>CM068839.1:68137434-68737434 GCA_028554795.2 Sinohyriopsis cumingii
GTTGTTTAACACACTATTTAATGATTTGTATTACCACATAGTTGGTACACTTTATCTATAGTGTGTGCAGTTTAATATTTTTATATTATAACATTTTAACATATCACTTTATGTGATTTTGATTGGTCCAAATAATTCTATGAAATTCTTGCACAGTAGTCTCTTTACTGATTAGCTTTGATTATGGGAAAATTTCATTACCTCGCCTACTAAAATGGTTTTTTTTGTACTGTTACTACTAACATTTTGGCGGCCATTTTTTTCAAATCGACTGTCCAAAGGGATTGTTGCAAAAAGTCATGTCTGTCTGAATTTGGGGGTCTCTTTATGCCATGTATGGATTATCATGTGCTGAAAAATGACGTTAAACAACAACAACAACAAATAAAACTTAGGGAATTGGTAAATTGATAGCACGCATGTGAAAAGGGGTGGGAGTATATCCACCCTATATACAAGAGCAGTTTAAATGTTAAGTTATAGGAGTAAATAAACTCACCTCTGTTCGCAGAAGAATGTGGACATAAACCTGTCTCCCAACTGAAAGAATATTAGCCAAGCACACCATGTTTATGCTGTTATACAATTCCGAATTTGTCTGTCAATATAGTCTATAGTTCCAAATCAAATAATGCAAATCTCCAGTCACAAACACACTGTAAATCTGGAATAACTGCATCCGTAATTATGCCATCACTTATCCAATAATCTGAATACTTAGAAGTGAAACTGAGAGTGATACACTCTCACTGATAAACATTTCTTTGTAACATCATACTGAATTTGCATGTAATTTTGTGTTGAAAAATTATGTCATTTGATTAAAATATTCTGTGTATTCTAAAGGACAGTTGCTCCTTGAATTATAATGGGTAAAAATTAAATAAAGTTTATTAGTTATAGAACAGCGCAAAAAATTCCAGGGACTTTTTTTTTACAAACAACAGTGTCATGTTTACCCCGACCCAGAGTAGCCCCAGTTTGAAACATGTATCATCAAAGTAATTCTGACAAGCCATTGTTTGATGTTAAACATTGCCGCAGGCTACCACTAATCCATTACATAAGATTGCCGTGGCTAGAAGTGGAGAGTCGGACCTAGGAGTTGCGAGGCCACCAGATAGCCAATTATCACCTAGTTGTGGAAACTTTGTCCAAGATCAAAAGAAGTTGCCTGAAGAGGTGGAGTGTCTTAACTTCTTTTCCCTGCAAACAGACAGACAGTTTGAACTGGCCGCTAAGACGATTGGACAGGGTCACAGCGCCACCCAATCAGAATGGAGATAGGGGAGAGACCCTGATTTGGGTAAAATGATATCTCCGCATCTTCCGGCAAGAATTAGTTTGCTAAGAGAAATTACCCAGAGGAGGTTAGCGTAACTCCAAATAGCCATTCGATATTGGCGGGAAAATCTTAGAACAGGAAATTCTAAGTACAGACAGCTTCAAATAAGGTCAGTGAGCTATTTGTTCGGTCTTTGCGGAATGTGACTGCATTTTAATTGTAGGTCGTATGTATACTTTATTATTACTAGAATCATAGTACGAAGAATTACTTTATTTTGTTAATATGTTTGCATATTTTGAAGAAATGAGTTGATATTTGTAAAAAATTATATAGCTTGCAACCCGTCGTAAGAGTTAATATTGTAATTCGCTATGTGGGTATTTTATAGTAGACTAACACATGTGTTCATGTGATTATAGATTTTGCCTTTGTTGAATATTTGTGTAATGTACAGACATGCGTCTGATTATTGTCAGACTGTAGTACAATGAGATTAAATATATATGTGTATATACTGACGTGACGCAATGTATTGATGTCTGTATGACAATTCGCTGATACCGTGTTATTACGCCATTGTTTACCCTGCAAGAAGTGTGTGGGAATTTCGATGTGTACGTATGCGTGACAGAAACCGTGATAGCCTTACCTGATGATTAATTGTTGATCTAGTGTGAGGTAAGATTCGATAAAGCATATGTTAACGCCTTGTGGTTTTTCACAGGAAGCTTTGAGGGACAGACCAGTTACAGTTTGGTCCCGTAGTCTCAGATAGAGAGACGGAGGAAAGGAGAAGAAAGGAGAGAGGTCAGGAGAAGTTGAAGTCTGGGAGCGAAATTGGAGGAGGAGATAGTAGAGAGGGAAACAGAGTCGAAGGAGGTGTTAGAGGAACGGAAAGAAGGAAGAAATTAGCGGGAAAGAAAGAGATGAGTAGATGCAAGGACAGGGGGAAAATCGAACTCACACTGTAAATCACGGGATGAATTAGGCTGTCACTTGGTCGAGGGAAAGACGGGTGATTGAAAGTTATCGTTTTTAAATTATCGAATTTATTAAATTGTTATTGCTTGAATTTCGTCTTCGTGTTCTCTATAATTTAACCGTCGGCATTGCTGACTGGGGGCTCAGAGCTGTAAATCTACCTCGTCACTAATTTAACTTTCTAACCTCACGAGCCAGGGTGGAACTTCCATCATAATTTAATTAAAATATATTGGAAGAACCCCACCCCAATGCGTGCAAACTTCACAAACAGATAAAAGGTGCTGTGTCTGACTAAAAAAGATTGAAGTTATTTCTTCTTTCACTCCTATTTCTATTCAAATAAAAAGTATGTGATAAACAGAATCTCAATGGGGTAATGATTTATTGTTGAATTATTAACCTTGTTTCATAAATTCAATATTAAATCATTCTTTTTTTGGAAAAAAACAATGCACAAGTTAACGAGTCAATAAAGAAAAGAATGAATGAATGAATGTGTAACCATACCAGTTTTTTTATATATTTTTTTTACAAAATGTTTGAATGATTTGTTGAATTTGTTATTATAATAAAAATGTTTTTGAATTAGATGAATAAGTTTTTGTTCTTTTTATTTTATTTATCTAGATGAATTCTATGTATCCTTTGTCAATATAATCAACACTCTTCTCATACATGCTTACATACACAATATATATAATATATAATTATCACAGAATCAAGATGCTTGATTATGCTGAGCTGCCAGCGTACAAAATTCCAGATTATTTTGAGATGCGACAAATCAAGTCATTATCTGGATTTTGATGCTGATGAGAAATAATTATAACACTGACAATTTCATATTCATTATTCTGGAAACTCACAAACATTATCAAATATGAACTTTCATAAATGGATTGTACTGCACAGTACATTATTGCCTGGTTCCCAGACCATTGGTAACTACTGCTCCTATGTGGGCTTGATGTGGGCAAATTCACTGTTTCAAAAATGTGGCAGTCTGGTTTACATTTGTTATCACTATGTTCAGCAGCACAGTGCCTCGACGACCACACTAGGTCATGAGACTGATGATGATGATCACTATCCTGAAATTAGAATATGGTAAGAGAACCAGTACAATATGATTGTCTTTGGTACTATTAAAGATGTTTTGAGAGCAATTATGTTCATATAAACTGAATAAAAATTAAATTCAGATTGCCCTGTTTTCGGATTATGAATTATAAAACTGCACATAAATATCATATTTAGAATGCACATATTGGATCAACAGTGTAATGTGGGCTGAATCTTGTGTGACAACTTTGCTTCTTTAGTCAACAATTTCTTTTTTGGCTTACTCTGTATACAGACAAACTCTTATAACCATTGGATGTTTTTACATGCATTAAATGTCAGTAATACAGTGAATAAGTGCAACAATGGTAGCATTCTTCAGACCATGTGCTATGTTTTGATATTTGAGCAAGTTCAAGACCTGCCTGAATGGTGCCTTTTTACATCCATCTGAATCATGTGCAAATGAAAGTACTTAAAGTACATTCTTGTTTATTTAATTTCATTTGCAGATTTGTAAGTTTTAATCAATGCTTACAAATGGGCAGTGCTTTATCACCAACTACCCTGACGCACTGAACTGTCCTGTTAATTGAATTTACATTTACCCTAAAGTCAAAAGTAGGATTAGAAAACGTTAAATTTTCTCTGTGTCAGCACTGTTTGCTTAATTTCGATATCGTCTTAATTATATTTTTTCTGTGATCTGCATGATCAGTTGCATCCTTGACAAGTATTGTTGGGCTAGCTGTTCTCGTGTAATGATTGCTTTATCAGAAGAGTCCGAAAATTGTTGTTGCCACGTCAAACATTGTCCAGAACTGATTTGATTTCTTTACCATCGATGGAATAACGTGCATTGGTAAATAACGCCATTGATAAACAACCCGACAAGGATATTTGCATCTCACGTGGCATCGTTCTCGCGCATCAGTTTTCCCTCCATTTTTAAGAATGCCTTACATGGAAGAAAAACTTAGCTGAGTCTTGTACTTGCAATTCATTTTTTAATTGGTTTGAGTCTCTGGATGGATATGAGTAATACTGAAAATCTCTTGCTTCAATCCACTAACACAGGCGCTCCCATGTTAAATGCTGGAACAAATGCATTTTTGAACTGTGCCTTTGCAAAACTATGCATTATTTTATTTCATTACCACTTCGTGACCACTCACGTCCAAACCCACTTCCCGTTGCCAGATTTGCTGTCTCTGAATCTGATAATCTCTGTTCAGCGGCCAAGTTAATGATTTTATTACCTGCAGGCAACATTGATTCTGTCGATGGTAACGCAACTGGAAATTTTGTTGCTGATGCTCGTGTTACTAATCGTCGTATTCGATCTCGGCAAAGCTGCCTGCGAGCCCAGTTGTTTTAATCAATCGACAGTAGCACTTTTAATATTATCCATAAATTGCATTGAAACTTATTTAGTGACGGGTGAAGAGTGCGATGATAAAGCTGTGAGTGATTTTGGTGCGCTCGCAAATAATCCACTAACAACGTCACTAAGCCCGTAATATGTCATATACACATGTTTTCTAGCGTTAACTACACAAATGGGTTTCACACATCCACACACGACTGTCTTTGTTATTATTAAATATCAGATCGATCTCTAATGTACACGTGTATCGTCCATGTATAGGTTTTCTAGCGTGAACTACACGAACCGGTTTCACACGTACACACACAACTGCCATTCTTATTATTAAATTTCAGATCGATCTCTAATGTGCACGTGTATCTTCCATGTCTAACCGTGCAGATCAACAACATGGCCGTCTGGATCGACAAGAGAAAAACGAGTATGTGTAAATCGATTATTATGGCATGGCAGATAAATATGTGCTGCGGGCGTAATCGATATCAAATCACCTCGTTCAACGGTTGGTGAAAATCCAAACAGTATGTAACTCTGTACAACTACGCCTGTTGTGTCAAACCTCACAAGCATCACAAGTTAAATTAACCTGGATCGTTGGGGTCATTCTCACAATGTCAGGCCCGATATGATATCCAGTCCCTTTAAGTCCTGCACTCAAAATGTGCATATTTTCGGGAAGATCTTTGAGCCATCCAAGAAGTGTTCTCAACGATGCATGTCCAGTGTTAAGCATATAATTTGGAGATTCAATGGCAATAACGGAACTGAGTGTGGGCTCATGTTTACGAATATAAATTTTGGACTCTTTTCCAATCAATACCGACATACTTCGTCGAACCTCGTCATTGATTGAGACAATATCGTACGCGCCTGCAAGGAAGTTCAATAATATGCCAGGTGTCACCACTATCTGGTGAAAACACGTTTTATTTGCGGGCAGACCACCAAAACGGTTGGGATTGAATATTAGGCCAATTGTATTACACTCGTAACGATGCAAGTGCTATCTAAAGTGTAAGCGAGTGATCAACGGTCATAGGTGCAGAAAAAGTCACGATAAATTCTGGTTTTGTGGATGAGACAGTGATCATCGAAGTAACGCTCTGAGCTGTATTAACAACCACCTGTTGCATCGCAGCACATATTTTCACGTACGACTCTGAGCGTCTTTCCACGAAACGCTTTAATCGCCTCACAACTAATCCATCGGTGAACAAACTATGTTCATCATATACAACATAAAATATCTTCAACAAGTTCTTGCATCAGCGCACGGTACGTGTCTCTATCCACAAAACCATTCGTAAGCAATCGCTGACAAATCGAAGTTGCTACATTAATGACTTCGCGTACGATTTTGCCTGCACGAACTGATCGCACTAGACTTTCCAATCAATCAGCATTAGGTCGTTAGGGTCATACAGTCCACCAAAATTGTTTCCTTACTTTTCATATAAGTGGTACCACCTATCTATTTGCTCGTTTAACCACGCATTGTATTCTTCCGGTGAGTCAAATATGGGTCTATTTTTTTACCTAGCCACTTTCTAAATTGTTCTTTCCTTTCCTCTTGTATATATAATTAGTTTTCCTTGTTCAGTAATCCACCTTTGCATTTTTTTCTTCCTGTGTATGTGTGCAGGTGTAGAAACAGGTGCAGGTTTTTGTTTTGATTGTGTTTTCTCCACAGCTTTGGGTTTTACTACACGCTGGCTAAGACGTTTAGATTCATTTCTAAACCCTTTTATTTTCCCCACTACTTTACTTGTTCGTCTATCCATTTGGATTGTTCTTCTTCGGAGCGAAAGTCAGCTACAGTTTGTTTCTCTATCCAGTTGTTAACATGTTCCCTTTCACCTTTTACCGGTGAAAGTTCTTTTTGTTGTTCTGCATATTCAGGCATTCGCGACCTAGGACTTTGTTCTTCCGGGTATTGTCTTGGTAATTCTTGTTCTGACGTACTTTTCCAAATATTCTGCCCATAAAGTATCACCTATTATAATGTCTTTTCGATCAAATGCATCATACGTTTATAGAAAATAAACACAACATTCGCCAGAAGCTTGTTTCTTTCCAGTAAGCTTCCTAAATAATAATTTAGGCCATTCAACATTCATGACATGTGTCATTCATTGTATTTTTTTTTTATTTCGTGTACTCTTTCCATTTGGAGTTATCTCAAGACCAATGAGAAGAGGCTTTGTAAAGATTAGCTGGCGCATATGTTCATTATAAAGGTGAAGCGGTGTTTGCATCTGCGACTTGTACTCGGGAAGTACGTTTGGTATCCTGGCAAGAGTCTGTAACGTCTTCATGATCAAGTGAACGGGCACGTATTCAACTTCAATAACATTTTCTCTCATTTCACCAACATCTTTGAATTCATCAATTGCCTCTAGCAAACGCGCAATAGTTTCTGCAGTTGCTCTTGTGACTTTTTTTTAATATCCTCTGTGTGTTTGGTTATCTTACGAAAGTAGTGAAGTGGGATACCCTAGCGTCAATGGGAATTAGCATTACAGACCCCCCTTGGGACAATCTAGCGTCAATGGAAATTTAACATGGAGAAAAATCGTGGGACAATCTAGCGTCAAGGGGAATTCAACATGGGAATAAATCGTGGGACTGTCTAGCGTCAAGGGGAATTGAATATGGGATTTTTTTTTTTTTTTAAAATTTTTTAAATTTAAATTTAAATTTAAATTTAAAAAAAGGGGTAGGCAATGGAAAGGCTATCTCTTTTCGAGAAATATGGCTGGCCCTGAAAAGGGCCTTTGGGTTTTTCTTCTTCTTCTTCTTCTTTTAACTTCTTAACTTCTTCCACCATCCTCTTATTTTGTCCATCATTCCTTTCTTCTTTTTCTTTTCTGTTTCCGGCAGCCAGTCCGGGTGGCCCATGGCCCGGAACTTCTCTTGGATTTTCATCCAGTTTGTGTTCAGTTTTTCGAATTCATCCTTTTTTTTCTATTTTCTTCTTCTTTTCTTTCCTTTGACCACTTTTCTTTGATCTTCTTGACCTCTTCGGTCAGCACATTCCTAATTAGTTCTTCAGCTTTCTTAAGTTTTTCTAACCCCCACTTCGCGAAACACCAATCTGTCCATTCTACAATGTCTTCTAGAAAGCACCTTGCTCTCGTCACACGATCTATCGCTTCTTTTAACTTACCCACTTTGACATAACGGTGGGTTAATTAAACCTCTGATTCTCTTCTCCTCATCCTCTATCATTTCTTTTACAATATTTACGGATAAGTGGAGGCTGGTTACTTGTCTTGAGACGAAGTCTTTTGTCACTGCATACCTCCATTCCTGTTCAACCCTTTCTACTACACTCAATCCATCCACCATCCAATACCAACTTCCCATAAGATCGTTGTATAAAGCTGAAGCTGCTGGCATCTTCTTGTTTGCTTATTCCGTAGAATGGGTTCCAATGGCCAACACTGTTAGTTTTATACTGAAAGCGCGTACGTGAAGGAAAACATCCCCCTAAAACATAAAATTGATCTTACCTAGATCATGACCAAACAACGCGCGGACGTGAAGGAAAACATCCCCTACTTTTTTTTATTTCATATAATAAAACCCAAACTATACTCTTCACATACGCTTAGAAACAATAAAGAAACCCATAATCTACTATTCACACAAACTTACTTCAGCATTTACAAACACAAACACACAAACTTACTTCAGCATTTACAAACACAAACACACAAACACATACACTTCCACTATTAATAAAGAGTTAGTGTTTATATTCACACTACTCTACCTACACACATTGGCAAATTGATGGTTATTTCTTTTCTAGAGTATTGGGTAGCCCTGAAAAGGGCTGTTTTTTTTTGAACTTCATGGACACCTGGATAATGGTGGCACCTTCCAGGCCTGGCGCCACATACACATCTTATCCCCCAGTTACTTTTTACCTTTTGGGGGGAGAGAGCAGAGGCAGGATATGTCGCTTCAGAATCCCAATTTTCGCTCTCTGGGATTCTGAAATTTCTTCTTCTTCTCTCCTTTTCCTCCTCCTCTTCTTTGTTTCTTCTCTCCTCTTTGTATCTTCTTTCCTCTTCGTCTTCTTTATATCTTCTCTCCTCCTCTTCTTTGTTTCTTCTTTCCTCCTCCTCTCTTATCCTTCCCTCCTCGACAATGGCTTCCGCGGCCAGTTCATTTAATATGCGCCTGGCATATTCCAGATGCACATAAAGTTCCAACAGTTTCTCCAGTCTCGTGTTCATTTTTGGTGTTGATCAATCAGCAAGGGTAGCTGGACTGCCGAACGAGTTTCAATTTATACTGAAAGCGCGGACGTAAAGGAAAACATCCCCTAATAACATAAAATTGATCTTACCTAGATCATGACCAAACAACAACGCGCGGACCTAAAAGAAACACTCACTCACTTTTTATGCTACCCATCACTATTTTAAAATTTTTTATAAATCACTTCAATAGACTATCCACATACGCAAATCAATCCAATCTAACCCCAAATATACACCTCTAACAGCCAAAAAAAAAAAAACAAACATCATTTTAATCTACTATCCATACCAACTTACGTGAGCACTTACAAACACACAAACACATACCCTCACATTTTTTAAAAAAAGAGTTAGTGTTTATTTTCACACTACTCTACCTACACACATTGGCAAATCGATCGTTATTTCTTTTCTAGAGTACTGGGTAGCCCTGAAAAGGGCTGTTTTTTGTTTGCTATGGCATTTTTTTTTTAGTTTCTAAGAATGCGATGTCCTCTGAGGATAGACTTTCTGGCGATAGGTCTGCTTCTTCGGAAAGAGAAGAAGAACTCTTTGGTGTCGATACGACAATCGACAAAGCCTCTGTCAGCTTCAGGTTGCTGCTGCTGCTGCTCTTGTTGTTGTTGCTGCTGTTGCTGCTGTCTCTGAAGTCTGTACTTCTCTGTCCATTCTTCTTTTTCCCTGTTCATTTCTTCTCTGAAGAGCTCTTCTATCAGGTCTTCAGTGATTTTTAACATTCTCACATTCTCTATTTCTTCTGGCTTCGGTATCAGACTGTGTCTGACCCTATGCAAATTCACGTAGGCTTCGTTGAGTTTAGCTAGTTTGGAGCACATCTTCTTAGGAGGATGAGTCAACAATGGATGGTTAGACTGGAAACAACCCCCGGTTCTTAAAATCAAAGCGCGGACGTGAAGGAAAACATCCCCCACACGGTTTTCGAGCCGCAACGTTTAGTGAGTGTCATGAGAGGGATAGTAAGAAATGAAAGAGCATCAATCCAACATTCTTATAGCTAAACAAACCACAAAGGCATTTTTTCAAAACACAACATTTTTTTATTAAAAAATCACTTAACACTAAACAACAACAACTCTAACATTTTTTAACAATAATCCAACACTATAACATCAAACAATTTTTTTCAAATCACAAACATTTTTTCTCAATGGACCATCTACTTTAAACAGGGCTGACAACGTTGTGAATGAAATTGTGATTTCCACTGTTGGAAATCATTAGGCCATTGATGGACACTACGTTTCCTAGCTTGAGACAAAAGATAAGCATAATGGTCACAAAACCATCGATCTACTTTCACATCGTTTCTAGCAGAAGAACGAGGATCGAAATGAGTCACTAAATGTTCTAAGGAATAGCCCAGGCTGCGATGATGCAGAAAATACACACAATATTGTCCACACACCAAGGAATCTGTGCCTTGTAATTTCACATTATTGAATCGGGTGGTTTGAGCATTTCTTCTCATAAAGTCAATGATATCGTCTTCCAAAGGGGGCAATCCGTACGAATCGAAATATTCCACACATCCTTCTTGAGGAAAGTAGAGTTCATCTTTAGCACAGACGACAGGATTCCAAGAAGACGTATACGAACTGTGGTTCAAAAGGTAATAAAGTTCCCAGGTATCCATTGTTTTGTGTTTTTTCTTCTTCACAGGTAATAATACGTCGTCAATTCGATCCTGACTTTTTGCTTGAAAATGTCTGACGAATAAACGGTTATTCGTTCTGTTTCCTCACTCTGATTCAGGAGAGCTTCGATACGATGGATCTCTTGAGTGGTTAATGGTGGACAAGAATGTTCACGCAAGTCTTTATACCACTGATGCAACACGTCTTTGTCCGAGATGAGACTCCAAGCTTCGTCCAGATATTCGTCCAATTTTTCTTCTTGACTCAGCATCAGGCATTTATCGTGTTGAATTTGACTGGGATGATCGTTTTGACATCCATAGCAATTTTTCTTGATCAATTCTGTTATTTTGTCGACCAAGTGTTTGGCAAAATAGGAGACTAAATGGGCTTCTTGTTCTGGCCATCTCGACTTCATCATGATCACTTCTTCTTTTTTCACAGTCTCTTCACATTTCATGTCCAAAGTTTCTCCACTAGGTAAAGAGGGATAACAGTCTTCCATGGTTTCTAGTAATCTAGAATGACTTCTCTCAAACTGTTGATTTCTATCGTATTGTCAAATTCTGCATACAGGATGACGTTCACTGTCGCTGGCAGTGCTTCTGCAAACTGAATTTCTACACGAATCTGGCCAGATTTTATAGGGTGGAAATGTCCCTCGTCGCTGCCTTGGTCTGGAGTGAAATCGAAAGCCCACAAAGCGTAGCCTCCTGCATAATCGTCGTACGTAATACCGTGACTGGTGTTGGTTCCTAACTGTCCGGTAGCTTCGTACAGGGACATGTACGATCTCAAGTAATTGTTCTGGGCAAAGTTAGGCTCGAAAGGCCGGTTACACAAGGTCTTGCCATCGCGACTGACTTCAATCTTGGACACTTTGTAATTTTGAAACTCAAAAGGATTTTCGTTGTAGACTCCATTGAAGGCTGAATTCTTGACGATACCAACAATCAGACGTTTGGGTAACTGTCCTTGGAACAGATGATCTTCGATCATGGATCGGTGTCCAGTGGGAATGGTGAAGGTTTTCACTTCCACTCGTCGGATCGGGTACTTGGCGGTCGTTCTGCTCAACGTCTGACTGATGTCGTTACCTACTTTAGGCAACACTTCTACGCGACGCACGTAGAGTCTGGCTTCTTCGATTTTGGTTTTGTAAGTGGCATCATGAGCAGCCATCAAATGGAAAGCGGCACTGCTACGATTCAGTCTCAGACGGATATCCACCCCGTTCAGCAAATACTTTTCTTGCAACCACATGTCTAGATGCAAGCGATCCATCAGTTCTAAACTACGACTTCTAGCAATTTTGTTTCGTCGTTCTACAAATCCCTTTGAATGTGAAGCATCCGCAACAAGTACAATAGTGTTGAACTTAGTCGCTTGGTCAGGTTTCCATACCACGCAAGCATCCAGATGAGTGTTCTTGGCGTTTATTCCGTACGTCAAGAGATTCTCCAGGTAGGCTCGGTAAGGGTAAGTATCCATGCTGCTGCTGACCAGTTTGTTATTCAAGTACAAGTCCACTTCGCTAAACAAGGAATGCATGAAATTGTTGACGGGAGCTACTGCATCACCATCGTCTAGGTTATTGTCGGGTGGTTCGAACACTTTCACTTTTAAGTATAGGTAACTGCTATTCAGATCGATGTAATCTTCGGGCTGTCCTTTGATTTCAAACTCGATGGGAGCGGAATCGGTCAATGAGGAGACCTGGTGAAATTCCACCCATTGGGATTCTTGCATCGTCATCATGGTGGGGGGCATGGCAAACAGATCCAGTTCCGTCTTGGAACAAGCGCAAGACTCTCGGTGCATCATTTTGTTCTGTTCTTTCTCAATAATCGAAAACGTCTAAGTCTCGAACGGTTTTTCTTTTCTTGGCCTTTCTAGCTTGAAGTCTGGTGAAAGGGTGTTTTCTTCGTCGTCTCTTTCTGCCTTGTCCTTGCTGAATGCCTGACTCGGTAGCGTGCAGGGCATTTATAGGTGTGTCTCGTCGGCACAAAATGTCTTTGCCCGTTTGCAGCAAGACATTTTTGCCTGCCCTCATGAAGGCTTCTTTAGGGTTTTGTTTGTCGATGATGACATTTTGGAGAAATTCTTTGCCTTGCGTCAGTGCCGCATCTTTCAAGGCTTGCAATCCGCGTGTCACCATAGGTTTCAACACCGGGGCCACCGAACGAAAGGCCGATTTTAACATATCTCCTAAACCGTGTCCTCGCTGTCGAGCAACCCCTCGGTACACTGGATACATGACTTACTTACGAGTCGTGAGAGAACCGTTTTCGAAAATGGAGTTTCACCGTGACTTTTCCTTTGGTGAATGGAATATTTTGTCCCAAATCTCCTTTTATAGTAATGTTGACCGTGTCCAAATACGACTTGCTGACCGGCAAATAGTGAGGATGGACAAATTCGCGGTGGACGTGGTAAGTGTTTCCACCTTCCTCGTCAGCGTTTGCGGCAGAATCCACTTTGAAAGGAATGACACGCAGTAACGGCACGGAGGTGTGTCCCACCACGTTGTACTCCACCACATCGGAGTACACGAACATCAAATTCAGTCCTTGGTTCAGTTCTACCGGGGAACGAAAAAACTTGGCAAAAGAATCGTTGTCGAAAATGATTGATAATTCGGGGGTTTTTTTTATTTGTTCTACTTTCTTCCTCATCTCCATGTCACCGCCCAACATGTCAAACAATTCATCAAAAAAATAGAAACCCATGATTTTACCCCCTCAGGAAATTTCATCAGGAAGCGACGAGCTGTTTTGTGGTATTCCAGGGTGACACTTTTGTTCTTGACATTCTTAAAAGCTTCCCCAAACACACCATTAAACCTGGTGGCTATGGTGTTGACCAAATGTTGACCACTAAAATAATAGCCTGAGGGAATGGACAACTGATAGATGGTGTAATTTCGAGTTTTTGTGGGAGGAATTTTCTTGTCATATTTGCTATGGGTATCCATCCACTGTTGTATTTGTTCGTCATAAATTTCCACATTAAATTTATTATGATTGGGAAGGACATTGAGGACTTGGGTCGGGTGAATCATTTCCACTAAAGCCACTTCCCAATGGGCTTCGTGATCTAAGGGGATGGCTTGAGGTAATTTAGCCGTGTAACAGCACAACGTGTTGTTGGGAAACACCTCCATGGAACTGTCACTGGGTAAGGTTAAGTAAAATTGGTTTTGGTGACTCATAATTCCAGAGTTCTGTGGCTGTCCGAGGGGTTAGTGGATGTCAGAGGCGTGTCTCCGCCCAAAATGGGGTTCTGGTTGTGGTTGTTGTTGGAGTGGTGACTGGCACTGGCACTGGACACAACGTTCCCGCTCGAGGAGAATTTCAGGGAGGGATTGGGAAGCAGGTAACCGATGCAACTGCTCAATAAAATGGTCCACAATTGTTTGTCTCCTTGTTGCAAACTCAAATTGGCGATGGCTGCCCCGATGACACAATACACCACGAAGATTTGGCAGAAAAAGACGATTTGCGTTTTAGGCACACGTTCTCCACACCACACCCACAAGGGTTGTTTTTGTAAATCTTGCACAGAAGAACTAGGTGAAGAAGGACTGGTCGACGTAGCTGCGTCTGCTGTGTGAAAGGGCATAATGGTCACTTCTTCTTTTTATAGTCGATGACTTGCGAAGCGTCGATCCAAGAATCGAAACTGGGTGGATATCCTTTCCAACGTACTTTGACTTCTTTGACACGTCGTTTGCCCATTTTACGGGTTCTGCGTTCGAGAATGCTTTCGATGTCGTACACGTCGTCTTCTTTTTTGGTGACACGTTGTAACTCGGGCAAATAAAACGTTCCTTTGAGTACTTCTCCGTTCATGTCTTCCAATTTATAGACGGCAGGATGACGACCATGCACTCGTCCAGTGACGCGAAACAATTCGGTCGTCCAGTTAGGTAAGTAACCTTTGTCGAAAGTGCGTTTGGTTTTGCCAATGCGCACCCAATCTCCTACGGCCAACTCTCCACTTTTCTTGGGGACAGCCCTCGTCGGGGACGTACCGAACAGGCGCTCAAACACCAGCACTTCGTTGTCGGGAGTCACGTCTTGCGGGGCACGTCCGATGCTTCGATGGTAAGATTGGTTGTACGCTTGCACCAGGTGCGGTAAGATGTCGATGTACTTCAGAGTGTGGTGATGCGTAAAATATTTCCACATGCGTTCTTTCAAAGTGCGTTGAAAACGTTCCACGATGCTGGCTTTGGTTTCGGGATTCTCGGTGGTAAAAAAATGAATGTCACGTTTCTTTAATTCTTTTTGGAAAGCTTGGTTCAGAAATTCGGTGCCTTTGTCCGTTTGCCATCGAAGAGGGTGACGACCGCTTTGTTTCAACACCCGTTGCAGGGCTCGCACTAACTCGCTGCTCGATTTGGAAGTCAAGGGCACGACCCAGGCAAATTTGGAAAAGACGTCGATGACACAAAACAAATATTTGTAACCACGATTGTAGCTGGCCAAATGAGAGACATCGGCTAAATCGGCTTGCCATTGATGATCGATGCCTTCCACTCGGGTGCGACTTCTGGCAAACTTGCGTCGAATGGGTTTGTGTAAAGTGTAGGTAGCTTGTTCTTGTAACCATCGTTGCACTTGAGGTAAACGGAGACTTTTCAGTCGAGTTTTGGCAGCACGATACAATTTTTGAACTCCTGCGTAACCTGCAGGATGCGAGGGATCGTAGTAAATGCTGGCTAAGACTTTTTCCATTTTTTTGTGTTTGTGTGTTAATAAGTCACCCACTCTTCGGTGATGCTACTTTGGGTGGGTCGAAAGGGTGGTTTGGAAACGGATTTACGTGTCCGATGGGCTACGGGAGTAGAAGTCGAAGGTAGTGGTGGTGGTGGTGGAGGTGGCAATGGAATGGCTTTGGTTTTCTTTTCTTTTTTCGCTTCTGGTTTCCCTTCTTTCTTTTTCACTTCTGTCGAAGGAGGCGTGGACATCATCGTTTTAACCCAAGCTTTCATTTCTTCTCGTTGGGGGGTGGGGGACGGGGTCAACAAGGATGCTGCAATCTTACTCGAAATGGGAGCTGCTGACGGTGTTTGAAACACTTCGCGCATCTCTTCTTCCTCAGGTCTTTGTGGGGTAGCGTCTCTGGTGACCCTTGGGGATGGTAGTGGTGGTGGTGGTGGTAATGATGATGATGGTGCTGAACTTTTCATCAAGGTCTTAAAATCTTTTAGAGTGGGTAAAGGTGTTTCGTCTAAAGCTTTCTGGTGAAAGAGTTGCAGTCTTTGCAAGAGTTGACCGTACTTTTGCGATTTTTCTGTTTCGGACAAATCTTGGCGATCCATCAAGGATTGCAATTCGTGTTGTAACTGGGACATCTCGCTCAAATTGGGATTGGGAGGTAAATGCGGGGTGCGTTGTTCTTGCCACCGATGGTATTCCATCCATCGTTTGTAAGGCACTAAAGCTAGTTTTCGTCCTTTCATGGGGTTGTCAGGGGTGAATTCTGAGATCATGGGACTTCCGAGGGCCTTTTTATCTTGCTCCCACGAGTCCTCCCAACATGGTTCCCAAGACTCCTTTCAGTATGGGGCCTAACAAGAGAGGTAAAATGCCTCCACGTTGGACCAACATCTTCTTTTTTTGACGAATGGGAATTTTCTTTTGAACCATTTTCCGAAGAACGTGACGATGTTTGCCTAAGCATTGTTTCTGGTGTTTGGACAAAGGGATCGTGCCTTTCAAAACGTTCAAACAACATTCGCACACGGTATCGATGACCTCTTTGGAGGCCGTTTGAATGAGTTTTTTTCGTAGGGGTGGAGAAGCTTTGGACAGGACAGATAACATGTCCCCATGTTTGGCTAAACGTGGTGGTAGTCCTTTCCTTTTCTTTCCTTGGGGTTTTCTGGAGGGTGACATCTTTGCTTGTGGGTTCCGGGACATTCACCAAACAGACACTAACGTCGATGACTTAACACACACCCTTTTATCTTTTTTTGGGACTATCGCTTTGTCATAAAGGTGACAATGTTTTTCCCAAAATCGCCAAGGAATCCTCCCCTTTGTTGACGCCTCTTTTTCTTGGAACGACTGTGTCTTTTCTTAGGGTAACGTCGATGCTTGGCTAAGCGCTTTATCGGATGACGCGTCTGCTTTTGTCTCTTTCTTTTGTGGCTTCTTGGAGGTGACATCTTTTACAAGTTCACTGATACCCCGACTTGGTCACAGGTCTTTTTATACTGGAACGCGTCGCCACTGATTGTCTTTACGTCGTGTCAGTTTGAGGACAGGCATGACACGTCGTGCAGGGGTACGCAACGGACTAAATCGAGCCAGTTCTTGCTTGGACAAATCCAGTAAACTTTGTAACATACCCGATCTTTCATGGACTTTGATTTTGGGAGAAGGTACTTTGTGAGCAGCAGCCACTGCCGCTAAATTGGAGGGTCCTGCCACTGGGGAAGTTCTTTTGGGGGTCATCAACGGAGAAGTTCTTGGTGTGATCAACGTCTCCAAGTACTCTTCAGTTCCTGGTGACATCAACGGAGAAGTGGACAAACGTGAGGCTGCCGGAGACGCAGTCACCGCTGTGGCAGGTCGTGGTTTGCGAGTGTAAGGTTGCGTCCTGGCCGAAGTGCCTCTCTTGCGACTAGTTTTCTTCTGTGGACTTTTCTTTTTCTGGGGACTTTTTTTCTGTTTCTTTTTCTGGGGGCTTCTTTTCTTTTTCCGGGGTAGTGTCTGCTAAGAGGAGGGTCCTGCCACTGGAGAAGTTATTCTTCTTGGGGACCTGGTCTTTTTCTTCTTGGGGCTTCGTTGGACTTTTGTCTTGGGGATAACTTTGGGGGCATTAGGATCCCATCTTAAGAGTGAGCGAATGATGACCCCTCCTAGAGTACCACTCCCTCCAGGTTTCAAAATGATTTGTTTTTTGGTTTGAGTATCGATGCGGGGATCGGCCAGTTGGACCAAAGCAACTTTGTTTCGATCGAAAAAGCGTTGGGTTTGATGAGGAATCTGAATGATTCCTTGGAGTATTTGACGTGCTGTCACCGTGAACCATCGTAAGACTTCTTTGAGACTAGCTTCTAAGACACGAGCTCGTGTTTGTGGATTTTTTTCTCGACTGATGCCATACAAGGCACGAATCAATTTGACGGGAAGATGCGACTGAAGGGACGTCATGTTCACACTGTGTGAGACAGACGAAAAAGGGTCTGAGGTTTTTATAGATTTTTTTATGGGGAGTGAAATGAAGTCGAGGACGGAGACGTGTACAGGACAGGCCCTCCGTCTTGGCACCAGTGGTGAAACAAGTGGGTACGAAATCGCAAATCCTCGGGGGTCGTAGGTTTCAAATCGACGAGTAAATAGGCGTGTGGCGTTTGAGTGGCATCGTCGTACGCCTGAGTCAGTCAAGGCGTTCCTAACTGTTTGGCTAAGACTTGCACTTGCGATTTATCTCGAGGGCTTTTAAACAAGACCACGTAATGCGCATTGAGACTGATGGTGCTATGGGCTTTATTTTGTTAAAACAAATTTTGGGTGATGTAAACGACACTGGCATTACGGTGATGGCCTTTGCGCGTAAACCACAATTTAATTTCTTCTTCGTCTTCTCCTAACATGTCGTCGAAAATGACCAAATGGGTTTGACGGGAGTCAGAGACGATGCCGTCGTCTTCTTTAGGAATGCCTTCCACAAACACGATGGAATCGCCTTGACTTTCTCGCAAGAGGCTGTACGCCGATTGCCACTCTTTGTAACACCACACGATCCGTTGAGGGGGCCGATCGATCAAATGATGTTTATGTTCGATCAAACGTTTGACGAATTCGGTTTTGCCAGAACCGCTAGGTCCAGCAATGAGCATGTTAAAGGGATGGCGAAGATACAAAGCCTCCCAACTGGCACGATCTAAGTGTTCGTCGATGACTTTGACAGTAGAGGAAGAGGGAGCAGAGACAGTAGAGGTAGCCATGGTGTGAGAAATGTCACTTGTGACACGAAAACAAACAAGACAAGAGTTTATATACTTTTTCAGAACACGTTTATTGAATGTTTTTTTTCAAACATGAATACGAAAGACAAAAATACATAAAAGCCAAAGGCTTAAGTACAAGGATAAAAGGCACATGATAACGATGAACGTGGAATAAACAAAAGTGTCTGTACAACATGTTTTGGGTAATGTTCTAACCAGTTCTATAGTAGGGGGTAAGGTCACACAAGTGTCCTCCCGAAAGGGTCTTTCAGGCCTGTCCACGACAGTCCTGTCCAGGGTGACGGGTTCTTCTGGCACCGTCACTAACACGAGTTGAAAAGTAACTTTTTTCCTTGAACAACTCTCGTGCATACTGGGCCACTTCTTGGGTCCAAGCCTCAAAACCCCATTCTTTCCAGGCACGGACATCTGTCCAATGGGGATGTAAGTCACAAGCTACACACACATCGTCATACACGTCTTGGGTAGCTAAAAGTTGACGAATCTTTTTTTCCTGTTGAGGTCGAGAAGTATCCAGATGAAAACGCAAGGCTTTGAGCAAAAGGAGTTTTTCGTGACCATTTAAGGCCATTGAGGTGGTAAGTACTGATCGTAAAGAGTCCACAAAGAATCGGCTGGTAAACGAAATCCCCAAAAACAAGTCACTAAGACACACACCACTTGTCGTCCCAAATTGAATGGATACAGTTCTTGTAATAATTGATGGTAATGATCCACGGTTTGAATATGGTCATTGAGTTCCTTCCACGGAATCTGTTGGATGACATGTGACATAAACCGTGGCATGGCAGCCTGTTTTTATATTCTCTTTTTTTGGATGCAATACACGTACTTTCTAGCCAGAGATCTTCGTTCTCCAGTAGGGAATCTAAATCTTGCATACTGTAACCGAAACGTCAGAGTTCGTTTAGAAGTTTCCTCTTCCGCTAAGTAGATTCCACGTAACAAATGTTGGTAATCCTTTACCTTGTCTTCCTCAATGTATTGCTGTAGGTGAATCTCGAAGTAACCATAATTATGAACATGTCGATCATTAGCGACCTCAAAGTGTTGAACAATGTCTGACCATTGAAACAATTTCTGACGAATCAGTTCTCTTATACCATTCAGGTACCAGTGGTTAAAGATCTGGTGACGTAACGGATGCAATTGTTCTTTACGTTTCACTTGTATTTTCACCAGCTCTCGGTAAATCCTTTCTCTCAACTCCACAGGCAAGCCCAAAATGTTCTCTTGTAAAGTATCCATAAGTATATACACTGTTTTTGGAATTGTTGGGTGGTGGCCAATAGCCTCGTTTAACTTTGTGCCTAATGTAATATCCACTCATAATCAGTCTTCTTGTACTTTGGAACAGAGCATAATTTAAAACCGGACGAATCACTTTGAGTTTGCGTTTCACTTGTATTTTGATCAGTTCTCGGTAAATGCGTTCTCTCAACTCCACAGGCAAAGCACGAATGTTCTCTAGCAAAGTATCCATGAATAGGTCATACTAAATCCTCTTTGGTCTGACACAAGAAATGTACTGTTTGCACAAACATGGTTTTACTTCAGTGTCGAATTTAAATCGTTGAGTCACTAATCTACACATTACAATTCGTTCAGAAGTTTCCTCTTTCACCAAGTTGACATTGTGTTCAAGATGTTGGTAATTCGTTAACTCTTCCTCTGGAATTCGATGCAGTACGTTTACAATGATGTAGGTAGAATCGTCCATACCAAACCAATCCTTTTTAAAACTAGACGATCGTTCATCAATGTCTGTCCGATGAAACACTTTCAATTGAATCAATCCTTGTATAGCCTTCAGGTACCAGTGGTTCAAACACCGGTGACGTAACGGATGCAATTGTTCTTTACGTTTCACTTGTATTTTGACCAGCTCTCGATAAATGCGTTCTCTCAACTCCACAGGCAAAGCACGAATGTTCTCTTGTAAAGTATCCATGAACAGATTATTATGGTAAGAAGTTACTTAAATGTCTCGGTCCCACTAAAGGTAAGTAATGACAATTCGGTGACCATCGAGCATGTTCAACGTAGGCCGAATCTTGCGGTTCCCAGTGGTGAAGTGACACACCGCAACTGAAGCACTTGACTTTATCTCCTTCGCCCAAGTAGAAAAATCCGGCTCTGGCTAATTCTTCAGGGGTCGGTCCTCCCAGATACTTTGGCCATTTTCCTTTGAACGATTGAAGACGATTTTCAAAGTCGCAGTATTCCGACAAACGCACAGGAAACGAATATTCGTCTTTCACAGGTTCGTTTCGATGAGGGTTGAGTGACATGGGCAGGAGTTTGCTCAGGGCTGGATGACATCCGTAGGGAGGTAAACGTGAAGGTCGACATTCCCCTTTAAACCCGGTAAAATGTCTAAGAGGACGAGCGGCATCGCTTTCGCATCCCTCAGGTTTGACACGCACAGCATCACTTTCCATGATAGGGGCAGTGAGAACAAAGTTCCCATGATGCTTTACGGCATCGCTCAGGTCACAAGGTACAGCATCGTATCCATCGCAAGGCTCACAATCGCACTCGTCTGCAAACTCCGTTACGCAATTACAATGGTAACCACATGGACAATCGCAGTTTGCTTCCGGATATTTTCCGTCGCAATGTCTGGGTCATATCCATCCAATATTAGTCACACTAGAGGAAGATACAACTTTTTTACAATCCCGAAACTGGAACGATGTCTCTTTCAAAGTATTCATCTTGTTCGCTCGGTCTTGGTAGTCACAATGAACTATCGATCTTGCCTAGGGTTCCTTTTTATATACAGACCAATACCGACGTGACCGTACGGTAAGGTGAAATGATTGGGAAGTCGAACTCGCTTCTGGTATACAATTTGATAGACTTTATCCAAGGGTCGACTGACGATTTGGTGAGTGGGTAAACGTACAATTTTGTTCGGTTGATAGGTGGTCACTTTAAAGTTTCCATCCTCTCCCGATTGCAAGGCTTCTTTCAATACCCCAAAGTTGACCACTCGACTGGTACGATAATTCAGAGTCAGTCCTTTCACTTTGCACGTCGTGTGCACTTCTCCTTGTTTGTCACGGTATTCGTAGCCGTAATTTTTGGGACCGCCACTGACGAAACTTAGAATCTTGTCGTCGGGATGCTCGTCTGTCCAGGCTCCTAAACGGTCTCCTTCGATGTCAGGGTGATGTTCAATCGGGTGATGGATGTAAATGCAACTGTCCGTGTCAAAGTACAGGACGCGTTCCCCTAACAGTTCTAAAGCTTCGTACAATTTTAAGCGAGCATGGGCTGTCACGTAAGCCGCAATGATGACATTTCCAAAAGGGTCGTCTTGTACAAAGTCCACATCTTCTTCGTAATTGACCAAGATCAAATCCTCGCGAACGACGTCCACGTGTTTCATGTATTTGGTTTTGTCGTGAATCATCTGGAAGTAGCGGGAAGGTTCTGTCAAATATTCCGTCTTGGGTAAACACGGTCGTTGTGCCATTTTATCCCACAAGCAATTTAACATCACTTTGGCAAACGATCGCCTGCCTTCGTTTTTCTCGATGTGGTCTAAAGTGATGCCTTCTTGTTCGTAGTATTTCTCTTTGAATTGTATTTGGTCTTCGGGAGTGTGACACCAGGAAGGATAGCCGCTGGCTTCTTGCTTCAGTTTCAAAAAGGCATCCACGTAGTCGGCGAAAATGCCTTTCTGACTGGGATCACCCTTGTGGTATTGTTGTGTCTTGGGAAAGTGACAAATTTCGTACACTTCTAACAGTTGGTATCCCATGTCCAAAGCTTTGAACAATTCTACGCTGACCCAGGTTCCCGTCAAGGCCCGTTCTTCCTGGCTGTGATGACAAGGCTGGTCTTGGTTGCACGTTTCGGCACAAGTACGGCACAAGGGAAACATCAGTTTGCCTTGACAATGGTGAGGTAAGACGGGATGGTATAGGTTCGTGGGAGGCAAAACTTTACACTTGATCAAGCCTTCGTATTGTCGAATGTTTTTCAGGAAGATGTGTTCCGTTAACAATTGTGGGTGCCCTACAGGAAAGCGACAATATTTGCACACGTAGGGATATAGCGAACACACGTCCAAGTATTTGATTTCTTCTCCTTTCTCTTCGTTGGCTTGGTACAGCAAACAGGTGGCATTGGTCTTTCCTCCGTACAAACTATCCCTCGGGTTCAGCGGGTCCATGAACTGGTAACTTTCCACGAGGCGTTTAAACTCGGGATCGGTTTTCATACGGTGATCGTACTCGTGTTCCCACATTTCCACCACTTGGTATCCTTGCTGTTCTAACTTTAGGCGTCGCTGACAAGTGTCCTGGTACAAGTCTTCCATGGTTCGTTGCAAAAACTGATTTTTAGTGCCACGGTCAGGGTAACAAACAGGACATCCGTGAAATAAGGAACCGTTAAACTCGTACACGATCTTGGGGTTTTCTAAGTCCCAGCCATCGACCGAATACGTTCCGATGGTCTTTTCGCCCCCTCCGTTGCGGGCATGCTGAATCCACTTGTCTTCCTTGTCGCACAAGTAATGTAACCAACGTAGGGCTTTGACCGAGTATTGACGTTTGACAAAGTGGGTCGTTTGAGGGCTGATGACAGCCACGGTGTTTTCAGGCATGAATCGTTGTCGATACACTAGGGAACACGCTTTGGCAATGGTGCAAGCTTCTTTCAAAGGATCGACCCCTCCGTGTTCCATGAACAGTTCTCGAAATTTTCCACAGCAACGCCGTAAAATGTCCACGTCGGAACGACAATACTTTAGCATTTCTTCCTGAAAGTCAAAAGGGTCCGAGGCGTGAATCTGGTACCAAGCGTAGAAAGCTTCCCGTTGTTCGGTACGCATGTTGTCGGGGTCGTAATAGTGAGCCTCAGGCAAATGGGGTACAACGGCGTGTTGATTGGCTTCAGTATTGAAAAAGTGTGGAAAGTACCCTTTAGCCATTTCTGTCATTCCAAACGTTTTAGGCATTCGACTCAAAGGCATGGCCAAGTAACTCATCGAATCTTTAAACTGCACTTGTCCCACCTGCATGAAAATGATTTTGGCTCCGTTCAAAGTCACTTTAGGACGCTCGGTGCCTTGTTCCGTATAGTATATGAGAAGAAACTGTCCATCGTATCCGGAAAAATTGCGAGCCATCACTGTGGCATGACGATGACAATCTCCGTAACGTTCGATGTCCTCTTGGCTCCACGTCTTGTCGACGGGGTCTAAGACCCATTGGGCAAAATCGGCTAACGTGTTTGATCCCCGAAAGATTTTTTCACGTCCTCCAGGAATCTTGCTGCAGTGAGGGCAATGACTGAAGATAGGTTCTTGAATGCACTTCTCGCACGCTCGATGAGCCACGCAGAAATTAGGGATGTGAATGCCAGTCTCTTGCATGCATTCGAAATCGAAAAAGATGAAACTGCCTTTCTTCTTGTGACCGTCCTCTTTCTCTGGCGGGGGTTGGTATTTTTGCACGTAACATTCGTGTTCCAAGTCCACGATGTGGTGACAAATGTGACATTTTTTCTTTCCTGAACATACGTGTGCCTTGGCATTGTTGGTAAGTATGCCTTGTCCACACGTAGGGCACAATCTCAGGAGTTGACAAGCACATTTCTTCTGTGAACCTTGTGTTTTCAAATGTTGCTGGTAACAGGCAGGGCTGACAAACGTGCGCAGACAAGTTGAACAAGGCACTGGTTCTTCGCTCAGACAGGGTGGAGAGGCCAAACATCCTGGGCATTTCGATCCACAATGCTTGTGTTGCTCTCGATTGTTATAACCATAATCATATTTCTCACAATAATAACCGTATCCTAGGAATCCAGTGATACTGGTAATGGTATCGAAATGGCCATCGTTATAATAGACATGAATGTATTTTCCGTCCTTAAATTCTTGGCCTCGAAACAACAGAGGACCGCGCATTTCTTGAGGGTACACTTTCAAGGTGTAGCGTGGAGCTAGGGCATCTTGCAATTTTTGCATCTCAGGAATGCCACAGGGTGTGTCTTTGGACAGTCCGGCTTGTTGTAACAGGAGTTCTGCTTCATTTCGTTGTTTGGCTCGGTCGGATTGTTGAATAGTTTTCCAGGTTCTTTTCCATTCTACCGTGTCGTTCTTGTTGGCATAGGTTCGTCCCACCACGATGGCACGGGCTAAACACATCTGGTCATGAGGGTTGTTAATTTGGACGAGACTTGTTTTGGTGTTGCGAAGGTCGTCCACCAATAACACCTTTTTGCGTCCTGTCCCTTGAGGAGGAGAGACGTGGGTCATGTCCAGTGTGGCTTTTCCATCGGTGATGTCAAACTGGTCATTAGATTGTTGTACGTGTTGAATCTTGTCCATGACTTTGAAAGCGGTCAATTCTGCAGGGGTGCTAAACTCGATCCAAACAGGGGATTTCAAACCGTCTTGTTGTATGGAAAGTCTCAAGCGATCGTCTTCTTTGGGTTGACATTGTCGCTTGAGTGCAGTGAGCAAAGAATCCCACACCCCAGTGATAAACACTTCTGCTTTCTCTAACGGCACTTCAGCCTTGAAATCTTTAAACTTCACCGTGTATTTGTAAGCCGTGGTTCTAAATTTTCTAGAGGAACGCTTTTCCGTCTCTCGAATGGAATAGTATTTTTCAGGGTTGAGTAAGGGTGGTGAACTTGGTTTAGAGGTTTCAAATTCTGGTTCACTCATGTCCTCTTCAAAATCACTGGCATCATTTTGTGCCAAGATTTCAGCCCTGGTTCGAGGCGATAGATCACGTTTCTGCCTCTTATTTTCTTCTTCTTTCTTCTCGAATGAATGGGATCGTTTCATCTTGAGTGCAAAACGTCAAATGACTCAAGTTTAAACACCATAGACTAATTTATAGTCATGGCAGGCCAGCGTATATAAAAGGGTGTGTGTCTTGTCCTTTCACTATTCATTTCACTCTCAAGCCGAGCACAACGATGGAAGAGACTAACCAAATCGAACGTTTCGTCAGAGCTTTGCGAGGGGTCATTAGAAAATTCTCTTCAGACCAGCCCACGGACTACTCTCCTTCCTTTCGAGATAAAAGTCAAGATACTTGCTATATCTGTCAGAAGAAAGGGCATTGGTCTTCAGAGTATCCAGACCGTCAAAAAAGAAAGAAAACAGGGGCTAAAAAAGACAAAAGTAAAGATACCTGTTATTATTGTAAAGAAAAAGGACATTGGTCTCCAGATTGCCCAAAAAAGAAACAAGAGGAATCAAAAGAAAAGAGGAATTCTTTAGAAGAAGAGAGGGATTCTTCAGAGGAAGAGAGGGATTCTTCAGAGGAAGAGAGGGATTCTTCTGAGGAAGAAAGAAGACAGGTGAAGAAAAAGAAACAGGAGAAAAAAAGAAGAAGGGAAGAAAGCGAGGAGGAAGAAGAGGAAAAGAGTGTGACGGTGAAGAAATTCAAAAAACAGAGAGACTAAACAAGGAGAAAAGAAGAAATCAATGAACTTTTAATTAAAGTGTTCTGTGGTGAATTGTGAATTGGATTGTAATAATGATAAAAGAATAAATTAATGATATAAGGTAAGTGTCTTTGAGTTTTGATTTTAAAATAAGAATGTACACTCACGCACTCATACACAGACACGTACTATAAGGGTAAAATGGGCTGTTTAATATTTTCTTTGAGTTATTGGCAAATTGAAAGGATATCTCTTTTCGAGAAATGTGGCTGGCCCTGAAAAGGGCCTTTTTTATTTCGGTGTAGGGGTGAGTTTAACCAATCAACTTTAACTGCCTTATGCCTTTGCCACGGCCAAGGCCTACTTCTGAACTGCGTAATGTTGATGACGATTGGGTTGAAATCACTAAGGGTGGTACGGTAGGCTTAGTCACAGGGTTGACGTGTTTAGCTCGGGAAGGTCGTATTCTCTTCGGTCGTAATAAAGAAGTCTGATACATTTGTTTCAGACTTCTTAACTCCGTTAAAATGTCCAACAGTACCGTGACCGTTTGATTTCCACCCTCTTGTTTCTTTGCTGCTACTTCTTCTTGCTGTTGTTGCTGTTGTTTTTTTCTTACCTCTTCTTCTTCTTGCTGCTGTAGGAGAAAAGCTTGTTCCGCTTCCTTTTGTCGTTGTATAAATTTCTCCAATTCTTCTTTCTGTCTCTGTCTAAAATTCTCCACTTGCGGTAATGAAGAAGGTAACGAAGGTTCCGGAACAAATTCTTGCGAGGAGAGAAAATCCACAAAATCCCAATTCACCTCTTCTGAAAGTAAGTCCGGGTTCCCTTGGGCGGTCTCCCCTGTTGGTGCACCCCATTGGATCGTTTTCTGAGTTTCCGTCATGTTGAATCACTGTCGCATAGATTGACTGCACACAAGCGCTAGCGAATCTATATAGACTACGTGACGTCACAGACTGCTCTCTTCGGATTGGATGCGGGCTGACTGAATTTTGTAACGCGTGTTCGGATTGGTGAATGAACTCAATCCGTTTCAATCCTACCTCTGCCTATAAATAAGCGCAGTTCACTGTTCTCGTCGCTTCAAGATGTGGACCACAGTTGAGTCATCCACCCTTGTGTCTTCCATGATGTTTAGGACAGACTTGCTCATGTATGTCCGATCCAAGTGGACCGTTGTCCACAGGACAAACACCAGCCTGTGGATACGTAGGATCTACGTTGAAAGACAAGGATGCCTGAAAAGAGTGCTAATTTACGGGCCAACAGTGAGACGCAGCCTAAGGACAAGAAGAAGACCAATGCGGTGCCCTTTATGTTCATGAATACATTAACATAAACCCAAAGGCCCTTTTCAGGGCCAGCCATATTTCTCGAAAAGAGATAGCCTTTCCATTGCCTACCCTTTTTTTTAAATTTAAATTTAAATTTAAATTTAAAAAAATTTAAAAAAAAAAAAAACCCATATTCAATTTCCCTTGACGCTAGACAGTCCCACGATTTATTCCCATGTTAAATTCCCCTTGACGCTAGATTGTCCCACGATTTTTCTCCATGTTAAATTTCCATTGACGCTAGATTGTCCCAAGGGGGGTCTGTAATGCTAATTCCCATTGACGCTAGGGTATCCCACTTCACTACTTACGAACTTGGACCAGGGCATTGCTTTTGTTCCCGTAAGCGCTACCACTTGTTGTGCGGTTGGTCTGGTGGCCCTTCTAATATCCTCGGTAATTCTTGTATGGGTCTAATCAGCTTTCAAATGTTTGTACAATCCCGGCTGGGATACTTCTCGTGCAGTCTGTCGCGACTGTAACATATTTTTGACTTTTTTCGGCCTTCTGTCATATTTTGAATCAATTCTCGCTGTTCTTGAACAGCTTTACGTCACTTATCATTCTCTTCAATGACGCCACTGCCGGATACTTTTTTAACATGATAGTTTTTTTTTATTGTTTAATTTCACTCATCACTATAAGATAAGTTTGTGTGAGACGTGTCTGCCTCTAAACCCGCACGATATTTGCCCCTGTTGAAACTAGGCGTTCCAGTTAATTATTGCTGAGAAAACTATATTGATCGCTTGTGATCTGCGTAAACATATTACGAAATTCGTCCCACTTGTGGTCGGCGGCACACCAAATTCAATGACTGTTTCCAAGGTCATGCGCGTGAATACCACGAAATATCATCAACATGTTACATTTGTTACAGATTACTTTTGGAACATGTGCGTATCGCTGAGTAAGATAGATGACGTCAATATTTATTGTGATTTTCAAGCATAACATTGTCGTACACAACAAGATTACTTTTGTTGGCATCCAAGTCGTTAATTAATGGTAGGGGCTTCATGGATAGTGGCAAAGAAATCGATGGAATCGTTGTTACCTCTTCCCAACGATCTTTGGGTTAATGAACTCCTTTCGAACATTTCTAAACATCATAGCACAGTTGATCACTAGCCGATGGTGCGATCACATACAACAGATCCCAGGTTAATCATCTTGCAACAATATTCAGCAACAGCCGAGTCTTCCCGATCCGGCATGGCCGATGATTATTGCACAAACTCAGCTTGGAGACAGGTTCCATCACCATACTTGGACAGTTTAGGTGTTGCTTGTGCGGAGAAGTCAATGGCCTTGAAATCATTATGTGCGATGTCGCGCAAAAACATATACCGCAAATTCAACTCGAGTTCAAACAGGTAATGCAAGATCTTAGATTACTGAAACTTGTGTTCGATGTGAAGCGAAAAAAGTTCATCACCGCCTGGTGGAACACGCCTCCCAGGCCAGTTTTTGTGCCAGAGGAATTGCAAATCGTTCCAGCAAATAAGGAACAGCCAGATTTGTTTTAACACGTTGACAGGTTAACCATTATCAATCGCAAATTGGCTCGCAACAGCATGATGGCCAAAAGCGTAAGTGGCGATTCCATCGGAGAGTATCCATAGCATGGTATCGAGCGAAGACAAACTCACTTTAGTGCATCGGTACACACCCATGTGATGTTTCTTTGATTGGATCATATTTGTGGCATATGAAAATTCACGTCGGTCTCGAAGACATTCCATGCACATTTCGTGCTTGAGATCTTTTTCTACAATAACCTTTGGAACACCTTTTGTCTTTTTAATATTTTTTGGTCCGACTGCAATCGGGTACATTTTGGATCGCAGTCCCACATACTCATCGATTAGTTTATCCAAATATTCGTCTTTGAACTTGGACAACCACATTGGCGTTACTAAACAGCGGATATTCTTTCGGATAATAGCATCGCATCCAATCAAAGTTAAACTGTTCAAATTTGAAGACTGTTCCTACATGATCATGACAAGGGGGCACAAAACTTTAATGGACTGATAATTAAGCAATTTTCCACTGCCGGTCCGTGTTTGTACAAATACCTTCCACTCAAATACAACTGTAATTGCTTTCCTCTAGTACGTAGTCGTACTTTCGGTGTTAAACTTACAACGTATCCGTTTTAAGTCAATTGCCTCCACCATTTTCGGCTATGTGAACCGCTGCTATACACTATTGGTTAATTGTCATTACATACTAAGGGAGGCAACTCATGACATCCAATACATGTCGCTAGGACAAAACACTAAAATATATGTTCGATCCACCAAGGTCTACATAGGGTTGTCATATCAGAACCTTGGCTAGCGAAGATGATATGACCCTTGCCTAGCGAAGATGCCGGTGATGCAGAACTAGTAACTAAAGGTCATGTGATGCATATAGGACAGAACATTACATCTGGCGCTATGCAACCCTGCACACCCCCCCCCTCCCAAAAACTCACAGTACCGCGATAATGTGGAACCCGAGGTATTGTATGAAGCTATTATACTGTTGTAATTACATCTTTAAGTACGACAGATGACCCGGATGCGTGAGGTCGCGGGTTCGAACCCCGGCAGAGTCATAACAAAGACTTTTTAAAAAATGGTACAAGCAGCTGCCTCGCCTGGCGCACAGCTGGTCGGACTGGTATTAGGATAATCGACTGGGTGAGACATGATGTTAAATGTCTGCTACATGCTAGACATCACTATAAACTGCCACATTGCAGACATCGTAGCAATTTGACTCACATTATTAATGCTATGTTAAAAATCCAAACACACACACACACACACACACACGGCGCGCGCGACAGTTGACCAGTCTAAAGTACAGTAATGGTTTCCTTTAGACTAGTCTAAAGTACAGTAATGGTTTCCTTTAGACTGATCCTCTGCTGTGCTTCACATCAAGGCCAGAAACGATTTTTTTTTTAAATACACAATTTCCGAATATGATCTTTAAGGCGAACTACTTTGCTATATTATCTACATGATAAAACAAACAAAGAAGCAAACAAAATCCACCCCATCCCCCAGCAACAATACACGAATAACTGCTTTTTATTGTTGTATTGACAAAATCATGGTCTGGAAAATTTACAGGCATAGAGTAACTCCATATATTCTCCTTCAACGTACTTGGTAAAATCTTCGCATTTTGAACTAGTCCTACAATGCAATACGCCTCCCCTGATATTTGTGTTTTGGGGCGACTTACATTATGGGTAAAATTTTGCAATAAAGCCATTGCATAATATCGTCGAAAAAGCACAGAGTTCTGATGCAGCAATGTTTAGATCGCATGCTTTTCTTAAGTGACATCACGACCATATTTACATTGTTGTGGCAGTGATACTGATGCGCTCTACTGTTTTGTATTTTGCACTGGGGTTAGATTTGTAAAGAAAAAGAATGTCTCAGGTTTTCCTCACAGGTTATACTATTTTTAAAAAAGACCATGTATATCGATGGTATTTAAAAACAAAACAAAAATTAATTTTGTTTATTTTGAGGCATATAGTATACAGTTTGGTTAGACCAAAAAGTAAATCTCCGCATTTTGTTCTGACATTTCTGTTATTTACCAGAATGCAGTAGCGTACTGTGGCGTTCTACGTACGCTCTGTTATGAGTTGGGGGTGGGGTGCTCCCAATATTTATTTGAATTACTATGGAATTCCCACCCTGGCTCGTTTTTATAGGAAGTGAAATTAGTGATAGAGAGAGGCAAAGCTTAGAGCCCCAAGTCAGCAATACCGACAATTAAATTGTACTGTATATATTGTACATAACAGATAGAAGGCCTCAAGGTAGATTAGATCAGTAACTAATTGAGTTACCTTCTCTAAATAAAGTCTTTATTATTATTCAAAAGAATAACAATTTAATACAATTTAAACCATATTAATTTCTCAACCAATCTTCTTCCTCTCGACCATGTAACAACCTATTTCATCACGTGATTATAGTGTGAGATGGCTTTTCCCTGTACTTGGTTTCTACTCATCTGTGCTCTACTCTGCTAATTCCTTTCCTCCTTCTGGCGTTCTCCGTACGCCGATTCTTCCTATCCTCTTCCCCTTTTGTCTCCTTTTCTCCTCCCCCTTCTCTCTCTCTCTCTTTCTCTAGCAACTAGGCTTGTTCTCTGCCTACTGCCTCGTTATATTATGTCTCTCTGAGACTCGGGACTCAACTACCCGGTAGTTCTGTCCCCAAAAGATTCCTGCGAAAAACACAAGGACGTTAGCATGTTTCGTTAACCATCTCGCCTCACACTAAATCAACAATCAATCATCAGATAAAGGCTATCTACATCTTCGGTCACGCATTCGTGCACATCGAAACACACGTTCTTAGAGAAAACAACATTGCAATAAAGAGCGGCGTCCTACTTATCATACAGGCATCACTAAATTGCGTCACATCAATATATTCTTAATCTCATTATTCTGAACAAAATCACAACAATCAGACGCATTTCTGTACATTACACTCCCAGAAGTGTACACAAATATTAAAATATCCATATTATTTAAATTTACACACTGCAACCATTTGCAAAGTTACAATTTAATTCAACAACTGCAAAATCTAGAACATCACATAAATAAATACACTAGTTTACCACGAAGTAACCAGATAGCGAATTACAATATTAATTCTGACTACGAGCTAGCAATCTACATAATCATAGCTCATTTCTCAAGTACGCATGTAAATTAAACAATACAAAGGTAATTCTACGTACTAACAATTCTAGTAAGTAAATATACATACTGCACATAATTATAATTACAATGCCGTAACATTCTGCAACAATCGAGCAAATAACTCACTGACCTTGACGAAGCTTTCTGTCCTTGAATGTACTAAGGTTACGTTTCCGCCAATTCACGAATGGCTTCCTCGGAGATATAGCTACAACTTCTCAGCACGATGTTTCACAATGACTAATTCGTTCCCAGCCCAAATGACTGTTAAATTCTGGTTCGAATTGATGGCCCCACCCTTCTTCAGTTCCGATTGGATATCAATTCTACCCGAGTCGGCCCAACTTAACAGACGAGCCTCAGGCCATCTGTCAAAGCGGGGAGATTTACAACAGCATCGAGGGTCCTTTGTTCTAGAACAAAGCTTCCAACGTCCACATGTTAGTTTTGACACCTAACGATGTGGGCTTTTGTACAACACGAATCGCTACGATAGACACAGGGTCTACTTACACATGGCGCTAACCCATTCCTTTGTTCCTGACTTATGTAATCACGGGCAGGCAAACGTGACACGTACTAACAGTGGGCCTGACGGGGCGGTTGTACCGTTTGCCAGAGGTCATGTGGCGCCCAAACCACGGGTTCCAGAAGTCTTCGGGCGCCAAAACCCCTGTGGGACATCATCGTCGCCCTGGATGCCATTACCCTTAATATACCACTGCCTGAAGTGTCAGAACAATAAAGCGGAGATCTTGTTGTTGGTCTAACAACCTGGCCTTGCTTCAGATCTGCACCTTTAAAAAAGCCGGCCAAAACTGGTAGCTCATCTTGCATATTTTCGCTTGCCGGACTTCAGAAAGTGTTTAAAAAAGTGTGTAAAAAAATGACGCAGTAACTTTTGTTTAAAATACATTTTGTATATTTGGTATATTCACTGAACATTCATATACTGGTAATGTCTAGTCAAGCAAAATTCATCTTTCCTATTTTAATGATTACTAAATATTTTGTAGGAGGTGGGGCACCATAATATTTTCAGTACTTAGGGCACTGGAAGGCCTTAGCCTGACACTGTTCGCTGTGCTCAGATCATGTATAATTTCCACAAGTACACTATGAAAGTAACATAGAGGTATGCCAACATTCTCTCAACTGTGCATGTTGCAAATGCAAACAACTTCACATTACACCTGTCACTTAGGGGCCCCGAGTGGACTAAAGCGCTCTCCGTTACGGATCACTGCCATCTCACCTCTGTCTGCGTGGGTTCGAGTCTCGGATTCAGCCAATGTGGGTATGTGAGAAAGCTTGCCAGTAGCTTCTCGTGGGTCGGTGGTTCTTTCCGGGGTTGTCCCGTGTTCTTTCTCCACCGTTAACACTGGCCGCCGTGTATAGCCTATCATGTGCTGAAAAATGGCGTTAAACCCTACAAAAACAACATCAACAACAGCACCTGTCACTCTCTCAGAAGTTTATATCAGTGAAGTTCGTGTTAAGGGAGGTAACCCAGTATGGGTTGAAAAACATTGGGACCGCCTCGGCTAATTCTGTGAGACAAAATTGTCTTTCACGGTATGATCCGTATTATTAACCTCGAAAGTGAATACGGGAAAATGGCAACACGAATGAACGTTTTAAGAAAAACGTTCTCGTGTGTACTTAAATCAAAAATAGTAAAAACTATAGTTTTTCAGCCTAATATTGCAATGTCAACAACAGTTTCAGGACAACCCGACTTAGAAAGTCAGCTAACTAAATCCTTTTTGGCTTTGGAGCGGATTGATGTCAATATATTCAGGTTTGTTTTTATGTTGACAAAAGTGGTATTCCTACACTGTAACTGCGTTATACTTTATGACCCCGCGGTTTCTTAAGTTTTGAGCTTACCCTTTCAACTTGTATCTCTGATTACCCACCCACCCCATCTTTGCTATAATTTGGATGAAAATTATTAAATTCTTTAAAACATTTTAAAATTTTAACATGATAAAAAAAATCCCACTCCTTTACAAATTTGTAATTAGTTTAGTACTCTCTCAGTGCCATGGACAGGGATTGGTAACTGCAAGCCAACTGCCATATGTCCTACGTTCTCTCATATAAGTGCTTTTGATGCTGAAAAAAGCAATATCATACCGAGTGACAAAATTACATCAGATTACCCTCATGACCCATTCTGACATAGGACCCTTTACTTGACTGCTGTTTTATAGTATGAGTATGATAGACTGGGTTCTATGTCAGAATGGGTCATGAGGGTAATCTGAGGTAATTTTGTGTCAGAATGGGTCATGGGGGTAATCTGAGGTAATTTTGTGTCAGAATGGGTCATGGGGGTAATCTGAGGTAATTTTGTGTCAGAATGGGTCATGGGGTAATCTGAGGTAATTTTGTGTCAGAATGGGTCATGTGGGTAATCTGAGGTAATTTTGTGTCAAAGTGGGTCATGGGGGTAATCTGATGTAATTTTGTCACTCGGTATTATTTTTTCCAATTAGATTCTTGCTGTTTTTCAGCATCAAAGTTGCATTCACTTGTGATGTATACATGAGATTCTCAGTGGTCAATTAATCACTAATATCAGAGACACAGCATATCTGTGTCTATACTTAATACAGGATGACATCATCTGTAACAGTTTTTCTGCTGGAAAACAATTTTTATCCCATAGTATGTAGACTTTACATATAGCATGTACAGTTTAATATTTTTTAAATTACCACATGTTAACATATCACTTGATGTGATTCTGATTGGTCCAAATAAACCCATGAAATTCTTGCACAGTATTTTCTTTACTGATTGGCTGCGATGATGGGAAAATGTTCTCGTCCTTTGAAACTTTTTCTTTTTACTAATACTATGAAAATTTGGTGACCATTTTTCAAATCGACTGACCAAAGGATTTTAAAAAAAATGTCATGTCTTTCTAATTTTTTTGGTGAATTTACCCCACTGGGGATCATTATGCCATGTATTATCAAGCACTGAAAAAATAACATTAAATCCCAAACAACAACAACAACAACAAATGAAATTAAGGGAATTTGTCCATTGATAGCATGCATGAAGGGAGGGGTGGGCAGTAAATTAATCCTGTGAAAAGTAAACCAACCTATACAAAAAGTGGTTTAAATGTTAACCTCTAGATGCAAATAAACTCACCTCTGTTCATAGACGAATGTAGACATAAACCAGTCTCTCAACTGACAAAACATTAGGCCTATCAGAAAACAGTATTTTTATGTGGTAAAATTGCTCAAATGATCCAGTGTCTCTTATGTGATGCAGTTTCCATTGTCTCCTGTTCCAAATCAACCAATACAAATATATGGTCACATATCAACATTGTTACATTGTTACATTGTTCCTTTAACCACAGTGAATCAAACTATGTGACATCAGGCAGGACTTCCATACACATTCTGTGTTGAGAAACAATGTTCTCTGAGTCAATTGTTTCATTCATTCTGAAAGACACTCTTTTATTTCTAGTTTTGACAGAAAATCTTTTTTTTATATTGGTTTAAAAACTGCCAAAAAAATTGACAAAAGTTTGGGACTATTTTTTTTTATATGCAACAGATTAAAGGTATATCGTGTGAGTCAGAATAAACAAAATTATTTCTTATTTCTATCTATTTCCATTACAATAAAAAATGAATTAGTTTACAGATTGGGGTAATTTTCCATTAAGATGATTAATTTTTGTTTAGTATTTAAGTTTAAATGCAACATAGGTCAGGTGGGGATGTAATATAAGGCTATTTGGTTTGTCATTTCTTTATTGTAATGTCTTTGACTGGTTTGTTATTTCTTTATTGTAATGTCTTTGACTGGTTTGTTATTTCTTTATTGTAATGTCTTTGACTGGTTTGTCATTTCTTTATTGTAATGTCTTTGACTGGTTTGTCATTTATTACTGTAACGTCTTTGACTGGTTTGTCATTTCTTACTGTTATAATAATAATAATAATGTGGACTTTGTATATCGCCTAATCTTTAGAAGCTCTAAGCACTTTACAACTTTAGACAACACCTATAAGATAAGAAACATAATAATATTATTACAAAAACAAACAACATGAAATTAGAAAAACATTAAAAAAATAAAAAACATGCTGAGAATATTTCAGGTAGGAAACATTATTAGGTCTTTAAGTTTGTTTTTGCTGTCGAAATAAGTGAGTTTTGAGAGCCCTCTTGAATGTGATCACTGTGTCTTTGTGTCTAAGTTCAGTGGGTAATTCATTCCACATTGCTGGGCCCTGGTATGCAAAAGAACGCTGTCCATATGACTTTGTTTTCATACTTGGAATAATGAGTATATGATTGTCAGAAGAGGAGCGTAAGTATCTTTGCCTGATTTCTTTACTGTAATGCCTTTGGCTGGTTTTTCTTGATTACATGTATCTTGGTTCATTTCTGACTATGTTGACTTAACAGTACTAAGATATTCTGTGATGTTATCATTATGTTTATCATAACCCTCATGGAAGTGGAAGTTAGGACTAAAAGAAGCTCAGTAATGAAATTAAACAGAGAGAAAACAATTATTTTTCTTTCTTTTTGAAGAACAAAAATTTGATTAATGTTAATCAGCGTAAACACTGACATAAAGAAAGGAAATCCCAGTGAGAGGTTATAGTATGTTTTGTGTATGTCAGTGCAAGTTTTCTTGTCACAGCCTGTAACGAAACAAATAATGCAACTCCAGCCAAGGTGGAAGCACTTATTGAGAGCTAAATTAATATATGATCAGCATGAACTTTTTTCTATATTTAGCAATAGGCATGAAATTAACATTATATCCCAGTAGTATCTTACTTTCTTAATAAATGCTGGTAACCGTCATGGCAATTTAATGTCACAAGATAAATGCAGCAAAAACCTCAACAGCAACAAAAAGTTATCTATATATATATATATGTTTTGTATCTAGTGATAGAAGAATAGATACCCTTTTGAAAAAATAAATCTCAATTAACTTCAGATGAACAATAACAATAGAATGTATCCAATTTAATGCAAAAGCAGTGATGTAATAAACAATGTGTTCACTGGTACATATGTAATGTTTACTGAAACAACTTCTAATACTTTATTAATAATTTTTTAAGATCATTTATCCTGAAATTAAAAGAAATTTATAAAGGAAAATGAACAACTCGATGATAAAATGCTATTTATTCCAAATTATTCTCAGCACAATTATAAAATGAGTTTTGAACAGCGCTACTTGCCCCCCACCATACTTTTTCCTATCAGTTGATCTCCATTCCTTTCTTAGTTTATCAGAGGTCCGTCAGTAAGTCATGCCCTCAGTTATATAATGGTTAATATTTTTGGACCCTGTTGTGCATGACTTGTAGAGAAGAGGGGTATTACTTATGATATATTTTGGTACATACTATTTTTGTATATTTTGTAAGTCCTAAAGACAACAAATTTTGTTATATAGTTGAATACATATAGAAAATATATTACTTGTTTTTTAATATAATGGATGCTGGAACAGTTACAAGATTTCTTGCCATTATTAAATTAAGAATTCTAGTTGCTGCTACTCCGCAAGAACTTGATTCACAAGATTTGTTTCCCTTCTTAAGACAGATATACAGTTTATTTTTTATGGAGAAATCTCAGCAGAGAATTCATTGATCACAAATCTTTATAAAAAAAAATGTTCTGCACTATATCTGCATGTATTTTCTTAGAGGATGACAAATTAATATCTCTAACAATTTAAGATGCTATTAAACTAAATCCATAGGTTTAAAATATTATAACAGTGTAAAGTTCAAGTACAATAAATTATAATAAGCAAAACTTTTAAACAAACTACATTTAAAATTTGGTGCCAGAGTTCAGAAATGCCTATTAAAATGCACTCGTCATAAATATAAAACATGTAACAAACTAAAAAATGAACAACTAAATTGACTCGATATCAAAAACCTTCTTTAAAACAGGCAAAGAACAACAAATAAAAAATTTAAACCAAATTATGTCTCTCATGTATGAGCAACTACCAAGGGAAGACAGAAAAAGGAAACCTGACTGACAGGGTAATTCCCTGAAGGGAGAGGAATATTAATCCAGAAACCCTAAGATAAAAACTTGGAAAACAGGAGATAAGGGGAGAAAGAAACCCCCAAGATAAAACTGAAATTTAAAATTCAAAATCCAAAGCTTTAAGTTTTCACAATATCAGAACTAATATTCTTAGATATATGCTTAAAATGAATACAAATGAAAGATATAAATGGTATAATTAATAAAAATGAGGTATTCAAATTTTAGAGATTACTAAAACCAAACACTTCATGATAATTTTACAATGAATGCAAAGCTTTGGGGTTTTTTTTGGGCAGTATAAAATAAACTTTTGGTTATATAGAACAATTTGAGGGTTTATCTCAAACAACCTAACCAGCCATGTATGCTTGGAAGGGCAATGAGCTGTCCACACAAAGATTCAAACAAGGCAATTTTCATTTTATATCAAGCAACAGATCCCCATTTTCTATGAGACCATAAATCTTAGGAATGCTGTATGCACATTTTTTGGACCCCTATACATGCAGGGGTGCATTTTGTTTTTGTTTTTTGTATCCATACTTCCATCTATCCGTTGATCCAATCCTCCAATTGTCAAAAGCATGTAGTCTCTGTTTAGACCTCACAGTCATTTCTTGTTTGAAAATCAATTATCTTTCTTCCTTTTTCAAAATTATACAAAGGGGACCAGAAGTCAAGCTGTTTTATTTCATTTTCCAGTATATACAGGAATTTGTTTTCAGATCAGATTGTATAAACAATTAAATGGTTTAACTTGCAGAGCTAATGAAAAAAACTTGTGGCGGAATCACTTTGGTCGGTTCGTATTTGGAGGCCAGGTTGTTGGCCAGGCACTTGTGGCAGCATGTGAAACTGTTACAGATGATCAACACATACACAGTCTTCATTGCTACTTCTTACAGGGAGGTAAATATATCATGAAAACTTTACTACTAACATTAAAAAGATAAGATCATTTACATTTATGCTTTTGCTTGATCAGTCACGTCCATCTGTGACTGCATCTGTCAGTCAGTTTTTCAGAAAGTGTTATATGTGGAATATTTTGTTTGAAAAAGCATCTTTTATAATTTCAGAATAGCTTGAATTATTTATTGAGACAGCCTTTATTTTATTTAGAGCCAATTGTAAGAACATATGAACCATTCAATGACTTTTAATAGCAGCAATAATTTACCTGTCACTATTGTGCAGCTTTACTTAATTCAGTTCACAAAATGTTATCCATTTGCTGTGACTACAACTACATCCTCCCAGAGTTGAGAATTGTCAATAAGACTAGGTCCACTTATGTACCTTGGATGTGCCTGTGGAGAACAATCATCTTTTTCAAGGAATGTTAATGTTTGTGATGTGAATAATATGACAGAAAATTATTGGTTGTTGTGAGTTTAAACCATATTACATTCTCTCTTCAACAGTATTTCATCTTTGGATATGTTCATGTTTTTATGCCAGCAACCCCAGCCTATCTTCATTAATTAGTTCTGGAAAGGTCCTCTTGGGTTACCACATTATTTCCCACCCTTTAGTGCTTAGGGTACATCCCTCTTTTTTTCAAGATACAACTAGTTCATGAGTAAGTATTGTGTGTTAAGTTATATGCCATACAGCTCCTACCACAATAGGACTTCAAATTTTCCTTAATGAAATAAATTAATTAAACATCAATTTGGTGTTTCTTCACTTTTGTATTTTATTGTTTGTGTTCTACATTGTTCCTAGAGGGCAATAACTGATCAGCTTCCTTATTGAAAAAGTATAGGAGAGTGAGAAGACAGGAAATTCTTAATGAGGGAATCATTGTTTACCATGTGCAAATACACTCAAATGTATATAGCATGCAATACATACGAACATGCAAATTTCAATTATGAAAATTATTAAATTGTATTACTATTATTGTTCTCTCTCAGATAACTTTTATTTCAAATAACAACCTTAGGACATCCTGTATAAAAATTTGGCCATAAGCAGGGTCTTTGGGATACTCACTCATAATGTCTCGCATATTCAAAGTGCACACATAAGAAATTATTGTTCATTTTGCACCATACAGACTAATGAAGTCTGGTATCTAACTGATTCCACATGTGCATATAGAGGACAGAGAAACATCGATCCTCCTCATTGTCAGAATTGGCAGATCTACTGTTTTGTCCTCATTCCTCTACTACTGAGGAAATATTACAAAGGTTCTCTTCAGGCCAAGTCATTGTTCAGTGCATAGAAGTTGGTTTGTTCTTCCCTCTGCCTTGAAACCTATGGTGTCTGTCTCTAGTTAATGGGTAGATTCCCTGAATTGCCCTATTAAACCTCCCCAGCTGGATGCATTTGTGTCCCTAGTAGGTATTACAACTGGAGCCTGGGCATGACTTCCAGTTAAAACAATTGAAGTCATTGATCACAAAGTCTGTCTGCTGGTCACCATAGCTTGCATTACTTACCTCTTTTCTTCTTCTTTATTTCATATATTAAAGGATGCTGCCCTGAATCCAGCTGGATTAGAACGGATGCTGGAATCTGTGGCCAAGACATCCAGGCATTGCCTTTCTGTCACATTGGTGGAATTTCTGCATATCTGCTATGACTTTGCACTGGACTCCTGGCAAGTCTTATTTAACCACAATAAAGACCTTCTATGGACTGCTCTATCAGAAGCTGAGATCCTCTTCAAAAGACTCATTCCCACCATGGCTTGACTAACATAGATCCTTCAAAACCATTCCTGACCCATCGCAATCAGCTAGGAAGCATACCAATGTGAACCCTCTAAATTCTTCAATGAAAATGCAGCCCCAGTAAAATGCGCAATTTCAGATGAGACTGCTTCATCAGTCGGGACCTCAGAGTGGATGTCACCAAAGAACCTCTTTTAGGAAGTTCTCTAACCTGCCTTCGTTTGTCAGAGATGGCAGCCATATGGACTACCACCTTCTCTTGCTTGTCTAGGCCTCTTCTTCGAGGCTTGGACAAGCATAATGGATGATAGGATGATCGTTACATTTGTATGCTTAATTTTGGCACTATTTTTAAATATTTTAAAACGAATTGAAAGGATAGGAAATGTCTTTTACTTCCTCTTAATGGCCCTTTTGATATTTTGGCCTCCGCTATCTCACAGTGGATTATCAACATAATCAAAAGAGCTTACCAGTTCCTTACAGACGGAAACATTTCTTTTATGAAACTAAAATCCTGTGAGGTTTGAGGTGTCATTGTTAATTGGGCCAATGTAAATCGTTCTTCCTCAAAGGATGTTATGAAGGTAGCTTATTGGTGATCCCATACTACATTCTCTTCCTTATGTCTCCATTCATTAATACAACAAAGAGCATTTATTTCTGGGACCCATAGTTTGCAGTACATATGGCTGAGAGGGACACTAACAATTTGTGTAGTGGGGAATTCATCAAATCTTTCTGTTTTTGATATGCAGCCTATTCACCTATCTACACAGCCTATCCATCTCAAAAGGTTTCTACCCACACAATAGTGACGAGTGAGTTATTGCTGCTATTAAAGTGTAGTTTTTTGTTGGGAGAGTCTAAAATTAAAAACTTAAAAATAAGCAACACTTACCTATCGCTATTGTTCAGTGCCCCCCCCCCCCCCCCCAGGTGTCCTGGGATAAAGTCATCTATGAAAATAATGATTCGACTGTGCAGGCGCACGTGAGGTGTATGAGTGGACCTTGTCTTACTAACAATTCTCCGCTCTCTGGATGTGATTTTTTCAACACAATAAAACTTAGTAATAGTGGTGAGTAGGTACTGTTTAATTAAAATAAATTTCTGCCCACTTAAAAAATAATATCACATTATCACATCAAACTTTTGTGTAATTAATATGGAAAGTAATTGTTTTGAAAAGTAGAAAAGGCTGACGTAAAACAAAGACCAAAAAAATTTGTTTAGATTCATATCATCACTGTAAAAAAATGGAAATTCCTGAACTAAGAATTTGTTTCACATCTCAGCAGTGTGGAAATGTCATTACAAATTTATAAGCATGTTCTCTATGTTCCAGTGTTTAACAAATTCTAGACATCCATTGAAGTGTGACCTTCATTTATGCTCAGTATCACATGGATGCTTGATGGCAACATTGTTATTTTGAACCAAATCACTTACATGACATTAATAGGGGTACATTTTCCCATCATTCTTGGCCATTTTGTAAATGGTCCATTAGTTAAATATGCACTATCTTGCTAATTTTATTAATTTAATGCTTGGAAAACTGTAAGAAAAATATTTTTAAAAAAATCAAAACATACACTAGGATATCATGTCATATCCTTGACACTACTTCTAGGTAATTGTCAAAAGCCAATCCTATATATGGTTGACAGGACACGTGATGGAAAGACTTTCTCCAATCGCTCTGTAAAGGCCACCCAGATGGGAATTACCATTTTTACCATGCAGGCGTCCTTTAAACTGGATGAGACACAGGTCTACAAATATCAAATGCAGATGCCAAAGGTTACAGGACCTGAGGAATTAATGGACACCACAGAAGTGTTGCAGTTGCAGTTAAAGTGAGTTTTTGTCTTTATTACAAGGTTTTTTTGTTAAGCCATGTCAAGTTATGCTTGGGTGCATGTGTTTTTCATGGGTAGTATCACACACTTCATCTCTAATGTTTCAGGACCACGAATGCAAACTTTTGAACATGTTTTAAGTATAAGTACAAAACAGTCATAAAAGTTTGAAGTAATAACAACACAGACTTCAAACATTTTCTCTCGCTCCCATTTCAACCACTCCTGTTGAGTGTGAATTGGGGAGGAGATATACATTGTACTTATTTTGTGCTAATTGGACAGCAGTTTATTACAAATTAATCTAACATGCTTTTGATGACTCAGATCTAAGGCAGCGGTTTGTTCACATGTGGAAATGGATTAATTGTATTTACTGCCTATAAACATTTGCATAATTTTTAAACATGTAAATCATCATACATGTGGTTGTCATTGGTGAAGGAACTACCCATTCCAATCAAATTATATATTTCCACATATTTGCTTAAGAAGATTGCATAGTAGGTATTTTGTGTTATTTCTTGTTTATTTTAAAGTTTGTATCTATGAATATGGCATCTCAGGTGAAGAAGAATGTCAGTAAGTGTAGGTTAATGAACACATTACACAATGCTGTGATCAGGCAGATTTACTATCACTGCCAATATAAATTTCTTTGAACTACAATATTTTCCATTGAGCAACATTTTGTTAATATAACCATTGATAAGTAGCATCATATTTAAAGAAACAGTGTAAAGTTTGTAATCCACTGCTTACTTTTGTCATTGTAAATTCTTCAAAAGCATCCCATGTGCATGTCCAGGCAGTTCCATTGTCAGTTTTTCATTCATGTACATATATGTAGGGGCCCTGAGTGGCCGAGTGGTCTAAAGCGCTCACTGTTCCGGATCACTGCCATCTCACCTCTGTCTGTGTGGGTTCGAGTCCAAGGCTCAGCTAGAATGGGTACGTGGGAAAGCCTGCCAGTACCTTCTCATGGGTTGGTGGTTCTTCCCTGGATTTTCAAGGGTTTTTCCTTCACCAGTTATTCTGGCCACCATGTATAGCCTATCTTGTGCTGAAAAATGGCGTTAAACACTAGAACAACAACGTATATGTAATAGTATGAAATGATATCACTACAAGCCTTGGGATGTTGTACATATATGTAATAGTATGAAATGATATCACTACAAGCTTAGGGAGTTGTACATATATGTAATAGTATGACACGATATCACTACAAGCCTTGGGATGTTGTACATATATGTAATAGTATGAAATGATATCACTACAAGCCTTGGGATGTTGTACATGTATGTAATAGTATGAAATGATATCACTACAAGCTTAGGGAGTTGTACATATATGTAATAGTATGACATGATATCACTACAAGCCTTGGGATGTTGTACATATATGTAATAGTATGAAATGATATCACTACAAGCCTTGGGATGTTGTACATATATGTAATAGTATGAAATGATATCACTACAAGCCTTGGGATGTTGAACAGAAAATGTCAGATATATTCAACAAAGACATGTCTTACAAACTGAATCCTATTATAATAAGAGGTGAAGGACATACTGCAGATGAAATAATCCCAAGTTGGGCAAGGTTTGGTATGCACAGTATCATAGCTGTCAACTGTTCTAGCCAATAGATAGTGGGAAAGGTTTCTAATTGTTTTGATTAAACAGTACTGCTTTGGTTGTTGATAACTGTATACACTTAGTAATTTTGGTAACTTTGCAGCTTTACTCAGGTCTTGATGTTTAGACCCTGCTAATTTAATTTGGGGTATTGGGACCTTACATATTTTTTAAACAAGTTTCAGGCACCCACATACATGTACATGTATCATGTACATGTATACAGACATACATACATACATACATACATACATACATACAGACATACATACATACATACATACATACAGACATACATACATACATACATACATACATGTACCTTGAATAATCTTGATCAGATTTTTTGAAAAATTGAAGAAATTCTATCCATCAAAATAGTTTTAGAAAAAATTCTTAACATAAAAAATAAAAGGAAAAGAAATATCCTAATTGGAATGGAAATCTCTTGCACCCCACAAGAAAATTCTGTGGTCTGCCCATTAGTGCTCTTTTGTATGGAAGAAGCAGACATACTCAGAGGAAGCCAAATGCACTTTGAATGGGAGACAATGTATATAATATTTTCTATGGAATGAAATATTTTTTTGTTGCCAATAAACTGCATGGAATTAATTATAAATGTTTCATTTTTAAAAATTTAAGATGGGAACAGTTACATATGAGAAAGTTCATTCTTTTTTACTATTAGGTGGAAGGCATTAGCAATGTTTGTAGTCTACTGGTCATAGACCATCCATTAGCACAAGTTTGTTGACCCTTTTCTACACCTTCCATTAGCACAAGTTTGTTGACCCTTTTCTACACCTTCCATTAGCACAAGTTTGTTGACCCTTTTCTACACCTTCCATTAGCACTAATTTGTTATTATTTCTCCTAAACTACCAGTACATAAAGGATTACCATGAAAATGTAAACACTCATTCATCCCATGGTCTAGTTAGTCCTAAATGAATAAAGGCACTGCTCTGAAAATCTTGCCATTGCTACTCTTCCCAAACTGATGGTCATATATATTGACATGTTTGTCTGCTCGTTTTTTTTTACAATTCACCTCTGAAGTCTTGGAAGTGAAAATCCACAAGCAGTTTTTATTTTTACAAGCATGTCTGAAGTAAGTCCAAGCTGTCTAATCTACATCCCAAATTACACCCATCAACCAAAATAAATGGAATGAAAAGTTCTTTTAAAAATACCCATAGAAGGTCTTTATTAAATGGCAAGTATTACCAGTGAAAAAATTCTGGGAAATTCTTTTTCTTTAAAAATCTAACCCTGTGTAAAATATAAAACTGTAGAGTGTTACCGTAAAGAATCACTGAAGATATATTGTCAACTAAATGAAACAATTGTCATATTTTGTAGTAAATTTCAAACATTTTGATATATTATATGTGGTATTTACTTCCAAGATGGTAATCACATAGTTCATATATTACACCCCTCTGAATATAACTTGATGATGTCAAGAATGTATTGTAATGTCATTGAGACATGCTGTAGTTTTGACATGAAAGAAAGACATTCAACACATTCAAGAGTAAACACCTATGAAGTATTTGTTTTATTTTTCAATTCAAACATTAAGGTAATGTATTCTGATCCTTTCCTGAGTTGTGCACTATACTTCGGTCATGTTTACATTTAAATCAAGAGAGAAAAGTGGGGACAAATCCAAACAGTTTGAAGTAATAGTGCAATAATTGTTTTGCAATTCAATAAAATAAATAAGTTCTTGATGCTATAACTTAATAACAGAAGACAAAAATATATCTCTCTAAATAATTACTCTTAGGTTCTGTACCAGTAACTAACTTTAATCTGTACTACTGCTTTTTATGCCAAAGAGTTGAAATGAAAGGTCAAAGGGAATTAACTCCTGTTGAGACCATTTGGTGGACAAGGAAGGTTATTTGTAATTATATTCATAATGGATTACAATCAAAATGAAACAAGTAGACTGCATTATATGGTCATTCACAATACTGTAACTTATTTTTAAATGTTTACTTTGTATTCTTGCAAATAAATTATGTGTTGAATTGTCATAACACCAGCACTTAAAAGTTAAATTGGTAATGTACTACCACTGTGCTGTTCAGAAGTCAAATCAGATGAATATAAAAAATAACAAGTCTGTGTACAAAAGTAGATCAATGAATTTAATACAGGTTATTTTATTCAAATTCCAGACATGCTGACACTCCAGACAAGGAAAGAGAGTTCATCATGATGATGCTATCTTGTGACATCCCTGTGGATATACGGCCTGTTGATCCTAAGGGGTATTTCCGCCAACGTTCATCAGAACCAATTCGCTATGTGTGGCTTAAAGCAGAAGGACACATAGGTTAGACTTGCATATACAGTAGTCCCCCTCTTATAAGGCAACCTCTATTGCAGCAGGGAAGTGGCCTTATAATGAGGGTGGCCTTTCTAGAGGGGGATGACAAATGCGAATAGTAAATACATATGAAGAAAGTCACAAGTACATTTAATTCTAAAACATTTAATATTTTCATTAAAAAATCGCATGCATGTTGTGAAATAAATGTAAAACAAACTGTTTCATCATTTTCAAAAGAATGTTATGAATAACCATTGATATAGTTTTAAAACTGTCTTTATAATTATGTTACAGATCACATCGTCTGTCACTTTGTTGGTAACAGTCTAAAAAACAAACCAGTCTCGTCACACTTAAAAATATTCTTGCTGTCATATCCCCTGCATATATCATTTAGTCTTTTGTTCCAATCTTCGACATCTTCATTATTAACATCAGCTAATTCTACACTAAGGACAGAACACTTAATATTGTGTTGCACTTGAAATCTGTGCAACCATCCATTACTTGTGGTAAAGTCGTCATATCCCAATTCAGCTGACAAAATTGTTGCTTTTTCTTGTCATTCATATCAGGATACAAACATCTCCTGGCTCAAACAATCTTCCTTTCTCTGTCCATTTCACCTTCCCACTTCTGCAGAATTGTTTCCTTATCTTTCACGATATTGTTTATCTGAGTCTTTCTGATGTTAGTTTTCTGTTAGGATCATTGACCCTCCCCCATCTCCTGGTCAGTTGAATTACTTTCACTTTCTCTTCTAAACTGAGAATTTTTTTTTCCTCAATGACATGTTGATTTTTTGCAGTAAGTTATTCATGTTGCCAACACAATACTGATAAAACAATGTTTTATGCATCTAAACAGATTGCAGTGTTTTTAAAGGAAGTGATCTTGTCACGTGATTCATTAGTCCTAGTCTGGTACACTAATGTTTTTATACATTTCTTTACACTAAGTGAGAGAAGCCAAAACGGCTTCGATATGTACCATTAACATCAAGCAGATTTTACCTCGCGGCTGTTAGGATCTGTAATTTTGACAATTATTATAAGTAGTAATAACCACTAATTATCAAAGTGAACAAGCTCAACATCTTACTAAGGGAAGCCATAAAGGTTGTCAAACCATTTTCCTGCTGACTTGGGTACTGTATATCGATACTGCCACTTCTCAGTTGTTACTACTGTTCAATAATTGTAATCTTAACAGTTATCAGAGTGACTAAACCGGACATCTTATGATAACACAGCAGTAAGGCTAATTGGATAACATGTACTTACCCTTTTGTATGGATTAAAATTTGAGTCATTTTCGGCTTTATGGAATAAATGTGGCTTCTCATGAGGCGTAAATGATATAATATTAACCTTAGTGGTACATGTACTTTAGTCAACACTTCTTTCAATAACAAAAACCTGACATCAGGAAACAGAAATCTGATTACTTAACACACATTATAAATAAAATACTGGTTCTGGATACATATGAAAATAAAATGCAGATGCTTGTGCGGGGTAAATTTTATATTATTGCACTAATATGGTGGCCGCTGTGATGTTATCTGGGTGGCCTTTCGTGAGAGGTACTTTTAAACACAAACTCATCGGTGCCAACGGATTCTGGCCGTAAGGAGTAGGTGGCCGCTTGTCAGGGGGCCATTCAAGAGAGGGACTACTGTTATCATAAGTCACATATATAAATGATAGTTGAGGTCCGAAAGGTACCATAATGGTTCTGTACTATAAATCACAAATCTGCATGTGAGTGTATGTCTATGTGTGTCTCTGTATGTCTGTGTGTGTGTGTGTGTGTGTGTGTGTGTGTGGATATCGATGCATATTAAACAAGAAATACTTAAAATGGATTTTACATTTATTTTTGGGGCAGAGAACCATTCATTGAGGTATAAACTATTGACAGTTAAGAATGCATGTAGTCACCAACTGATCACATTGTATTAAAAAACGTAATTCCTTCAGAACTGTGCAGAATGAAGCATTGGGGGTGGGGCTATGTGGCAGTGACCAAAACTGCTCTTGACAGTTCAGGAAATAATATTAATGGGTTGGTATGACTGGTGATTGAGCAGGGATTGGTTGTCTGTCATTTTCCTTAAATAAGTAAGTAAATTAATTGATTTATAAATTTGGCCAAGAAACATTCTTAGAGCACTATCTTTTTGATTGTGTATGCCAGATGTGTGAGCAAACATCAGTTGGCTATTGTTTACTGAACTGCTCAAAGATTGTACACAGGATGCATCCATTAGTTGGAGGTCAAAACATGGCACTTAAATGGGTTCTCATAAAAATACTCATAGGCATACCTGTGACTGTCAATCAACACTTTTCACCTTTTTGAATAGAAGAGGAGATATTCAACACTTTTCACCTTTTTGAATAGAAGAAGAACCACCCTGTAAAAAACACTAGGAAATCCAACAAATACCCCATCAAAAATTATCTTAAAATAAATTTTTGATCGGAATTCTTTAATTAAAAAAAAAAACATACAACACACACTTTCTTTTTTTTGGACAAGTAGGGGGGATCTGTCTGGTGTCCCCCCCCCCCAAAAAAGAAGAGGAGATATTGCATTTATGATAATTACACTAAAACTAAATTTAAAGATAGACCTGGAACATGACTTTCACTTAACAAGGGTTGTTCAGTTGGTGTTTATTTCTTCAAATGTTGCACCTATTAGAATTACTAACATTTTAATTGTTTAATATTTAATCATATATTGTTTTTTCAGTGTATTGAGAATTTGCTTGGGGGGGGGGTTGGGGGGAAGAAAATTTAACAAAATATGGCTTTTTATTAAAGGTTATGAATGTGTGTATTTTTAATAAACTTTCTAGGCACTGTTTTCTATGATAAAACAAGCAACATATCAAGATTTCATTTACCTTTTTTATTGCAGTTTTTGTTCACATTCAGTATAAAGAGGCTTAATACATGTACAAGGATATTTTTTAAAAGTAAAAATGGAATCCACACCTACCACTGCATCATAAGCAGGTCTGCAGATTATCTGGGCATGATAAAAGAAGGGAACAGTGTATTAGCATTACACTTCAATGATTTAACTGTCATCCTTTCAAACTAATTATTTATACTTAAAAAAATCATTTTTCTTATGAAACAGTATACATGTACTATGGAATTTCACACAACAGTATTTTGTTCCACTTTACTGTTTTTAAAATTAATTATTGAGAGTGAGTAGACTTCGTACCTTGAACAAATGTAGCAATAAATTGACAGGTTTTTTATGGTAAGTTGGATGGTGACGTTTTTTTGTTGTTGTTAGTTTTTCTTTCTTTTGGTGGTTGTCACCAACTGGTTTGACTATATATTATTTCTTTGTTTTGTCCAGGTGATGATAATAAAGTACACCAATGTGTGGCTGCATACCAGTCTGATTATTCATTGCTTGGAGTTGCCCTGCAGCCAGGCGGCAAGAACTATGAGACGACTTTCATGACCTCCCTCGATCACACAATATGGTTTCACGCTCCATTTCGAGTAGATGAGTGGATGTTGTATGAAATCTTCAGTCCCCAGTGTGGTAGGTAGAAAAGGGTAAAAGTCAGCTCTTTAAGAATACGAAGTTCCACATGCAACACTATAATTCCCATATTCACTAGGGTTATATTCCATTGTAAGTATTAAAATAGTGTAATTCACATAGTCACAAGCATCATATTCCATTGTAAGTATTAAAATAGTGGAATTCCCATAGTCACTAGGGTTATATTCCATTTGTAAGTATTAAAATAGTGGATTTCCTACAGTCACTATTCCATTGTAAATATTAAAACAGTGGAATTCCCATAGTCACTAGGGTTATATTCCATTGTAAGTATTAAAATAGTGGAATTCCCATAGTCACTAGGGTCATATTCCATTGTAAGTATTAAAATAGTGGAATTCCCATAGTCACTAGGGTCATATTCCATTGTAAGTATTAAAATAGTGAAATTCCCATAGTCACTAGGGTCATATTCAATTGTAAGTATTAAAATAGTGGAATTCCCATAGTCACTAGGGTCATATTCCATTGTAAGTATTAAAATAGTGGAATTCCCATAGTCACTAGTGTCATGTTCCATTGTAAGTATTAAAATAGTGGAATTCCCATAGTCACTAGGGTCATATTCCACTGTAAGTATTAAAATAGTGGAATTCCCAAAGCACTACGGTCATATTCCATTGTAAGTATTAAAATAGTGGAATTCCCATAGTCACTAGGTTCATATTCCATTGTAAATATTAAAATAGCGGAGTTCCCATAGTTACTAGGGTCATATTCCATTGTTAGTATTAAAATAGTGGAATTCCCAAAGTCACTATGGTCATATTCCATTGTAAGTATTAAAATAATGGAATTCCCATAGTCACTAGGGTCATATTCCATTGTAAGTATTAAAATAGTGGAATTCCCATAGTCACTAGGGTCATATTCCATTGTAAGTATCAAAATACTGTAATTCCCATAGTCACTAGGGTCATATTCTATTGTAAGTATTAAAATAGTCTCTAAAATATGCTTAAGATTGGCCACTTTTGTAAAACCAATGTTTACTGCACAGCTTGCAATGACACGATCATTATATTATGACATGCCTTATTATGTTGGTGTATCATAGTGTTAGAACTCTGGGAAAGATTAAACATAAAATGATGTGGTTGTGACTTCTGTTTTTCGTATTATATGATTGCGGTTTTGGCAGAGCTTCTAATGCTACGATCATGTCTATCCATATTGCTATGAATTTTTCTGCAAGATAACTCCAGTTCTATAGCTAGTAACTTCATCAGACTCTCTAGGTAGCTTACGATTCAGATAAGAAAAAAGTCTCTCAGTTCAGGGGGCAAAAGATTAAAGGTCAACGTTGCTGTTACAGAAAGAAGAACAAGGGTTTTGGCACAGTAACATGAATTCTGCATCACATACCTGAATCAAATTGTGTGGATAGCTTGCATTTGGGCTAAGGAAGAAGGCTACTGATTTGCAGGTCAAAAGATCAAAGATTAAGATCATTGACTGTAAGAGGACATTGATTTCCGGATTGTAACATTAGTTCTACATCGTATTCTGGGACCAAACTTTGCAGACAGCTTGCACTTGAGGTAAGGAAGAATCCTGTCAATTTTGGACTCTAAAGATTGGAGGTCTTGGTTACAGTGACTGAAAGAACATAGATGTCTTTTCTCACAGTAAAATTAGTTCTTAATCGCCTATCGAGACTAAACTTTGGGTAAAAAATAAATAATCTTATCGATTGAGAATCAATAGGTCAGACTTCAAGGTCAATAACTGAAGTGAGAAAAGATTGTTTCTGCATGACAACATTAGTTCAGGATGACAGACCCAGACCAAATGAAGATGATTTCCATGTAATAACATTAATATACACCTCAATAAAAAATGTGGTGGATATCTTGCTCTTTGGGTTAGGAAGAAGTCTGTCCAGTTTGAAGTAAAATAGCCATGGAAAAAGATTTTGACTGGAAGACGAAAATTAGCTTCCTCACAAACATTACAGCATTACAGTTCTTGACAATTTAACTTCACCAAAGTTTGTGGATGACTTGGAGGTAGGGTAAGAATAAAACCAGCTGATTTAGGAGTGAATGGTCAAGGTCATTGACTGAAAGAAAAAAAAATGGTTTCTTGACATTAACTTGAGTTCTTCATCAGATTTCTGGACTAAACTTTGTGGATAATTTGCACTTGGAAGAAGGAAAATAATGTTGGGGTGGAAAGGTTATAGGTCAAGTTCACTGTGATTCAAAGGGGAATTGTTTTTGCAATACAGTTGTAGTTCTAGACAACGTACCTTGACCAAAGTTTGTGATGGGCATGCATTTAAGATATGGAAGAAGCCTGTTAATTTTGGCATCAAAAGGTCAGAGATCAAAGTCATTTTGGCTAAAATAAAAAATGGGTTTTGCAGTAAAACTTTTATTTTTGAGTAATTTCCTTAACCAACCTTGTGTGCAGGATGGCTTGCACTTAGGATAGTAAAGCAGACCTTTACATTTTTGTGTCTAGAGGTCACAAGTCATGGTCAAGACAAATTGAATGAGAAAATAAAATAGTTTCTGCACAGTAACTTTATTTCATGACTGCATACTTGACCACATATCCAGGTAATTGAGATCCATTGTTTTGTTCCTACATGAATAACTATTAAATTTAGGGCAAGTGTATACTGTGCTGTTCATGGTATTCTTGTTAAAGTCAGTTAAAAGTAAATGAGACAGAGGGAAATCTTAAGGGTTTTTTGACCTACCATAAATTGGCAAAGCAGGAGAACTTATGGGATGACATGTTGTCAGTCAGTCATCTATCTATCAGCATAACTTTATTACCTTTACTCCACCTCAGCTATTTTGAGGATTGCCATGATACATTATACACACATTCATGTCATGGTCTACATGGTTCTAAATGAACATGGTGATGCTTGGAAAACCAATATGGCTGCTTGTTATTGCTACCTTCCTGAAATGCATCAAACATGGCCACCATGGCAGCCATCTTTTAAAAAATTTCAGCACAACTCCTAAATGGAAATTCGTATTAACACAAGGTTTTCAACAGTATAGGTCATATGCTGTCTATTTGGTCCTAAATGAAAATGATGTCTCTCATACATTCGTTATGGTTGCCACAGTACCCATTGTGAAAATATTGTTATCACTACTCCGCATGAATGAAGGAACGTATCAGTATGGGGTTTTCAATATGGGGTTTTCATGTAAAGACTTTTTATCATTTCTGCTTGGTTCTAAATGAAAATGGTGCCACCCAGGCATTCAGTATTGCTGCCACAGAGGCCATCTTAAATTTTTTGTTATCCTCCTGAATGGATAGACAAATCAGCGTAGCAGTTTTACTAACAGACTTTCATATTATGTCTAGTTGGTCCTAAATGAAAACAGTACTAACCTCCACTATGGCCACCTGAAGCCATGAAAATCTTATTATCAACGCTCCCTCTGAATGGAAAGTCATATCTGTATAGAGTTTTCACTAGAAGACTCCATATGGTGTTTAGTTGGTCTTGATTGAAATTGTGCACATCTAAAATGGCCACCACAACAGCTGATTTCAAAATCTTAATATCAGAGATGGTTTCAGCACTCAGCATTTAAAAAGAAGAGATGATCTCAGCTTGAATGACTGGCAGTTCTTTTCAGATAGCAGAGCATCAGTCCATATGATGGAAGTCTTGTTTGTGAAAATACTGTGTTATCTCAATAATTGACTCATGCTAAACAGATCAATTAACCTACATACCCTTTCCTTTGCATATTTAATAAGAGGTATGTCTGATCTAAAACATGTGCAAATTTGATGAATTGGTAAACACTGATTCAGGTATTATTTTTATGGTTGTTTAGTAACATAATACTTTTCCCACACTTTTCTATGTATGACATTTTTTTGGGTTTGGATTACTTGGTCGTTTAGCTAAATAAAATTATAATTTAAGAAATGTGAAATGCTCAAAAATTTCAAAAGCAGTCATCCTTAAACTGTGTAATATGTGATCATCAGTGTGTGGACAGACTGTTGTCATGATTACATGAATTTCAGAATGTTGAGAGACAATAATTGTTTTGTTTTTTTAAATTTGTATTTCATGGATGAATGAGAAATAAGATTTAAATTAATTCTTATGTTGTTCAGAATTCTAAATAGAGGATCACTTATGAGTGATCATTTTGTGTCAGGTTTATGATGTGAGTTGAATTATGTTATTTACATGAAATAAACTGTCTGCATTAGGTGGCATTTTGTGTTATTGGACACTAGTGCATAAGATTTTGTTTATCAGATAGCATTAATGACTCAGTCTGTGATGTAAACTCATTAATATTATATATTAATATAATCGTGAATATCAGTATCTCTGGAATTATGTTCTTCCATCTGATCTCGTGTAAATTTCTATCAATTCAACAGCCATCAGTACTCTCAGGACTTTGATTGTATTTATGAGTTTCATAAATTTCATTCTAAAGAAAAACAAGTTTGAAATTCAATAATTCACATAGTATTTATGGCTTTAAATCAGTCTAAGATGTTCTTAGTTGGTGTTGCCCAAGTTATTGTACACTTGCCATTACAATTCGTCCTTCTGAAATGACCCTAAAAATACAAAAATACAGCCATCTAACTAACTTTACAGAAGTACCTCAGATGCTTTAATCTGCCAATGATTTTCACACAGAACACCTGCATTTTTAAACTTTTGCCTTCAGCATCAATCAGAAATACATGTTGAAAGGGACAATACATTTCTTAAAAGGATTAAACAATCAGCACAGAAGTAAGAGCAAAATATTAAGATTCTTGGATATGCTTGGAAAAATTCTGGAGAGGCAACACTTATGTTTACTGGACATTATGTGTTAATTCGGAGTCTTGGTCAAGGCACACACGATGACTGCCACCATGATGATGTGAAATTGAAAAGATTACACACAGTTGTGAGAACTAACAAGAAACCACTGACTTCCAAGGGTTTTGTAAGTGCATTCTTTGAAACTGAACTGGAAGTCATTATGGTCTTAGTGTACCATATGAATGTTTAATTTGAACATAATATTTAACTTTTCATATGCAGTACAAGATGTTTCATTACACATTGCTGAAACTTGGTCTAGCATACTGTACAATACAGACTGCCTTACTGAGGTCTTTTTATGGTTGGAAGGTCTTTTAATTGCTGAGTTTCACAAACTCTGCCTATGATTTTACATCATGATACAAATAAAGGTCAACATTATGTAATAAAGTTTGCTTTGATGAATGTTCTAATTCTGTGAATATTTTCTTAGGACCCTTGGTTAGCAATTATACCAAAATTAACATCAGAGTTCAGTGTCATTTTTCTAATCTTTTATTTTTTAATTTCTTCAGCGTGAAACAAGTATGACTCTGCCACAGTGTGTAGTACAATATTATATTGTAGGGTAAATTTGTAGAAAAAAGAAGAAAAAGACAACAAAACATTTGAGATATTTTTCCTAGTAGTGTTTTTCTTAATCCCATGAATGATCAGGGATCTAGAATGGACCCAATGCACTCTCCTGCATGTGGCACTTTGCCTTGGCACTAATCATATAATAATAAACCAAAATGAGTAGGAGGTGGCTTTTTTTATTCATTTTTGTTCATTCTTCTCAGGTAGTGGTAGAGCCCTGTGCCATGGACGAGTGTGGAAAAGGGATGGAACTCTTGCCATGTCAGTTGCCCAGGAAGGTGTTGTGAGAAACAAACCAGTGGAGACTCAATCTAAGTTGTAGTGGAATTCGGAAAAAAATGTTATAGCCCAGTATTAAAAAAAGATATTTTCACTGTTCACTACAAAGAGAGAGCTGGAAGCAACACATCTGAGTCTAGTCATCCCTGTCATACCAGTGAATGGAATTTGTTAAATGCCCCACCACTTGCAGATAACTTGAATAACTTTCTTAGAGTAAAACTGCAAATTTTTAATTTTTAGACATTTTTTAAAATTTTTAACAGAAACTTTTGACAAAATATTAATATAAGGAAGCAAAAGTCACTTGATGTAAGCAATGTTTGACATTATTTGTATTTATATGTAGATTACCTGATTGGACTTCAAGGCCATTACAGCAAATTTTTAAACATTTTTACTTTTTTCATACCTTTTTTACTTTGCCTTTTCTAAAAAAATGAAGCTTTGTTGGCAGAATTAAGTAAAATTTACTTGATTTAGCAAATGAAATTTGGTATGTATATTTGTATAATTATGAAGATAATTTAATAGATTTTCATGTCATTTTGGCTATATTTCAGTTTTTTCTAAATTGTTAAATTTTGGGTTTGCAGAGTGGGCATATTGCTATAAACACAAACTATTACTTTTATGCTACGTGTACATCCCTTATTAAATTATTTTAAAGTTTAGAGGAAATCTGTGTCTTGTCAGTATTTCATAGTTTAACTCTAATCAAAGGAGCTTGTATAGCTGACATGCTTGTAAGACTGTATGTACATTATCTCATTTTTGTATAATTTTTGTTGTATGTATTTGCAGCATCATAGAATACAGTGTTCTATGGTTATTTGAATACAGCTCTGTCTTTAAATTCAGCTTTAGCAGGAGGTGCTTCTTTTCGCTATATGCTCAATATGAAATTCTTATATCCTAGAATATATGTTTTATTTTGTACAAAAGTTGTGAATGAATGTTTTGTTGAATTATTTATTATGATAAAATGTTTTCTAATATATATTTTGTTATTTTTATTGCATTTATCTTGGCTATTTTTATGCAGTTATTATTATTATTATTATTATTATTTTACAATATATTTTCCACTATCCCACAACAAACTCATGACATGTTTCATTTACTGCTTTCTATACAAATAACTTCACATAATTTTTAGTGCATATAGTAGTTCAAATCATAGATGGCTTTGTTTCTTGCTTTGCAGAGTTTGTATCCTTTGTCTTTAGCCTGGAATTAGATTAAAGCAGTCTTGTTCTCCCTATAAAAAAATACATTTAGATCAAAGCAGTCTGGTTCTCCCTATAAAAAATACATTTAGATCAAAGCATTTTGGTTCTCCCTATAAAAAATACATTTAGATCAAAGCATTTTGGTTTTTAGATCAAAGTAGTCTGGTTCTCCCTATAAAAAAATACATTTAGATCAAAGCAGTCTGGTTCTCCCTATAAAAAATACATTTAGATCAAAGCATTTTGGTTCTCCCTATAAAAATACATTTAGATCAAAGCATTTTGGTTTTTAGATCAAAGTAGTCTGGTTCTCCCTATAAAAAATACATTTAGATCAAAGCATTTTGGTTCACCCTATAAAAAAATACATTTAGATCAAAGCAGTCTGGTTCTCTCTATTGATAGTAAATATTTATGTGGATCATTTATATTTTTATGAACTTGTGCTGTTCTGGTTACAACACATGATAGACATGTGGTTTGCGCATTTTAATAAAATCAAGTGCTTAGTGACAGAAAGCACCATTAAAGTGATGGCTTATTTCAGGGAAGTTGCCATCATTGCAATGCACGTTGATGAAATCGAGTAGTTGATTGCCCAAATTAATGCCGCCATACTAAGGTACAGTGAAGAATACATGCAGAATGGGTCTGGATGGGTATTTATCCAATGACAAGAGTGGGACACTGACATGTTGCAGCACCGCCTGTTTCATGTATGGAGCTACATTCTAACACCCAAGTACATACCACCACAGTCTGTTATTATTGTGAAGAAAAAAACAACCTCTACTCTGATTAGGCCATCGTGGAATGAATTGCCTACTGAACTTAGACACAAAGACACAATGATCCCATTCAAGAGTGCTCTTAAAACTCACCTATTTTGACTGCAAGAACAAACTTAAAGACCTAATAATGTTCCCTACCTTAAATATTTCAGCATGTTTTTTATTTTTATTTTTTTTAAATTTCATGGTGTTTGTTTTTTGTAATAATATCATTATATATGTTTTTTTTTAATGTTATAGGTGTTGTCTAATGTTGTAAAGTTCTTAGAGCTTCTAAAGATTAGGCGCTATACAAAGTCCTCATTATTATTATTATTAATATTATTATTATTTATTTAAGCTACATATGGCCCATGATTATATTGATCAGCCAGGTGAGTACAGACAGCACTTGGGTAAACTCCACTTTGCCGTCAAAGACTTCCCTTTGAAGATGATCTTGGCAAGTTTGAATGCCATTACCCTTCCATTACAGTTGCTTAAAATGAGGGAATATCCATTAGATCTTTTGCTGAGGATTCATGAACAATAAAGTCACTATATATTGATTAAAAAAGCTGCCTGGTGAGATACATCAAACACAACGAAAAGCACATCTGCTGCCAGTATCTCCAAATTTCTGGCCTGGCCAACCTATTGGAAGCCATCATGAAAGACTACTGTGGCAAAAGTGAACAGCCCTAGTGTGTGTTATTGTTGTGACCCAGGTGTGTGTTTGTCATGAGTGAAGGCATGAGTGAGTGAGTGACCGATCGATCAGTGCATGAGGCGCATGAACGGGACAATAACATCAAGTCCTAGGCACTTAAAAAAGGCACTAGGCGCTTGTCGTATTGTCTCTGGACGAACAACATCTTATTCATTGTGTCTACTACTATGGTAACGAATACAGTTTTTGAGAATTGTTATATCTGAATGTTTAGGTCTTCATATCTGGTAAGTTATCATTTTTTATGTCATCTTGTTGCTATGAATTGAAATACTGGCATGCAGGTTGTGTATCGTATTTGTCTTGTTTGTAGTATTGTATATTTAAGTATTTTTCTGTTTCATTGTTGTTTTTGTTTCCAGTTTTTCTTTTGTCTTGTATCGTTGACACTAAAAAAAAGACATGACCCGAGGGTGTTGTGTTCATTTCTTTTGTACAATGCCCCAGCTGACATTATGTTAGTCAGCAAACAACATTTTAGCATTTTAAAAGCAACACCACCAGATGTACAGCCTGTGCAACTAAACTTAACAGACGAAAGCTCTAACAACAATCCAAAAAAAGCAATACACACAATATTACTGACAAGGTCCCATGTGGCTTTTTTTCTTCATAGTTTTGTACAGCAACTACTTTTCAATGAAGTCAGTGTTATAGTGTGGCAAAGATAATGTTGCCACTTTCATCCAGTGTTTTGATCATGAGCAGAATATTTGAAAGGAGCTTTGTTATCAAGCTGAGATTTTAATGGATGGAGATGTCCACAAGGCCTTCCAGTAAGCATTGTGGCAATGAGCTAGGTAATAATTGGGAACAAGGCCACTGCCATAGTACTGGAAAGTACTGTGGTGCTGCCCACAAAGCATGTAATGTAAATGAGTAGTTGTACCCAGAAAATAACCCCAACAAAACATGCCAGATGCCTGCTGATGACAAGCACCGTATCAGGCTTTGGAACAACTTCATCAGAAAAAATCAGCACTATTCACTAATGCAGCTGCAGTTTATTGCAGTCTCAAGCTTATGAATAGCAGCCTGGAAATGCTGGTAGCTAACAGGATATCTGAAAAGATTGAACAGGTTTAGAGCATGTGGAAGACATTTGGCTGCCAAAATATGGGCAACAACCATGAACTATATAGTTCAAGACAGTTGTGCTTCAGCTGGAAGACATCCTATGAGGCATTCTGCAACAATTTGCTCAAAATCTACTGTTCATTACTACAGTGAACTGAGAATTAACTGGGGCACCCAACTAAAGATCACAGGTACCAAGCTCAAACTGCTGACAGACAACATGTACTTATTTATTGAGAAGAGTACCAATTGTGGCATTTCAGTGATTAGATGGCATCGTGCAAACTTAAACAACACAATGTCTTCATACTATGACAGTGCAAAGGCAAACAGCTGGATAAACCTTCTACACAACAGCCTCTATACAAGGACTATGATGCAGAGTCTACCAAATGGTGGTTTTAAGTGGGTCAACCCTCCCACACTCGAAACAGTCGGATTGATGGCAGCAGACTCACTCAAGGGCTACATCTTTGAAATTGACATCAAGTATACTGAGGAGTTTCATAGTGACTACTGAGACCATGAGCATCCCAGAATTGGCTCAGTAACTACCAGTGTGATTTAGTGAGCAAACTAGTGTTTACGTTCACTGAATGTATGAAGCTAGCTGCCATCCTGTATACTATTGGATAGTAAATGCCAGGCTAGCAGTGCAGGCTAGTGAAACATCGTTGCTGCAAATGTTTGGAGATGCAACTACAAGCAGCTACTTTTGGTCAAAGATGCTCGGCTTATTAGTCACAAGGGTGCTTCTGATTCCCTTTACTCCAAAAGCAGCGAAGAGTGCAAAATTGGTCGAGTTTGTTTCTTTAATGAGTCATGCTAAAGTATAGTACTATTGAAGTTCACGTGTCCTTCCCTTAACATGTCAAGATTGGTCGTTGTGTTGCACGAGTGTTTTTAAAACACTGCCGAAGAAAGAATTTTGCAGTAGTAAAGATGTTCTGCCCAAAGAAGATGAAACTACACTTACTATTGAAGCCAATGAACAAAACGAAATACGGAAACCACATCTTAGACCAACGGCGATGAAGTACCAATTTGATGGAATCAAAAATATATGCCAAAGTGGACTTGAGCGTCGCCAAGAATGATGCTTACCGCAAAACAAATTGTTTTGCTAACGAATACATCAGCAGGTTTAGTTTCAAAGCGAATAAATATGTCGCCCTAGCATTAAAGTGGGTGCGATGCTGATTATACTAACAAAAAGAAAGAGACCCGAGTACATTCTTCACACCATCCATACTAGGTGGCCTGGGCTCTCAGTTTCTCCATGAGATAGAGCTCAAAGAGGATAAGCTACTTGCCAAAGTATGAAGAAGTTCTTTACTGAGTCGGGATTCAACGACACAGCACTTAAACAAGAGGCGGCACAGGAATCGAACAGCCTGCTAAACGAGACATGTTTGACCTTAAGAAGACACTTCAACCGTACCTTGGTCGCTTGTCCTTGCGAGGGCCGTAGGGCTCGACGAACGCCTAACTGTAGATTGGAAAATGCTGACCGAAACAGAAGACTAAGCGAAGAGCCTAGATATACGAGACAACATAGTCTATCTGGAATTTACGAAAGATCGCCAACGATATTTGAGGGGCACGTTGCAAACAATTTACTGATATTCGGGAGACCATCAAAAATTATTTGCATGTTCTATGTTCTTACAGTAACTATCGCAAAAAGAAGAAGAAAAAAAACTATAGGACAGACGTTCGTCGTTTTATTAGTGGATAAACCAATGTACATAAGCTTAAGCGCACCATGATCCACAACTAGGGTTGTTTTGTTGGCATCATGGTTTTGGGTTTATTTTGGGTGATTGTATTTTTTGTGTATTGTTAACTATTTGCTGGGCGGGCTAGGGCTGGTGAAAACCAACCTCTTCAAGCCGCTTTAGCTGTGGTTGTTGTAGTGTGAATTTCTCCTGTTTGGTCATTTATGCTGGCGAGCATGCAAATTAGCATTGGGGTTGGTGGCAGGCAATATACCGCTATCTGCCATAAGCTGTTTGTAGTAATAACCCGTATAGTATTGGCTATTCATTTCAATGTTACTTGCACTATGTATAGGTCGCAGCGCAGCGACTAACGTGATCTAGCTACTTCTGGCATAACCAAGCAGTTTCTTATACTGATCCATCGACATACGAATGTTTTCTGTGCGGCTGATACTATCTTTTACGTTTGGAAGGAAATGTTTTGGTTTTTTGTGCATGAATGGTCTTACAGAATCTCATCCCCCAGGAGTCTGTTTTTATTTGCGTTTGCAAGTCAAGGATTCTCTCAACGTACCTACGAATGCTGTCGTTGAAATGCTCTACCCCACCTCTAGTAAATCATTTCGACTTGTCCAGCATGAAATATACAAAGTCATTTTTAACCCCGCGAGCCTGCGAAAAGCAATTAACTTTGTATTTCCTTGAGTGATAAAATGCATACACACTGGAGTCCCAAACACAATCACCGACTGGCATGCCGCTGAGGTCGAGACCCTAGTCATACATCGTGCCAAGGCTCTGGTTTTCGCCGAGCTTTTGCCTCGCTTAAACCCATATTTAGATTTGAATTAACCCGATTCTACAAAGCTGGCACGCATGCGGCATCCAGTGCCCCAACGTTTATTAACGAATACCAGCTTTTAAGTCCACGTCGATCATATAAACACAGATGGGAGTATTCTTGATGGAAAAAACAACAGTAACCTGCATCAAGCCATTCCCGTGGGTGGCGAGCAGAGGTACATATAGATTTTAACTCTTACGGGGACGGTACAGACTCCCACTCCACCCTGTCTTTACGATAATGGTCGTACTGGCAATAAATGTCTTAATGGTACGGCATACCTGACTTGCACCTCTGGTGGAGAGTCTTTTGATAAAATGCATACAGTAGTATCCCGTGAAAACCCACACCAGAACAGAGTACGAGAAGAGTGGATCGAAGAGCCCTCGATGCGCATTTTAGTCGAAAGACAATTATGGATAATAAGCTGACGTGCATTATTATCCCAGAGATTAAAACATTGTTTGCACACTTTGAATCTACGAGGTCCTGGCGTTTTCAGTAACCGCGCTGCAAGTGTATACGGGACATCGCCCACGATTAATAATACCGCTGCAGACGCTTCAAACTGGCCGCTAGTGCTGCCTCGAATTACCCGAAGTTGACAGCCGACAGTCTCACATGGGTCAGCGGGATTACATACATTCATTTACTATTGCTGAGATTCAACGCAAAACATTCTTTTTTAAAAAGCCGTGATAGGTTTACCCTCATCAACAACTATGACACTATCGCCGTCCCAGGCGAAATTTTTTACTTCGTTAACTTACATGAAAATTATGATAGTTGAGTGTGGAAAACGATTCCAAACAGAGTCATAAGGGCACATGACGTGTTTCGTCTACCTTTCCCTCTGGAAATTTCATCTGGCGTGAGGGCATCAACGTTAACGCACAAGCATCGGGATTTTCAGTCATTCTTACTGTCATCAGTTTTCGCAGTTATAATATGCGCTATTTGCAGCTTACAACAAAACTATAGTGGAGCGACCAAATAGAGGCAAAGAGCGGGTATCCTTGGTGCCGCCTAAGTTTCCTGAGATATTGGTGCAGATAGCACAGAAAGTGCACGACATCTACAAGGAATACAAACAACTGATGCAACAGTATATGCACATCCTTGAGTTGACACATTGACTTAGATTGGGGTGGAACGAGACATGCAAAAGAGATGGATATCGAGCACTGATGCTATTCAGAACACACTAAGCCAACCCGCGTCCAGCTACGGTAAATTTTGCTTTGGGCGTCAGAATAAGAGCCGAAAGAACAACCTTCGCACGATTGCTACCTAAATGAAAACGTTGTATTTAGCAAATCGCCTTAGTCGATAATCTTTCCGTCGGAGTATGCAGGGTCCTCTATCACTCATCTCACCAACAGAAAAACAGAGTTTTAATTAAAAAAAGACGAGTTCTACTGCATCACAATAATTGATCAAATAAACCCCACCTCACGGCAGTAAACTTGCAAACAAAAGGCTCGGTAAAAGTGATAATTTTGAGAATGTTGGCAAAGTGTTGAGAACCGTGTCATTACCGGAAGTGGTGACGTTACGGGATCTAACTCTTCTTTCGCATCACAATCCGCTTGCCCATAAGCCACGACTTGTTAGAGATGCGTTTCTGTAGGGGAAGTACACAGTCCTCCAAGTCAAGTCAATTAAAGTTTCATCTCACGCGGCTCATAGGGAAATTATACTGTCAATAATTCGAAGCAAGCTAATACATAATATATATTTTTTCAGCCTTGAAAAGGGTCACTTAAGGCTGATACCTTCCCTAAGGGCAGATGCTGATCATTGAGTGACATGATCTACAACTAAATGTTCAAGCGCACAATAAACGTGATGGGCGGTGCTGACACCGCACTAACAGCCGTGTCCTGGTGCACCGATGTGGCGGAGATTGGAATATTGTCAATAACCATTGCTGCTCCCATTGCAAATATTGTGGGTTTTTTTATTAGATCGCGGCTTTAAACTGTGATCCAGTTTCTGTTGCTGAAATTTTTATCAGCTGATGTCTTTGCAGAATCGCGTTAGAAAGTCTTACTCTAACAATGCCACTGTGTTGTGAAAGTTCCAAAGCCACCTACAAACAAAGCTGCCCAAGTCAGAATACCAAATGCACAAAGGCATCAGTAAGAAAGTACCGACGGAAATGTTATCATCAATACCCTGATATTTCTAGATAAATAAAAACATGGTGTCTCCAACAGCATTCATGCTAATGCTTAATAATATGAAATTGGTTGTCCGTATTTATTCCACAAATAAATTCTACTCTTTCAACGAACAAAGTACAAGAGGTTAGATGACAGATCCCTATCTCGTAAGTTTAATTCATTACAAACAAACATACAAACAAACAAAACAATATGAAGTTGGCAAAGCACATACGTAAAGTGCCTCATCAACAAAACAGAATTTTCTACAAACTGTACTTAATGTGCAAACTATGGAAATAGAGAACAACGATCAGTAATATCAAAACTACATCAAGAGATTATTTGTCATGGCTTCACGGTTCAAACAAAACAGAACCAAAGTTTACTGATCTACTTAGGTGAATATGCGTATGTTAACAGCGCGGCACAAACTGCAGAGAATTTTTTTTTAAACAAATTTTTAAGAGACACTGACATAATTGCTGAAAAAATTAAGCTTCATGACACTTATCTTTGGATCTTCACTATTAATTTCTTGTTTCTAGTTAACAGCAAAATTTCAAAAAGGAGAGATCGCAAATGAATAAGTCCACACAAATATTCATCGGCATAAATGATAAAACAACCAATAAGAGCGGCATAAAAAAAAAAAAATCTGGAAATATACAGTTGAGAAAGTGCCTTGGGTTGTGGTGGTGGTGGTGGTGGGGGGGGGGGCTCGGCCTGCTTATGTTTTGCCCTTTTTTCTGCAACCTTATGAGTCCTTCTGACGGCGCCCCCGATCGCCTAACCACTACCCCACCCCACCCCCTTCCATTCAACTGGCTGTCCCTAAACCAGTTGACAGAAGACTCTCCAATCACTTCGTCAAAATGCCACTTGTGTTTCTGCATTCTACGCGATCGTGATGATGGTTAATTTAAATTTAAAACAATGCAATCTGCAAATTAATCAATCAATTTAAAAGGGGAACTACACACGGTGCATTAATTGCATTGTGACGAATATGCGTCCCGGTTAAAATACGAAAATCAGCTTTTGTACCGAAAAGACAAATTTTGGCTAGCAATGTTTCTCTGAGAAATCTTCAAGACTTTTTTCTGATGATTTTTTTGGGACAGTAGACAATGATCATCTTAAAGATTTTGTTAATTCTCCTTCACATATCCCCTACCTCAACAACAAACCAAACCAAGACATGACTGATATATCAGGAAGCAGGACAACAAAGTATGGTATCAAACGTTGAGCTGTGGAATTCCTTGCCAGATTAAGGCTGTTATGCCAATAGTTACAATGAATTCTAAACGATTAATTTCTATTTGAAAAGGTGAATGATGCAATGCAGGGCCTGTCGATATATTTAAGAGAATGCTGCAGGGGCGCTCGCACATAGGGGCACTGTTTCACCTCTAAACATGTTTTGGCCTGCATCCGTAACTTGAATGGCCTGGCCCTACGATGTGCTGGTCCCAAGGCAGCATGCGGGTCCCAAAGCAGCAAGCGATGAGCGCGGGCCCCAAACAAAAAACTGCGTTGCCTGAAAACGCAAGACCAAAGGCGGTTGCCTCGTTCGCCTTGCCCAGAGCCGGGTCTGACACTTATTAGGTGACCACTACATGTCTCACACCTCCGAAAACAATTATGCGGGCAGCGGATGCACCTTTAATGCAGCGATGTCTGAGTAGCTATGGATCTGTATGAAATTATATCCTTATTTATGTTTACTTGCTTTCTTATTGTACACGCCTACTTTCTACAAGCCTTTTCTAATATGATACAATTGCTTTAATTTTGCTGTTAGTTTGTTTCGGGTTTTGTTTACCAGTATATAAGAAATTACCTTTTAGTGCAATTTAGTTTACGTGTGCATTATTTTTATGCTTGTTGTATTCCTTTGTTTATTTTAATCTTTGTAGATGTTGCATACTGTGGCAATTTAGTGTTGCAAGTCTAACTCCGTGCTTCATGTTGATTATATCTTTTTGTCTCAGCAGTATGTATGTATGTATGTATGTATGTATGTATGTATGGATGTATGTATGCATGTAAATATGCATGACTTTATTTCCTCTGCAAAAGAGATTTCATTCAGTTGTTTTCATTATAATATAATAATAACAGAAACATTAAAGTGACATTAATGAATACATTACACACTAAATATATTTCAAAAAGTACAATGAGTGTTATTAGTCCTCCGCGTTAAAATTATATTTTGTACCTCATTCTTATTGATATCAAACATGCATGGAAAGGGAAGGAAATATCCCAAAATATGCATTATTTTCAAAAGAAATATTTTTAAAGACCATACAATAGTTCAGACATACGTATATATTTAATATTTCCAATATACCGTATATTTGATTTGAAATATTGTTGTTATAAACTAGTAAGGTATGTTAAACATGAAGCTGTCATATACATGAAATAGGTATAAGGCACACAGTGGTGTATGTACGTATGTATGTATGCAAAATATAAAGATATAAGGTACAAAATACAGTAGAAAACTTGAAGGAAAACACACAATATAAAAACACATGAGCGAGAAAACTCGCTGGAAAAGAAATTATAAAAAAGGAACTACGATCGAAAATAACATGCAAACGAAAATTGTAATTATTTACAATTGACTTGCACATTTTAAATCAATTTTCATGTTGGCTGTCCCTCAGAACACCAGCAATGTAACAGCTGTGAATACTGTGGATGGTTGTAAAAAATTAAATGGGTCCATTGAATTAATATAATCCACAAGCATACTGTTATATATCGTGTTCAAGTTCGTTTATTCTTCTGCACATTGATTCTAATCATTCTGCCACCAGACACGTGACTTTTTGTCATGTTAAGTAATCCATAATGTCAAAGCTTTTCACTCTTTTACCCCCAAAGGATGTGAAGCAGAGTATCACTGTCCTGACAGAAAAGCCAGTGTGAATCTAACACGTCTATTACATCTATTAATTTGGCAGAAAAAGACAATTTGCGTTTTTGGCACACGTTCTCCACACCACACCCACAAAGGTTGTTTTTATAAATCTTGCAGAGAAGAACTAGGTGAAGGAGTGGTCGACGTAGCTGCGTCTGTGTGAAAGGGCATGATGGTCACTTCTTTTTATAGTCGATGACTTGCGAAGCGTCGATCCAAGAATCAAAACTGGGTGGATACCCTTTCCAACGTACTTTGACTTCTTTGACACGTCGTTTGCCCACTTTACGGGTTCTGCGTTCGAGAATGCTTTCGATGTCGTACACGTCGTCTTCTTTTTTGGTGACACGTTGTAACTTGGGTAAGTAAAACGTTCCTTTGAGCACTTCTCCGTTCATGTCTTCCAAATTATAGACGGCAGGATGACGACCATGCACTCGTCCAGTGACACGAAACAATTCGGTCGTCCAGTTAGGTAACTAACCTTTGTCGAAAGTGCGTTTGGTTTTGCCAATGCGCACCCAATCTCCTACGGTCAACACTCCACTTTTCTTGGGGGCAGCCCTCGTCGGGAACGTACCAAACAGGCGCTCAAACACCAACACTTCGTTCTCGGGAGTCACTTCTTGCGGGGCACGTCCGATGCTTCGATGGTAAGATTGGTTGTACGCTTGCACCAGGTGCGGTAAGATGTCTATGTACTTCAGAGTGTGGTGATGCGTAAATTATTTCCACATGCGTTCTTTCAAAGTGCGTTGAAAACGTTCCACGATGCTGGCTTTGGTTTCAGGATTCTCGGTGGTAAAAAAATGAATGTCACGTTTCTTTAATTCTTTTTGGAAAGCTTGGTTCAGAAATTCGGTGCCCTTGTCTGTTTGCCATCGAAGAGGGTGACGACCACGTTGTTTCAACGCTCGTTGCAGGGCTCGCACTAACTCACTGCTCGATTTGGAAGTCAAGGGTACGACCCAGGCAAATTTGGAAACGACGTCGATGACACAAAACAAATATTTGTAGCCACGATTGTAGCTGGCCAAATGAGAGACATCTGCTAAATCGGCTTGCCATTGATGATCGATGCCTTCTACTCGGGTGCGACTTCTGGAAAACTTGCGTCGAATGGGTTTGTGTAAAGTGTAGGTAGCTTGTTCTTGTAACCATCGTTGCACTTGAGGTAAACGGAGACTTTTCAGTCGAGTTTTGCCAGCACGATACAATTTTTGAACTCCAGCGTAACCTGCAGGATGGGAAGGATCGTAGTAAATGTTGGCTGACACTTTTTCCATTTTTTGTGTTTGTTTGTTAATAAGACACCCACTCTTGGAGGATGCTACTCTTTTTCTCTTTGGGTATTTTCTTGGATTGCAATGCTTTGCGTTTGCGACCCGCAATAGGTGTCGAGGAGGAGGATGTCTGAACAGGGAATATCGGTTCTTGTTTCACTTCTGTCTTCACTTCTGTCTTCACTTTCTTTTTCTCTTGTGATGAAGAAGGGGTGGTCATAATCTTTTTAATCCATCCAATTCTGGAGGTAGGTGGTGTTGTTAACTTGCGTACTTTTTCTGGTGGAGTTTGAAACCCTTCTTCTTCTTCTTCTCCTTTTTCTGTCTTGGTCACTGGTAGTGGTGATGGTGCTGGACTTTTCATCAAGGTCTTAAAATCTTTCAGAGTGGGAAGCGTTGTTTCGTCTGAGGCTTTCTGGTGAAAGAGCTGCAGTCGTTGCAAGAGTTGACCGTGCTTTTGCGATTTTTCTGTTTCGGACAAATCTTGGCGATCCATCAAGGACTGGAATTCGTGTTGTAACTGGGACATCTCACTCAAATGGGGATTGGGAGGTAAATGCAGGGTGCGTTGTTCTTGCCAACGATGGTATTCCATCCATCGTTTGTAAGGTACTAAAGCTAGTTTTCGTCCTTCCATGGGCTGTCAAGGGTCGATTCTGAGATCTTGGGACTCCAGAGGGCGTTTTCATCTTGCTCCCACCAGTCCTCCCGACATGGTTCCCAAGACTCCTTTCAGCAATGGGCCTAACAAGAGGGGTAAAATTCCTCCACGTTGGACCAACATCTTCTTCTTTTGACGAATAGGGATTTTCTTTTGAACCATTTGGCGAAGAACGTGACGATGTTTGCCTAAGCATTGTTTCTGGTGTTTGGACAAAGGGATCGTGCCTATCAAAACGTTCAAACAACATTCGCACACGGTATCGATGACCTCATTGGAGGCTGATTGAATGAGTTTTTTTCGTAGGGGTGGAGAAGCTTTGGACAGGACAGATAACATGTCCCCATGTTTGACTAAACGAGGAGGCAGTCCTTTCCTTTTCTTTCCTTGGGGTTGTTTAGAAGAGGGATGTTTTCTGTTCTGAAGGGTGACATCTTTGAGGCTTCAGCACCAAAAACACTGACACCCCTACTCGGTCACAGGCTTTTTTTTATACTGGAACGCGTCGCCAATTGTTGTCTTACGGCGTATCAACTTCAGGACAGGCATGACACGTCGTGCAGGGGTACGTAATGGACTAAATCGAACCAGTTCTTGCTTGGACAAATCCAGTAAACTTTGTAACATGCCCGATCTTTCTTGAACTTTGATTTTGGGAGAAGGTACTTTGTGAGCAGCGGCCACTGCCACTAAATTGGAAGGTCCTGCCACTGGGGAAGTTCTTGTTGTTATCAACGGAGAAGTTCTTGGTGTAATCAACGTCTCCAAGTACTCTTCAGTTCTTGGTGACATAAACGGGGAAGTGAATGAACCTGAGGCTACCGGAGACGCGGTCACCGCCTTTGCAGATCGTGGTTTGCGAGTGTAAGGTTGCGTCCTGGCCGAAGTGCCTCTCTTGCGACTAGTTTTTTTCTGTGGACTTTTCTTTTTCTGGGGACTTTTTCTCTGTTTCTTTTTCTGGGGGCTTTTCTTTTTCCGGGGTGGTGACTGGTAAGAGGAGGGTCCCGCCACTGGAGAAGTTCTTGGAGACACGGGTCTCCTTGGGGACTTGGCCTTGACACCGTGGCTCTCTTTCTTCTTCTTGGAGCTTCGTTTGACTTTTTTCTTGGGGAGAAGTTTGGGAGCATTAGGATCCCATCTTAAGAGAGAGCGAATGATGACCCCTCCAAGAGTACCGCTCCCTCCAGGTTTCAAAATGATTTGTTTTTTGGTTTGAGTGTCGATGCGAGGATCGGCCAGTTGGGTCAAAGCGACTTTGTTTCGATCAAAAAAGCGTTTGGTTTGATGAGGAATCTGAATGATCCCTTGGAGTAATTGACGTGCCGTCACCGTGAACCATCGTAAGACTTCTTTGAGTATGATTCTAAGACACGAGCCCGTATTTGTGGATTTTTTTCTCGACTGATGCCATACAAGGCACGAATCAATTTGACGGGAAGATGCGACTGAAGGGACGTCATGTTCAAACTGTGTGTGAGACAGACGAAAAGTGTCTGAGGTTTTTATAGATTTTTTTGTTGAGTGAAATGAAGTCGAGGACGGAGACGTGTACAGGACAGGCCCTCCGTCTTGGCAACAGTGGTGAAAAAAGTGGGTACGAAATCGCAAATCATCGGGGGTCGTAGGTTTCAAATCGGCGAGTAAATAGGCGTGTGGAGTTTGAGTGGCATCGTCGTACGCCTGAGTCAGCCAAGGCGTTCCTAACTGTTTGGCTAAGACTTGCACTTGCGATTTATCTCGAGGGCTTTTAAACAAGACCACGTAATGCGCATTGAGACTGATGGTGCGATGGGCTTTACTTTGTTGAAACAAATTTTGGGTGATGTAAACGACACTGGCATTACGGTGATGCCCTTTGCGCGTAAACCACAGTTTAATTTCTTCTTCGTCTTCTCCTAACATGTCGTCGAAAATGACCAAATGGGTTTGACGGGAGTCAGAGACGATGCCGTCGTCTTCTTTAGGAATGCCTTCCACAAACACGATGGAATCACCTTGACTTTCTCGCAAGAGGCTGTACGCCGATTGCCACTCTTTGTAACACCACACGATGCGTTGAGGTGGTCGATCGATCAAATGATGTTTATGTTCGATCAAACGTTTGACGAATTCGGTTTTGATTGAACCGCTAGGTCCAGCAATGAGCATGTTAAAGGGATGGCGAAGATACAAAGCTTCCCAACTGGCACGATCTAAGTGTTCGTCGATGACTTTGACAGTGGAGGAAGAGGGAGCAGAGGTAGCCATAGTGTCAGGAATGTCACTTGTGACACGAAAACAGACAAGACAAGAGTTTATATACTTTTTTTCAGGACACGTTTATTGAATGTTTTAAACATGAATACGAAAGACAAAAATACATAAAAGCCAAAGGCTTAAATACAATGATAAAGGGCACATGAAAACCATTAACGTGGAATAAAAACAAGTGTCTGTACAACATGTTTTGGGTAATGTTCTGACCAGTTCTATAGGGGGTAAGGTCACACAAGTGTCCTCCCGAAAGGGTCTTTCAGGCATGTCCACGACAGTCCTGTCCTGGGTGACGAGTTCTTCTTCTGGCACTGTCACTAACACAGGTTGAAAAGGGACTTTTTTCCTTGAACAACTCTCGTGCATACTGGGCCACTTCTTGGGTCCAAGCCTCAAAATCCCATTCTTTCCAGGCACGGACATCTGTCCAATGGGGGTGTAAGTCACAAGCTACACACACATCGTCATACACGTCTTGGGTAGCTAAATGTTGACGAATCTTTTTTTCCCGTAGAGGACGAGAAGTATCCAGATGAAAACGCAAGGCTTTGAGCAAAAGGAGTCTTTCGTGACCATTTAAGGCCATTGGGTGGTAAGTACTAATCGTAAAGAGTCCACAAGGAATCGGCTGGCAAGCGAAATCCCAGAAAACAAGTCACTAAGACACACACTATGCGTCGTCCCAAATTGATTGGATACAGTTCTTGTAATAATTGATGGTAATGATCCACGGTTTGAATATGGTCATTGAGTTCCTTCCACGGAATCTGTTCAATCACTTGTGACATAAGCCGTGGCATGGATTCCTGATTTTATAGTCTCTTTGTTTCGGAAGCAATACACGTACTTATTAGCCAGAGATCTTCGTTCTCCAGTGGGGAATCTAAATCTTGCATACTGTAACCTAAACTTCAAAGTTTGTTTAGAAGTTTCCTCTTCCTCTAAATAGATTCCACGTAAAATATGTTGGTAATCCTTTAACTGGTCTTCCTCAATGCGTTGCACTAGATGAATCTCGAAGTAACCAAAATTACGAACATTTAGTTCATTCACAAACTGAAAGTGTTGAACAAGGTCTGACCACTGAAACAATTTCTGACGAATCAGTCCTCTTATACCATTGAGGTACCAGTGGTTAAAGATCTGGTGATGTAACGGATGCAATTGTTCTTTACGTTTGACTTGTATTTTGACCAGCTCTCGGTAAATGCGTTCTCTCAACTCCACAGGCAAAGCACGAATGTTCTCTTGTAAAGTATCCATGAATAGGTCAGTCCGTACAATTCACAATCTTCTCCTAGAGCAAAAGTAATCCACATAGTGAGTAATTTCTGACCACTGCCATTCAGGGTAACGTCCAAGAATCTCATTGAACTCTTTTGATGTAAACGGTCTAGAGTGATATAATAGGACGAATGCACACTTGACTCAGAGAAATCTAACACACTGGTTGACTTTTTTCACTTTCCTCTTGTGAATTTCTCGGCACAAAAGTTCTACAGTCACCCATTGAGATTTCACTCTGGCAAACCCCTGCCAAACTTCCTTGTAAATCTTCTCTTGCAGTTCTTTAGGTAATGATTCAATATCGTTTTTGAAATGAAGTTTAAATACTGGCCTCGGCGATGTCCAACATTTGACTCCTAGCCAATCTTGTTTCTTCTTCAACGACATGGTAAGTTACTTTAATATCTCGGTCCCACTAAGGGTAAGTAATGACAATTCGGTGACCAACGAGCATGTTCTAGGTAGGCCGAATCTTGTGGTCCCAGTGGTGAAGTGACACACCGCAACTGAAGCACATGACTTTATCCCCTTCGCCCAAGTAGAAAAATCCGGCTCTGGCTAATTCTTCGGGGATCGGTCCTCCCAGATACTTAGGCCATTTTCCTTTGAACGATTGAAGACGATTTTCAAAGTCGCAGTATTCCGACAAACGCACAGGAAACGAATATTCGTCTTTCACAGGTTCGTTTCGATGAGGGTTGGGTGACATGGACAGGAGTTTGCTCAGGGCTGGGTGACATCCGTAGGGAGGTAGACGTGAAGGTGAACATCCACCTTTAAAACGAAACCCAGTAAAATGTCCAAGAGGACGAACGGCATCGCTTTCGTATCTCTCAGGTTTGATACGCGCAGCATCACTTTCCATGATAGGGGTAGTGAGAACAAAGTTCCCATGATGCTTTACGGCATCGCTAAGGTCACAGCGCACAGCATCGTTCCCATCGCAAGGCTCACAATCGCATTCCACTTCAGAAGCCCCAAACTTGAATTGTGCCTTTCTGAACTTGTTTTGTGTTTCTCTGAAAGTATTCATCTTGTTCGCTTGGTCTTGGTAGTCACAATGAACTATCTATCTTGCCTAGGGTTCCTTTTTATATACAGACCAATACGGTAAGGTGAAATGATTGGGAAGTCGCACTCGCTTCTGGTACACGATTTGATAGACTTTTTCCAAGGGTCGACTGACGATGTGGTGAGTGGGTAAACGTACAATCTTGTTAGGTTGATAGGTGGTCACTTTAAGTGTTCATCCTCTCCAGATTGCAAGGCTCCTTTCAATACCCGAATGTTGACCACACGACTGGTACGATAATTCAGAGTCAATCCTTTCACTTTGCACGTCGTGTGCGCTTCTCCTTGTTTGTCCCGGTATTCGTAGCCGTAATTTTTTGGACCGCCACTGACGAAACTTAGAATCTTGTCGTCGGGATGCTCGTCTGTCCAGGCTCCTAAACGGTCTCCTTCGATGTCAGGGTGCTGTTGACTCGGGTGATGGATGTAAATGCAACTGTCCGTGTCAAAGTACAGGACACGTTCCCCTAACAGTTCTAAAGCTTCGTACAATTTTAAGCGAGCATGAGCTGTCACGTAAGCCGCAATGATGACATTTCCAAAGGGGTCGTCTTGTACAAAGTCCAGATCTTCTTCGTAATTGACCAAGATCAAATCCTCGCGAACGACGTCCACGTGTTTCATGAATTTGGTTTTGTCGTGAATCATCTGGAAGTAGCGGGAAGGTTCGGTCAAATATTCCGCCTTGGGTAAACACGGTCGTTGTACCATTTTTCCCCACAAGCAATTTAACGACACTTTGGCAAACGATCGCCTGCCTTCGTTTTTCTCGATGTGGTCTAAAGAGATGCCTTCTTGTGCACAGTATTTCTCTTTGAATGTCTTTTGATCTTCGAGAGTGTCTCACCAGGAAGGATAGCCACTGGCTTCTTGCTTCAGTTTCAAAAAGGCATCCACGTAGTCTGCGAAAATGCCTTTCTGCGTGGGGTTACCCTTGTGGTATTGTTGTGTCTTGGGAAAGTGACAAATTTCGTACACTTCTAACAATTGGTATCCCATGTCCAAAGCTTTGAACAATTCTACGCTGTCCCACGTCCCCGACAAGGCCCGTTCTTCCTGGGTGTGCTGACAAGGTTGATCTTGGTTGCACGTTTCCGCACAAGTACGACACAAAGGAAACATCAGTTTGCCTTGACAATGGTGAGGTAAGAAGGGATGGTATAGGTTCGTGGGAGGCAAAACTTTGCCCTTGATCAAGCCTTCGTATTGTTGAATGTTTTTCAGGTCGATTTGTTCCGTGAACAATTGCGGGTGTCCTGCAGGAAAGCGACAATATTTGCACACGTAGGGATACAGCGAACACACGTCCAAGTATTTGATTTCTTCTCCTTTCTCTTCGTCGGCTTGGTACAGCAAACAGGTGGCATTGGTCCTTCCTCCGTACAAACTATCACTCGGGTTAAGGGGGTCCATGAACTGGTAGCTTTCCACGAGGCGTTTAAACTCGGGATCGATTTTCAAACGGAGATCGTATTCGTGCTCCCACATTTACACCACTTGGTATCCTTCCTGTTCTAACTTTAGGCGTCGCTGACAAGTGGCCTGGTACAAGTCTTCCATGGTTCGTTGTAAAAACTGATTTTTAGTGCTACGATCAGGGTAACAGACGGGGCATCCGTGAAATAAGCAACCGTTAAACTCGTACACGATCTTGGGGTTTTCTAAGTCCCAGCCATCGACCGAATGCGTTCCGATGGTCTTTTCGCCCCCTCCGCTGCGGGCATGCTGAATCCACTTGTCTTCCTTGTCGAACAAGTAATGTAACCAGCGTAGGGCTTTGACCGAGTATTGACGTTTGACATAGTTGGTCGTTTGAGGACTGATGACAGCCACGGTGTTTTCAGTCATGAATCGTTGGCGGTACACTAAGGAACACGCTTTGGCAATGGTGCAAGCTTCTTTCAAAGGATCGACCCCTCCGTGTTCCATGAACAGTTCTCGAAATTTTCCACAGCAACGTCGTAAAATGTCCACGTCGGAACGACAATACTTTAACATTTCTTCCTGAAAGTCGAAAGGGTCCGAGGCGTGAGCCTGGTACCTAGCGTAGAAAGCGTCTCGTTGTTCGGTACGCATGTTGTCGGGGTCGTAATAGTGAGCCTCAGGTAAATGGGGTAGAACGGCGTGTTGATTAGCTTCGGTATTGAAAAAGTGAGGAAAATACCCTTTAGCCATTTCTGTCATTCCAAATGTTTTAGGTATTCGGCTCAAAGGCATGGCCAAGGAGCTCATCGAATCTTTAAACTGTACTTGTCCCACTTGCATGAAAATGATTTTGGCTCCGTTCAAAGTGACTTTAGGACGCTCGGTGCCTTGTTCCGTATAGTATCTGAGAAGAAACTGTCCATCGTATCCGGAGAAATTGTGAGCCATCACCGTGGCATGACGATGACAATCTCCGTAACGTTCAATGTCCTCTTTGCTCCATGTCTTGTCGATGGGGTCTAAGACCCATTTGGCAAAGTCGTGTAGCGTCATTGGTCCTCTAAAGATTTTTTCACGCCCTCCAGGAATTTTGCTGCAGTGAGGGCAATAACTGAAGATAGCTTCTTGAATACACTTCTCGCACGCTCAATGAGCCACGCAGAAATTAGGAATGTGAATGCCAGTCTCTTGCATGCATTCGAAATCGAAAAAGATGAAATTGCCTTTCTTCTTCTTCTTGTGACCGTCATCTTCCTCTTGTTGGGGTTGGTATGTTTGCACGTAACATTGGCGTTCCAAGTCCACGATGTGGTGACAAATGTGACATTTTTTCTTTCCTGAACATACGTGTGCCTTGGCACTATTGCACATGTGTCAAACTCAAGGCCCGCGGGCCACATCAGGCCCGGCGTACAATTATATCCGGCCCGAGAGAGAATTTTAGGCAAAAATATTTTTAATGGCCCTGCGATATAAAGTGCAAATCAAATTCCCTAAATAGCAGCCTTGCCAAACATCAAGCTCTGACAAATTGGCACAAGAGCGAAAATGGGTATGCCAATGATTTTTCATTATTAAAACATTTTTCTGTTTTAATTTATATTAATGTTTAAAGAAAGGTTTAATTTTCCGCTTGTTGAATCTTTATCCTGTTCGGCCCGCAGCCTTACGTGTGATTTGAGTTTTGGCCCGCTGAGCGATTGAGTTTGACACCTGCACTATTGGTACGTATGCCTTGTCCACACGTGAGGCACAATCTCAGCAGTTGACAAGCGCATTTCTTCTGTGAACCTTGCATCTTCAGATGTTGTTGGTAACAGGTAGGACTGACAAACGTGCGCTGACAAGCTGGACAATGCACTGGTTCTTGTCCTTCGTCCAGACAGGGTTGAGAGGCCAAACATCCTGAGCATTTAGATCCACAATGTTTGTGTTGTTCTCGATTATTATAACCACGGTCACATTTCTCACAGTAATATTTGCATCCCAGGAATCCAGTGATAGTGGTAATGGTATCGAAATGTTCGTCGTGATGATAAAGGTGAATGTATTTTCCGTCCTTAAAATATTGGCCTCGGAACAACAGAGGCCCACCCACTTCTTGAGGGTGCACTTTCAAGGTGTATCGTGGAACTAGGGTATCTTGCAATTTTTGCATCTCAGGAATGCCACAGGGTGAGTCTTTGGACAGGCCTATTTGTTTTAACAGAAGTTCTGCTTCGTTTCGTTGTTTGGCTCGGTTCGATTTTCGGATGTTCTCCCATCTCTTTTCCATTCTGCCGTGTCGTTCTTGTTGGCATAGGTTCGTCCCACCACGATAGCCCTGGCTAAACACATCTGGTCTTGAGGGTTGTTAATTCGGACGAGGCTTGTTTTGGTGTTGCGAAGGCCGTCCACCAATAAGACCTTTTTGCCGCCAGTCCCTTGAGGAGGAGAGACGTGGGTCATGTCCAGTGTGGCTTTTCCATCGGTGATGTCAAACTGGTCATTGGATTGTTGTACGTGTTGAATCTTGTCCATGACTTTGGAAGCGGTCAATTCTGCAGGGCTGCTAAACTCGATCCAAACAGGGGATTTCAAACCGTCGTGTTGTATGGAAAGTCTCAAGCGATCGTCTTCTTTGGGTTGACATTGTCGCTTGCGTCTGGTAAGCAAAGAATCCCACACCCCGGTGATGAACCCTTCTGCTTTCTCTAAGGGTACGTCGGACTTGAAATCTTTAAACTTCACCGTGTATTTGTAAGCCGTGGTTCTAAATTTTCAAGAGGAGCGCTTTTCTGTCTCTCGAATGGAATAGTATTTTTCAGGGTTAACTAAGGGTGGTGAACTTTGTTTAGAGGGTTCGGATTCTGGTTCACTCATGTCCTCTTCAAAATCACTGGCATGAATTTGTGCTAAGACTTCAGCTCTGGAACGAGGCCTTAGATCACGTTTCTGCCTCTTACTTTCTTCTTCTTTCTTCTCAAATGAATTGGATCGTTTCATCTTGATAGCAAAAAGTCAAATGACTAAAATTTAAACACCATGGACTAATTTATAGTCATGGCAGACCAGTGTATATAAAGGGTATGTGTCTTGTCCTTTCACTATTCATTTCACTCTCAAACCGAGCACAACGATGGAAGAGACTACCCAGATGGAACGTTTCATCAGAGCGTTGCGAGGGGTCATTAGAAAATTTTCTTCAGACCAGCAGACGGACTACTCTCCTTCCTTTCGAGATAAAAGTGAAGATACTTGCTATATCTGTCAGAAGAAAGGGCATTGGTCTTCAGAGTGTCCAGACCGTCAGAATAGAAAAAAAAGGGGTTAAAAGAGACAAAAGTCAAGATACCTGTTATCATTGTCAAGTAAAAGGACATTGGTCTCCAGATTGCCCAAAAAAGAAACAAGAAGAGTCAGAAGAAGAGAGTGATTCTTCATAGGAAGAAGAGGAAGAAAAGGAAGAAAACAAACAGGTGAAGAAAAAGAAACAGGAAAAGAAAAGAAGAAGGGAAGAAAGTGAGGAGGAAGAGGAGGAAAAGACTGTGACTGTGAAGAAATTCAAAAAACAGAGAGAGTGAACAATGAGACAGAAGAAATGTATGAACATTTCAAAGTGTTATGTTTTGAATTGTGAATTGGATTGTAAATATTTATAAAAGAATAAATTAGGTATAAAAAGGTAAGTGTCTTTGAGTTTTGATTTTAAAATAAAAAGCTACACTCACGCACTCATATACACAGACACGTACTATAAGGGGTAAAATGGTTTTTTTTTTTTTTTTGAGTTTGAATGGATGTTGACAATTGAAAGTCTATCTCTTTTCGAGAGACGTGGGTGGCCCTGAAAAGGGCCTTTTTTGGTGTAGGGGTGAGTTTAAGCAATCAACTTTAACTGTCTTAAGCCTTTGCCACGGCCATGGCCTACTTCTGGACTCCGTACTGTTGATGATGATGATGATTTGGTTGAAATCACTAAGGGTGGTACGGTAGGCTTAGTCACAGGGTTGCAGTGTTTAGCTCGGGAAGGTCGTATTCTCTTCGGTCGCAATAAAGAAGTCTGATACATTTGTTCCAGACTTCTTAACTCCGCTAAAATGTCTAACAGTACCGTGACCGTTTGATTTTCACACCTTTGTTTCTTTGCTGCTGCTTCTTCTTCTTCTTGTTTTTTTCTTACCTCATCTACTTGTTGTTGTTGCTGTAGGAGAAAAGCTTGTTCCGCTTCCTTTTGCTGTTGTATAAATTTCTCCAATTCTTCTTTCTGTCTCTGTCTAAAATTCTCCACTTGCGGTAATGAAGAAGGTGACGAAGGTTCCGGAACAAATTCTTGCGAGGTAAGAAAATCCACAAAATCCCAATTCACCTCTTCTGAAAGTAAGTCCGGGTTCCCTTGGGTGGTCTCCACTGCTGGTGCACCCCAATTGATCGTTTTCTGAGTTTCCGTTATGTTGAATAACTGTCGCATGAATTGACAGCGCACAGGGTCTTGCGAATCTATATAGACCACGTGACGTCACAGACTGCTCTCTTCGGATTGGATGCGGGCTGGCTGAATTTTTGTAACGCGTGTTTGGATTGGTCAATGAACTCAATCCGTTTAAATCCTTCCCCTCCCTGTAAATAAGCGCAGTTCACTGCATTGATTCATCTGTTCTCGGCGCCTCAGCATGTGGACTGACGTTGAATCTTCCACCCTTGTGTCAACAATGATGTTCAGGACGGACATACCGATGTATGTCCGATCCAAATGGACAGTTGTCCATAGGACAGCCACAAGCCTATGGATACGTAGGATTTACGTGGAGAGGCAAGGATGTCTCGAAAGAGTGTTAGTGTATGGTCCTACCATTAGACGAAGCCTAAGGACAAGAAGAAGTCACAGATGCCCTTTATGTTAAGGGCATATATAAACCCAAAAGCCCTTTTCAGGGCCACTCATAGGTCTCGAAAAGATCTTGACTTTCAATTGCCTAGCCCATTTTTATTTTATTTTTATTTTTTCATTTTTAAAAATAAAAAAATAGAGACCCCTCCCTGTTTCAGTTTTCACCTGTTCCCTTTCCATAGACCCATCAGGTCGGGACCGTATTAAAATAGGGTCCCGACCCTGTTCCATTTCCCCTTGTCCCTAGATAGACCCACACTCTATTCCCATGTTAAATTCCCCTTGTCCCTAGAATGGATATTTTTTTTCTCTCATGTTAAATTACATAGTCCCCAGAGTGGATATTTTTTTCTCCTATGTTAAATTTTACATAGTCCCCAGAGTGGATATACCTTTTTAACATGGAAGTCCCCTAGTCCCTAGGGTGTCCCCATTCACTACTAACACCATATAAGTCTCAAACAAAACCAATGCTCTCACACCTATGTATCAGGAAATCAAGGATTCTTCTGCTGAACACAATTTTCCATGCTTTGAACCATTAGCTCTGCTGATTTTATTGAAGAAACCTAATTTGATTTTATCAACATATCCCTCAACAACCCAACGGTTGCTTATTGCTGTCTCTTTAGGTGAGTGCTGACTCTGGCCTATACTTATTGCAGCTTTTCTTTGAGAGACTTCACCTTCCTGTTGTGGACTTCTTCGTTGGTTACATGGTCAATGTATGAGATACCAGAGATCTTGCGGTAGCATCTCGTTTCGAAGGTTTGAATCCTTCTTTGTAGATCTGATGTGAGTGTCCATGTTTCACAAGCATACATAAAGATGGATATGACAATCGAGCGCATCAGCCTTATTTTGGAATTAAAAGTAATGTTGGTATCTTTCCATACTGGTCTCAGCTTTGTCATTGCTGCTGTTGTCTGGGCAATCCAGCAAAGTAGTCATGGTTTAGAGTCCTCATCTGTGATAACTGATCCAAAGTACTTGAAGCCTGTGACTCTTTCCAGCTTCTGTCCACTGACCTTTATTTCTGCACTGATGCCGCTAGTGTTCTTTGTCATCAGTTTGTTATTTTCGGCGCCAATCTCCATACCGTATGCTGTGGAGCTTGTGTCGATGCGCTCAACCAAGTCAGCTAAATAGTTCCCGTTTTGCACCCCAACGGACATGAATTAAAATTCACGGTTGATGCGTTTATCTTAATTTGGCGCGCGCTGTGTGCGTGCGGTAGCTGCTGAGCAGGACGATAATGACAAGAACAAGAGGGAGGCGATCCGGGGAGGGGGACACTGTACAGCCCCCGAAACGGCCGAGACATCACTATAATTTGAGAGCTACTTCGTAAGTCCACGTGTACCAATTGTTTGGTGTTTTGTTTGTTTTTCATTGTATAATCCGGTTTCGGTAACTTAGTAAACACTTAAAGACATAGGAAGTGGACGCTAGGGCCATAGTCCAGTGGTATATGCACTGTTGCAGTTTTATGATATTACTTTCATTGCTAGCTTATTTAGACCTTAGTTTACGAATCAAAATTTAGCCGAGTTCAACTTGAAGAAATTGGTAATTCTTGGCGGTTTCTTTTAATGAATATACTCCGACCCCCCCCCCCGAAAAAGAAACAAATAAAAATATAAACTTATTTTCAATAAGTAATATGTTGAGTTAGCTCGGCCATTAACAGTTTGCTTATCACTAATTAGAGTCACAGCAATTATACGATGTCATTAAGGCCTGCTCGAACTGTTCCTTGAAATTTATGTATTTACAGAAGGACGCCATCACATCAAAGGGGCTTTCTGTTGTGTTGTGAGGCTCCCGTGGGGACACGAGTTCGTATGTAACGAGTAATTAGAGATTAATGAGAATATATACCTGTTTTTAGCTGGGAAGTTGCGTTTGATCTTCGTATAATAACCATTAAGCATTAGCAAACAACATTTATTCGAATAACTATCAAACATGCAACAATAAAGTTGAAGTCTATTTTGATATGAATGAAGAGAGTTAAGTCTTGACGGTGTGTTGGTTTGACAAGAGTTACATCGGTCTTCGTTTAAGGACACCCGGTATTAATTCCGTTCAATTAATGAATTACTTGTATTGAAACACAATTACACTGAAGTTTAAATTTTGTTAGATTTATAAATCCTCAAGTCGAAACCAATATCAGATCTTGTAAAAGTTAAAAGAAAAATGTTTTAATGGCATGAAAATTAAACCAAGTTGAAAATGTTTAAAAATATATATATATTAAGTTGAACAACTGCAGTGGTTTGCCATGACCATTGTTGCATATGCCCCTCCTCCAATCCTGCCCACTCTTCATTCTTTGCTGCCATCCATGGCACATATCAGGGGTCAAGCTAGACCTGACTTTTGTTTTATAGGGAGAAGTGACTTCTTTTGGACCAAGTAGGAATAAGTGAGAGCTGAACTGGGAGAACTGGGAACTAAGCAAGAAATGCAAAATATCTATATTCTAAGTAGAAAATTTTGTTATATGTTTATTATAAACACATTTGGTATAAAAATTATAATTTTCATATGCAGTGTACTGGCACATACAGGTGTATGTTTGGATGGAGAGATATGTGCAGTGTATTTGGCCATATGAATTAAAAACCCCAAGGAACAAATATGATGCTATGCATTATGACTTGTGAGTGTGTCTATTTTTAGAAAGGCATTTTCTTAATATAGCCACTTCTTGGCTTTGTTACAACAATCCACTTGTAGGATTGCAAAATTTATAGTTTTATTATTTGCCTGCATACTTGTAGTAATGCCATGCATTGTTTAAATAGTATTTGTTTCACTGCTTATGTATGTATTTTCACAAAAATGAGAGATGTTGGAAAACAGCCTTGACCTTACACTAATTCCACAACAAAAGCATTGTCCTATACATTTCTGACCTACATGATGACATTTTTGGTTAAACTTTTTTGTCACATGTTTTAATAACGAAATGGTAACTAATGTAGAAATCGGTTAGTGATTACTTGCTTGGGAAAGGGTTAATGATTAGTCAGCTGTTAAAACATGCCTTTGAATGTGCAAGAGTATGCTTGTTGACGCAGTTGTTGGCACAGTTGGTATCAACATTCAGTACATTTTGCCTTTGGCTGTAAGTTCAACACAACTCAGCACTGCTTGGCTTGTGTGGGGGAGCATCTCAAAAGTCATAAACTACTGTCACTCAATGTACGTCTGAAATCACGGGGTGAAATCATTTTTGCTTTCCTGACAGAAGAATGCAAAGTTTTCATTTTTTAGGTGACTTAGTTGCCCACTTCGCCTGGTAGCAAGACCGCTGATACATCATGCCATCTCCAACAATGACTGCATTTATGAAGGGGCCCTGGGTGGCAAAGTGGTTCACTCGCCTTTACAGATTGGGATTGAACTTTAATTATGTTCATGAAAACTTTAAGAAGTTTATGAAATACAAAACATGAATACCTGTACAGAAATTTTTCATGGATTCCATATGGAATACTTCAGGAATCCATATGGAAGAGATATGGAGTGAAAAACTTATGGAATCAGACAATTTATTCCATATAAATTCCATAAGTACTTCACAGCAAGTCAAAATTCCATATGGAATAAAGTTGCAGCTTTAATCCATAAGCACTTTGTTCTATATGGAAAGCAGGCTCATGTATTATAGCATCATGGAAAAATGAAGAATTAATAACCTAAACTATCTGATTCAAATAGAAATATTGGTGGGAGTTAGAGTACATGTATATCTCAGTGTAGCTATGTGGAAGGATGAATATATACTCATGTAAATTTGAAGAAACACATGCATGTCAGTTTTCTTTAATTTATTTCCACAGATGTTTAAAAACAGACAAAGACATGACCAAAAAAGTAAAGGAAATGTAAACATGATCAGAAAATTGATATCTGGTAGTTCAAGCATAGATGAATCTTTGGACTTAGACAATTTGGTGCAAGGTGGATTTTGGGCTTAATCTGATGTTTGCTCTAAAAAGTAATTGTTTTTGGCTTCCTATTGAAATATGCTCCACAAAAATCATGCCCTAGTGAAAATGTGACTGAAATTTCAGCAAAATCAGTGATTTTTTGACATTCACTCAAATGTCCTTTTTCACAAAAATTATGGTATTTTAGGAGATTTTACCAAAATTTCTGAAAATACATATATCAGTGAAAGTTTGTCATTGAAATTTCACTGACTGCCAGCATTTCTGAAAATATCAGTGGGAATTTGTGATTGAAATTTCACAGAGTTTGTCAAAATTCTGATAATATAGGGATATTTTGTGATTGTAATATCACTGACATTTCAATAAAAAATATCAATAAGATATAATAAAATTTATTTTTTGTTTCATGTACAGTTTGAATTTTTTCAGCAGCATTTATATTTCCTGTTTTTGATAGCTGTAATTTTATTGTTTATTTTGGGCACAATAATGTGATGGTGGAGGTTTTTTTGTTAATCCTCTCTGTTCTCTCACCATCCCCACTGTGTTACATGGAGTTCCAAAAATGCATGAGAGGTATTCTGAAGCTTACTTTCATTGCCATGTTTTGAATACATGTCAGACTGGCATGTTACAGACAGAAGTCATTGGGTGGCAATTCTGTGGGTACAAACAGGGAAGGTGCAGAACCTGATACTTTTAGGGACGAAGGCATCATGAGCCTGTATGCAGTGGTAGGAAACCTTATCATTTAGTGCACAGTGAAATAGAGAGTAACAACATCCATACAGTTACCATCTTGCATATCAGAAAATCTGACCGGCTATGTGTACTTTGTCCTAATCCCAAGAACTGTACAAACTCTTGCCAGCCAAGATGGTCATGTTCCTTCACAACTGGATTGCCATGTACCTCCAGTCTCTGGTGGCCACAACCACAATCAATCCTATAGTATCAGCTACCAGAACAAACTTTGTCCAGTTCTATGTCTTTCATATGATGCCCAGCATAGTGCCTCTGTACCCAAGAACCCATTTCATGAACCCAGTTGTACAGCATTCTAACCCACATAGTGCTGCTAGGCACTTCCTTCGAATGATGTCCGATTTTTATAGGCACTCTCATGGATCATTCTAACTCACATAACGCTGCTAGGCACATCCTGTAGATAATGTTCATTTTATAAAGATACTCTCATGGATCAGTCTAACCTGCATAGTGCTGCTAGACACATCTTGTAGACTATGTCCAGTTCATGCAGGCACTCTCACGGATCAATCTAACCTGCATAGTGCTGCTAGAGACTTAAGGTGTACGATGTCCAGCTTGATATCTCAGTTTCTTCACTCATCCTCAAGCCTTTGCCACCCAAAGGGAGCCTCAGCTTGGTAAGAATTTGGAAGTAATGGGATATAACTAATGATGTGCTTCAAGTGAAGTGAGCTGCCATCATCTGCATTTTAATCCAGCTGTAACACAAGAAAAATCGGTTTCACTACCTTTATCCAAGAACAACTAAACCTGCTCTTAAGTTCCATCGTTGTTATAAGATCTTACTATGATGTGTGAAGATTCAGCCTTTGAGGCCTGGATTGAGTTACTTTGATGTGAAGATTCAGCCTTTCAGGCCTGGATTGAGTTACTATGATGTGTGAAGATTCATCCTTTCAGGCCTGGATTGGAGTTACTATGATGTGTGAAGATTCAGCCTTTCAGGCCTGGATTGAGTTACTATGATATGTGAAGATTCAGCCTTTCAGGCCTGGATTGAGTTACTATGATGTGTGAAGATTCAGCCTTTCAGGCCTAGATTGGAGTTACTATGATGTGTGAAGATTCAGTCTTTCAGGCCTGGATTGAGTTACTATGATGTGTGAAGATTCAGCCTTTCAGGCCTGGATTGAGTTACTATGATGTGTGAAGATTCAGCCTTTCAGGCCTGGATTGAGTTACTATGATGTGTGAAGACTCAGCCTTTCAGGCTGAGACAGAAGAAGTTTTTCTACCCACTGCCATTGGAGTTCTGTCCTCTTTTCTCTATGACACGAGCCTGGTTTACATTTTGTACATCTATGATCAGGTGATCATCGACTATGGAAGAATCTACTTTCAATTCCTTTCACAATCTGAAAGTGACATTTTGGACTGCTTACATTTGGCAGTTGCAAGTACCAAGCATATACATATGCTTTTTCTTGCAGACATCTTCCTTCAAATTGTTGTCACTGGTTCTGCAAGCCCCACATGCTAGTTTTCTATTTGGATAAACAACACTTAAAACGCCATGATCATGGGATCAGTTTTGGATCTAGTAGATATGGTGATCTTTCAATAGGCAGGTCACACTTAGCATTTTCTCACCCCAAATATAACTAACATGCATGGAAGCCATCTTTTTAGAATGGCCCACCTCTCAAATGTAGAGGCCCAACATACTGGCCATGGCTGTAACAGCAGCTATGAACTCAGAACTGGTGGAACAAGATGCAATGCTCTCTACCTTTCTTAAAAACCATTATAAGGCCATGCTATATTCGCATCCTTAATCATTTAATCTCCTCTTTAATGATCACAATGATGGAATCTGCAAGGATGCTTATTTTCCCTCTCTCAGTCTCAGCTACCGAGGAGGGACTTGCAAGGTAATCAACAAAAGATTACAGAGCACAGGCCACTTGGAAGCAATTTTAGCAAATTTCCAACTGTCAGAAACCATAGTTCTCCTGAACTAAAGTGGACAGGAGGCAATGGGAGGGCGATCATTTTGCCATTGTTTCTCTCCACAAGACCCTCCATATCTCAGATGATATTACCTCCACACCTGCCTTATCACAGATCCCAGTAGAGGGAAAGCTCCAGCCTTTTGCTGCTGATTTAGAAAGACTTGCTAAGCTGACATATGAACCTGACAAGTATTATCCAGGGTACTTGGTATCACATTCAACATTCCTCCTCCTTTGCCATGTGTTCCTTCAGCTACAGACTTGGCACTCTGCACTTGGTCATCACCCTCAGCACATTAAGACAACTCTTTCATTCTTTGGTTGATGATGGAATGCATCAACAGAATCTAAATCCTGTTTTTGGGAAGACTGAGTAATCAGTGTCATGTCCCCACTCATAAGGCTTCCATGAGGTTCCTGTAATTCACCTACAAAACAGCAGTCAAGTTATATCTTGGAGCAAAATATGATATTACTTGTTACTCTCCTTTCATTCAGTCTCCTGGTCAGCAAGGACATCTCTAACCTTGCACCATTTCAGAATTTTGGTCATCTAGGTCTGGAACTCAACATTCAGGTAAATGGAGTATGCCTTCCTTAGGAACGAGATTGAATTACTATAGAGGTGGATTCCATACCTATACAGAATAATCCACCTTCACCAGCTGGTTTGCTCATTGTGGCAGCTGATGTATATTTAATTTGTATTATTTGTTGGCTTTTCTGAAATGATTATATGTTATATACATTTGTATTTTTTACTTGATCTTGTCCAGGATCAAGTTCACTGTGTACCTGACCAGGGAGATTTATTTTGTACATAATATAATACATAGCTAATAGTTCTCTATGAGTGTGGATTAAATATTCAGATCATTATCAATGGAGGTAACAGTATTTATTTGCATCTGAGTTGAGGACATCAGATTTTCACTTCGAAATTCCTAAACTTGTTGACAGCTTTGAATGTTTTATCAAGGAGATGACCTACATCCTAGGTATCATGGCTTTTTATATAATGTTGTTTAAAGATTCTTGCCTTAAAATGTTTTGAGCAGAATCAGTCTTATTGTTGTGTTCACTGTTTCATTTTTGTGGAATTATTTATTCAGATCATTATTCACTGAAATTACAAAGGCGTTTGGTAATATTCTTGGACAGAAATATAAGAATTATAGTGAATTCAGACAAGAACATTTTTGAATTTTGGCAGTGAAAGCAGGGACCATCATGAGTGATACTAACCCATCTTGTTGGAACTGCATGTAGACTGGTCCACTAATAGAGCATGTATTTGCTGTTTTAAGTTTATTAAATGAATGAATATATTTTGAAACTTTAGATAGGTTTTATGTTTTCACAGTTTTTCTATTTATGATACATATTGTATGTTCATGTCATCCTTGTACATCATGACAGGAGTCGAGTGAAGCGAGACAAGAAACTTGGTCGGGAAATAGAGGGCAGAAGAAACAATATTTCAGATGAGGACTTCAGAGACAAAAATAAAGTCCTCAAAGTAGATGTAATTGGTAAGTTATTCTTTACTTTTCCTTTATCATTTTTTGCTTGCCTGCCAGGGCTTGTTACTTTTTGCCTGCCTGCCAGGGCTTGTTATATATCCTTGGTTTTTAGATACCATATGTACTCATGTATAAGTTGATCCAAATTATAAACAGCAGTTACTGATCTTCCGTAGCATAATGTGCCTGCAGATTAGGGTCTATGTTGTTTATTCTACTGATTACTCCTAACAAATTGCACAAAGCTAGATCTGCAGGTGCATTATGTGACAGCTTATCTGCGTCTATGCAGTTTGCAGTCGGAGTATATACAGTGTGCCATTTTTTAAAACTCTTTGCACCAGGATAGAAGTTGTAGCGCACAAATTATATTGTTTCCTTGTATCTGTCCATCCTTGTACATGTATAAAGCAAAGTGGAGGCATTATACTATAGTATACTAGAGATTCTTGGAAATGTTTCAGTCTCCCATTTAGTCTGGTTTTATTACAACTACCGTATTTGCCAGCCTATAAGTCGATGTGGAGTATAAGTTGAATCAGAAAATTTGGCAAATTTTCTATCCTTCATCCTTATATAAGTCGATGCTGAGTATAAGACAAGGCCAGATCAAAACCTCGGATTGTGTTTTTCACTTCGTTCCACACAGCATCGCAAATTTTATCCTACCTGTAACTCAGTAAACTGTCCAGTCAGGATCATAAATGTAACTAAAAGTTCCTAATTTATTTCACAAGAAGTATTTTAAATGTATTATTTAATTTTAGCATCTTATAATGAAGTTGACTCAAAAATTTATCAAGTTACAGATAGGATGAAGCTTGTGATGCTGTATGGAATTAAATTATAATAACTTCCAGTTTCATAAATACTAAAAGTATCACTGTATGCTATTTCAGATTACCAGCAATAGGGGAATTGCATCATTAACACTAAAATGCATTTTTTGGGTGGGGGGGAGAGATACGGAGAGAAGGATGCATATGTATTCCATCACATTTTTCTTTTTTTTGCACCTTGTGATCAAAATCAAATATGGTCTGATATAAGAGAGAGAGAGCGAGAGATTAGCTTTTTGTGGATTTTTTGTTCTTTTTTTAAACTTATTGCCCCTGTGTTGCTGAAGCTTTTGTCAAAGAGAGGAAACATTAATAAATGAAACAGTCAATGTAAACTATGAAAATACATACCATACTCCTTCAGGGTTTAAATATTCACAATAGTTACATCCATATAGTCTCAGTTAGGTTAAATCCCAAGAATGACCATTTTGCATGCTGTCTAATTTTCATTGCAACCTCTCCATTCCCAACAATTAAGATTTTGTTTAAAGTGCATGTATTCTTCCTGTACTTAGGCAGCAACTGTTTTTTTATCTTTGCTGATGCTAGATGTACTTTAAACTGCCGTCGGTTCCATGGGCAAGTTCAAAAATGTCACTGGCTGAGAAATTTACAATAGTAACCACCTGGCATTTTCTTAACTATGTGGTATGGCAGTGCTGTCCAACCCACAGCCCACGGGCTGATTTTAAATGGCCCGCCAGAGCTCAAGCAGCTATATATTCGTTGCTTTTCAGTTTTCTGATGCGGCCCTTTGCTTCAAGAAAAACATTTTTCAGCGGCCCATGGTGTCAGAAAGTTTGGACAGTACTGTGGTATGGCATTCATAATACCGGTACCCATGGGTAACCTCATTTCCCTATTAGTAGCCTCGCTAATCTGATCTGATCTGCATAATCTTGACCTAAAACAAGTGTTATCTTGGAATGACTGAATACAGCCATAGCATATTTAACTCATTAACCCCTGGCGCTGTGTTTACATGGCAGGAGATAGTAGCCTACTGCCGAGCTCTGTAGCATTAAGGTCATGTATGATACACTAAAGTGGGTGTTATTATTAAAAGGTAGACAGATACAGCACAATGATACCAAATAATCTGGACGTTCTAGTTGCACTACAAAATACAGAGGGAAAAACCTAATTTTTTTAACCCATTTTTTTTTCTCACCAAAATTCTCCGTGGTCGGAATCTGATTTCTGGTCTGAGTTGCACACAGACAGGTGAACCTTTGCAAAAAGTAGGATAAGGTGGGCATTTGGAATAAAGAGTGGTTTCGATATGAAAATGATGGGTCCATTAAACAGAAGATAAAAAAAAAGAAATACCACTACATAGCTATGTGATTGAAGTGGAAACAAAAATTTGAAGGAATTGCTTAACATGTATTAATTGATAATGGAATATGGTACTGCACTTGTACACAAGTAAAATCAGTCATCATATAAGTGAACAACAGATTTACAATGGTGAAGACATTTCTGTCTGTCTCTCTCTCAATGGGGCATACAGATTATTTGATCATTAGGTGCAAGAAGAAAATTGTGATGGAATATGTCTTTGTCAAGGTTATTCATCTTCTAACTTGTAAAGTCTAATGCACATGTATGTAATTAAATTTAAACAACATATATTACAAACAGTGTACATTACTGTTGCATGCTGCTTTAGTGCAATTACATTGATCTGTGTTAATTTTTAATACTGACGATCTTGTAATTGTTTGAAATACTCACCGTGGAATCCTATATTTGTTCCAACATGATCTCTTCCCCAAAATGAAAATGTTTTGCACATTATTTTTTGTCCTCTTGGAGAATTATTTTCCATACGAAAATATGATAAAGCAGTTTGAATGACATAATCCATATATAAGTTGATTCGGAGTATAAGACAAAGCTAAGATTTTCTGGTCAAAAAGTATCGCCTTATAGGCTGGCAAATACGGTAGTCAGAATTTGTCCCCTAGCAATAAAGGTGAAATTTCTGAATTTATCACATCTAATTGAATTTTGACAGATCAGAATCCTCAGTTGAATGTAACACAGACTATTCCATACACACTGCAAAAGACTTCCTATAAATCAGATGCATGGCCATGTGAAATGTGAGAACATGTAAGACAGTGACTGTTCTCCTGAATGTTCAAATTAAAAATAGCTAGGTATGAATCAGGAACCAGTCTTATACATTATTCCATCTTTCCATAATAGATCTTCAAACTGAAAACAGCCAGGTAAGAAACAGGAACCAGTATTATTCAGTGGACAAATACTACATCAACACCAGATAAACTTGTAGTTTGGTTTAGGTTTGGTTTGGTTTTTGTGGGTTTAACACCATTTTTCAGCACTTGATAGGCTATAGATGGTGACCAGTAAATTGATGAATGAAGAACTCGGGGGGGGGGGGGGGGGGGGGCGAGGGAAGCCCTGTGAAGATACAATAGATTCAAGGGAGACTACTAATTTGGCTAATCCTGAGGCTTGAACCCATGATGCAGACAAGGGTGAGATTGGTAAAGCTGAGCACCTTGAAACACTCTGCCACCAGGGGCAGATATACTTGTGGAAGAAGGTATATGTGATAGGGGCTCAAAATCTTGCTATTGCTTTTCATTCTGAATGAATGATCATGGGGGGCGGGGTTAACACTAAAAAAAAACTTTTTATGATGTCCCATGGGTTCAAAATGAAGATGGTGGCAATCTGATGTCCAATATGAGCACCATATCAGTTCTTGTAGACAAAGCTACTCCTCCTGAAGAGAAAGCAATATTGTCATGGGTTTTCATCAGAATACTTCCTATTATCATATTATGTCTAGCTGGTCCTAAATGAAAATGGTGCATATGGCCATGTTGAAAATGTAGTTACCATTACTCATTCTGGTTTTATATTCCTTGGATTTATAATGAATGGCTTCTTAATGATGTCTACTTGGCTCTAAGTACAAATGGTGCTGCTCAGATAGCATAGCCAAAATGGCCACCACATTGGTCATCTTGAAAATCTTGTTTTCACTTATCCTGAATGAATTGTCATGTGAGCATGGGATTTTCACTGAAAGGCTTCTTACGATGTCTAGCTGGTTGTGAATGAAACTATTGCTGACATGACTTTCAATATGGCTGCCACACCATCATCATGAAAATCTTGTTATCACTTTATAGACCTAGAATCCTGGCTGGTCATATTGATATTTTGCCTTCACCAAAAGACTTTTTATTATGTCTAGTTTTTGGTCATAAATGGAAATGGGGTCACTCATATCAGATATGGCTAACATAACAGCCATCTTAAAAATCTTATTATTTCAAAGAAACAGAAAGTCATGTTAGCATAGGGTTTCCATGAGAAGTCTTATATCTTCTTGGTTGTCAAGGAAAATGGTGCCAATCTGATTTGAAAATCTTGTTATTGCTGAAGAATATCACTGTGATAGATGGTTCTAACGCACAACAGTATAAAGAAAGAAATGATCTGATATTAAATTCCTGGAAATTCATTGTGGCTTGTATAGCATAAAATCCCTTTATGGGGCTCATGTTTTGAGAAGAAAAGACTTAAACATTTAAAATTCAGATTACATGATTTTAAAGGGATATTTTTATTTTCTTATGATCATACAAAGGAATGGGATTATCAGTATTTCAATTTTTTAAAATTCCTTTGATCCTATTTATTATACCTCATTTCCGTAATCTTCCAGGCCATCAGTATTATCAATACTTTGATTTTTTAGTTGCTCTAAAACTTGGTACATATTATGGTTGCCATGTTTACAGAATGTTTGTGTTTGAATGATTTTGTGTGAATTATTGCTCTCTTTAACTGACAAGGTGGCCGAACAGTCTAAAGCATTCCCCTACATTCGTGTTTGTTCGAGTCTTGGGTTCAGTCAATGTGGGTATGTGAGAAGGCTTGCCAGTAGCTTCCCATGGGTCAGTGCTTTTCCCGGATTCTTCCTGGTCACCATACATAGCATATTGTGTGCTGAAAAATGGCATTAAACCCACAACAACAATAGCAATTTTTTTTCACTCACACTATTATTTTTTAAAATTATGCAGTTTTTATAACTATAGACTCATTTCCATCTTGTTTTAACTAAGGGATGTAGCAGAGGCAGGGGTATATTTACAGGAACAAATTGCTCACCATACTACTAGTTCAGTCTGGATTCATTATTTTTTTGCATAGAATGCAAAATTAGTCAACGCAACCTATCTATACACTTAATGTATCTATTTTATAAAGACCCTGTTCATAGTGAATGCTTCCATCTTGTCCCCTGTGTGATCTTTAAACACAATTTCAACCTTTTTTATATGCAGTTCTGTTACATCTGAACATTGTGATGAGCAATGATTCTGCTACCATTGCAGGTGAGGCCTTACAGGTGGAGTCTATCGACTATCACTTGGAGGAAAATAGGAAGAGTCATCACACAGATGAATATGAACTGGAAAGTTTGATTGTGCGACGTGGCCAGGGGTTTACTCTGTCAGTTACATTTGACAGGGACATAAACCAAGAGGAGGACATAATTTATGTCCAGTTTACAACAGGTATGATCAGACTTTCATTTTCAGACCTATGGGTATAATTTTATTTTAGCTACGTATGACATAGGATGCTGATATATTGAGTTATCCATGAATTGAAGCAAGATAGCAAAAGCTGTGGATTGACATGTTTGTTCCTCATTTTACATTTTCTCATGTGAATGAAGTGTATATTTCCATTTAACTTACATTCGAAAACAAACTCCTAACTATTTTGGTCACAGTTCCAAAACATACTTCCTAATAATGAATAATGTTTGGTCAGAATTCTTAACCTCCCCACTCCCCATCCCCTGTAAATGATTAATCTGTTTCAAAACACAACCCAAACTGCTTGATCAGCATTCCAACCTCCCCAATCTCCCACAACTGTTTGGTCCCTTATAAAACACTCCAACTAACTGTTTCATTAGAGTTCCAAAATTCACCCCTAACTGTTTGTTCAGATTTCAAAAATAACTTGTAACTGTTTGGTCAGACTGCCAGTATTCCTTCCAACCCCCGTAAATGTTAGTCAGAGTGACATAATACATGCAGGCAGTTTGGTCAGATTGCCAGAAGACACCTGTAACTGTTTGGTTAGAGCACCAGAACACACCCTTAAATATCTGGTCAGTCAGAGTGCCAGAACACCCCCCTAACTGTTTGGTCAGAGTGCCAGAACACACCCCTAACTGTTTGGTCAGAGTGCCAGAACATACACTTAACTGTTTGGTCAGAGTGCCAGAACATACCCCTAACTGTTTGGTCAGAGTGCCAGAACACACCCCTAACTGTTTGGTCAGAGTGCCAGAACACACCCCTAACTGTTTGGTCAGAGTGCCAGAACATACCCCTGACTGTTTGGTCAGAGTGCCAGAACATACCCCTAACTGTTTGGTCAGAGTGCCAGAACATACCCCTAACTGTTTGGTCAGAGTGCCAGAACATAACCCTAACTGTTTGGTCAGAGCACCAGAACATACCCCTAACTGTTTAGTCAGAGTACCAGAACATAACACTTAACTGTTTGGTCAGAGTGCCAGAACATACACTTAACTGTTTGGTCAGAGTGCCAGAACACACCCCTAACTGTTTGGTCAGAGTGCCAGAACACACCCCTAACTGTTTGGTCAGAGTGCCAGAACATACACTTAACTGTTTGGTCAGAGTGCCAGAACATACCCCTAACTGTTTGGTCAGAGTGCCAGAACATACCCCTAACTGTTTGGTCAGAGTGCCAGAACATACCCCTAACTGTTTAGTCAGAGTACCAGAACATACACTTAACTGTTTGGTCAGAGTGCCAGAACATACACTTAACTGTTTGGTCAGAGTGCCAGAACACACCCCTAACTGTTTGGTCAGAGTGCCAGAACACACCCCTAATTGTTTGGTCAGAGTGCCAGAACATACACTTAACTGTTTGGTCAGAGTGCCAGAACACACCCCTAACTGTTTGGTCAGAGTGCCAGAACATACCCCTAACTGTTTGGTCAGAGTGCCAGAACACACACTTAACTGTTTGGTCAGAGTGCCAGAACATACCCCTAACTGTTTGGTCAGAGTGCCAGAGCATACCCCTAACTGTTTGGTCAGAGTACTAAATTATTTTTTAAATGTTTGGTCAATCAGAGTGCTTAAAGACCCTCCTATCTGATTTGAGTGAACAAATGCACTCATAACTGTTTCTTCAGAATGCCAAATCATACATCTGTCTGACCAGAGTGCCAAAACACTCCCATTACTGTTTGGTCAGGGTGCCAAAATACTTCCATTACAGTTTGGTCAGAGTGCCAAAACACACTACTGGTACTAACTTTTTGGCAAAAGTGCACCCACCACCCAACTGTTTGGTCAGAGTGGCAAAATACACATCTCCAATACCACTATAGTGCATTAATGATACAGTGTGACCCTGCTATAGCACCCTCCATTATAACACAAATTCAGATATAACACGGTCGTGATGACGTGGCTCCTAAAATGTCATATACATGTATTTTTCTCACACATGAAAAACAATTCTTCCTTAAAAGTACATAAAAAATGTAAAAAGTTTATTATCATTTTGGGGAAGAGATCGCTTATAAATATTACAAGAGGATTGTGGCCTGGCTCCTGAAATTTGATAAGTACTTTTCTTGTACACAGATAAGTAGTTTTTCTTCTTAAAAGTAAGAAAAATAACATATAAAATGTTTGTTCTGGGATCGCGTAGGACTTTGGAAATGTTGCAAACTTGGATTTTTTTCCTTATTGGCAGCAAAATAAACCATCTGGCGATTTTTTTAATGGCAACATTGTTGGCTGTTTAAACTTGTATATACAACCATTGGTTTGGAATGGAGAAATTCAGAGGCCCCCATGAAAGGAAGCTGCAAACTGGATATAAAATGTTCTGAAATGTATCTATTGTTACATAAACAAATTCTGCGTGGGTTCAAGTCACAGGTTCGGCCTATGTTGGTAGGTGAGAAAGCTTGCCAGTAGCTTCTCGTGGGTCGGTGGTTCTTTCCGGTGTTTTCCCAGGTTCTTACTCCAACATTAATACTGGCCGCCATGTATAGCCTATCTTGTGCTGAAAAATGCCGTTAAACCTAAAAACAACAACAACAACATAAACAAATTCTTTGTCCATATTGACAAACCATCTAAATAGTGCATTGTTATATCATAATCCGCTTATCTTGACATCTAGCATGAGTACTGTATGTTGTGAGATATCCACTTTTTTGTTGTTGACATTTCTGGTAACGGAGATCACCTGGATGAGACATTATCTCGTAATCTATCTTTCGTTGGGTTTTCGGCTGATCGCTAGTAAGTAATATATTTACAACGACTGGCATTTGTATGTGGATGGTAAGTGAATTCCTCTACTATTCACTCAGAGTTAAATCCTTCAGAACACTCACATTTTCTGTTATAATCCCTGTCATCTGACCAGAACACTTGTATCTGTTGTCCCTTTACTAAATTTCTGACGCATGCATGGAAGGCAGCATTACGCTGCTACCACAAATGTAGAAAAAAAACAATTAAAAAAATATAAAAAAATCACATCTTGCTTATTGCTTTATTCAATATGCAGGGAGGAACAGTAACTAGACTAGTCCGAACGACAGCCAATTCCTTTTTAAAAATGTACCCAGATAAAATAGTTTGCTGAAATTTCAAAGGAAACAGATTACCTTTGAAGCACTGATTGTTATGAAAATGTGCTCAGCAAATGGGAAAAAAAATCAGTCTCAGTCATGCAGTACATGTACAGTTATTTGATGTTGCTGTCACAATAAGAAATGGGCATTTGTTTGGTTCTCCAAAGCTGGCCTTTAGCTGTCACTTCAATAACACATGTACCCTTCATCAAAGAAAGCCAACTACAATCTTCAATAAAAACAAAGAACTTTTCTTCAAAGGAAGTCAGTACCAAACTTAAATAAAATGGAATCTGATGGACTTTTGCATTTTCAATCATGACTGGAACACGTCGCAGAATAGAAACCGAGTGGGTTTTTGGACTAAATGAATAAGACAAACACAATGTGAGAAAGATGGAAATTTATGAATTGAATTAATAAAGAAAAATATATGATGTAAAAATGCAATGATTCTCTCACGCTCTCAACATACGATTGACCCAATCACTCTACACAACATTCACACATTGAAAATAAACCAAAAATATGAAATCAATATGAAGTACAGATCCAAGAAACCTCATGGACTGCAGATACGCTTCAAACAGTATTATACACTACAAGAGAGATTCACGTAATCTCAAATATGAACTCCAATTAAGATAACTAAGATTCAAAAGAGATTCACATAATCTCAAATATGAACTCCAATTAAGATAACTAAGATTCAAAATAATCTTATGAACACAACTAAGATTCAAAATAATCTTATGAACACAACTAAGATTCAAAATAATCTTATGAACATAAAAATGCAATTGGAACAATAATTGAACCAAACGTATGCTTCTAGACCCCTTGTACAGTCGCACGATTCCTTGGGTTGGCCCACACTCTTATCGGCCGCTCGCATCCTTTAGGGATCCACCACATGTACAGTCATATGTATACACGTACAAACAGCATACAGCCCCCTTTTGAATTAGCTACATCTACGTTCATGGCACAGACATATGTACATACATATGTATCGACAGCACGCAGCCTTAAATACTCTGGAAACTCCAGACAGCTCTAAACAGCTTCAGATAGCTCTTGACATCTCTAATAAACTCTAGTCAGCTCTAGTCAGCCCTAGTCACAATCACAATCACAGTGACAGTCACAATCAGCTACAATAAAACCAAATTGGTCATAATAATAGTTTCTGTAAAATCTCTAGACATATGCTAATACATTAACCTCTAATAGTGACTTGTAATTCAAAGTTCAGATCTGCGTTGTAATAAATGCATTATTACGTAATAAGACATTACAAACCGAATAAGCTTTGCATATCAAATGAAATGTAAATTTAACACTTACCCCTATGGCTGGAGAACAAAGGAGAGCGTACACTCCTTGACGTGATCCAAAACGACCAGTGTCGGTTTAGAAATTGATCTTACTTAAATCCATAGGAGAGTGAGCAAAAGTCAGGGTAAAATACCTGTGCATATCATGTTATTCATGTCCCTTTGTCGCAAGTAATTCCCGGCGAGGTACATGTTAATACAGTCGCTTACCTGGAAAAACATTCACCCTACATAACGTTGTACGCATGTACAACGAAAAATAGTCAAATAGTTCTAAGGCAAAACCAAGTTATTTTTTTGCCTAATTCTGTGACACACGTTAACTGTGGCATGAAAGTGTCCTTTTCGCAGGGAAAAAGTTTATGTTTACCAATGCTACCAACGGCAGCTTACAACGCAAACTAACTTTTACCGACTTGGGACGTAATGAAAAGTAAATGTGCTTCATGACATTTGTAACATGATTGTGTTATGTTTTCCACTGAATTCAGACCACTATGACCTGTCACAAAATTATTGAAATATTTAATCTGTGTGTGTGCATATTTTCGATGGAATCACTTGTATTGTGGATTCATGGTATATGATGAGATTCGCAGGTGAGCACATGGTGTTGATACTCTATTCATGTTATACATTAGACATGTATATATAAATAGTATTCACGTATATGTACCAATTCGTGGTTCTCTAAATAAAGTAAACTATTATATATGCCTTCTCTGTTTTCACTACAGTTATATTTCTCATTTAATATGCATCGATTTAAGATGGTAACTGTGCCAATGATGCATGTATTTAACTGCCCACATTTATTACATACCCCCCCAGCAGTTTTTTGGGGTACATACATTATTTTCTTCAGCTAACTGACCTGGTTGCTTATAACACAGTTTGGCCTATAACAAGGTCAGGTTTTATGGCTTCCAGCTACTGTGCTATAGCGAAGTCACACTGTATTATTGCACATGCAATAAATGTGAATTGCATGTCTCATTATTTGACCATGTTGTAATAATCGTGCTCAGAATCTTCTCACTATCATTATCTTACAGTCAGACCTATACTTTCTAGCTGGTCAGAACCTGTTCCACCCTGATGTTGTATAGTGCACTTGATCAGTAACCAAGATGGCCATAGAACACAATTAATTTTACTACATGTTCTTTACATTTGTTTCTCAGAACTGACCTTTCCACTGTTTGACAATCAATACAAATCATATGTTAATCTAAAATACCTTCAAAGATGACTTCATGGTGAAGTTCTTATCAAAGGTTGACCTGCTCTTTGTTGAGATGCTAGACTGTCAACAGTGCAGCATGTAAACAGAACACAGATTTCGCTTCTGGATCATCACCAAGGCCTTATTACTCACTGTGCACTGTCACTGAAATACACATGGAAAACCACACCCTGAGCTCATATTCTCAAGAATAAACAATTACCTTTAAATTCCTACCAAAAATGCATAAATAAAACTCTTCTATGACCAGCAAAATGAGAGAGAAAAAAATGTTCCAAAAATAGACTAGAACTACATGTATGGGTACTGAACTGGAAGTACTAATTGTGACCTGATTCCTGAAAGGCCAAAAATATTTTGGCCAATTTTAGTCAGACTTTTATATTTGCATGTCACACTTATTTCAACTTATACATGAAGTCTTTTTGAATTTCCTTGCAAACAAGGCATGTGACATCTGCCAGAAAGTGTATAGTGCTGGTGTTCCACAGGGTGGAAGTTTTGGTCCAAGTGCTCTTGAGAAACCAAAACTAAACTTTCTATATCTTCCTTAATTATAGGAGTTTTTCAATGCAGTCAAAACCTAATTGTAATTCAAGATAAGGCCTGCCTGAAAGTTTGTTTAAAATTAAAAAATATTGATAAATTAAATTTTAATGGAAATTTAAATAAACATTTAAATTTTAAAAACTACATTTTATTGAAAAATTAAATTTTCATACAAGTTTTAAAACTCAGTTTGACAAATTTTAAACAGCAAGGTTGACTAATGAATGGTATTTAAAACAAATGGTAGTTTGGGTCTGTACAACTGATGACATGTTTCCCAGGGGTAGTGAAGCGACATAGCTCAAAGTGATTTTGGCAGCAAGCTGCAATATACATGTTGAGATGCATATAGGTGTACACACTAAAGAAACAATGACAGGTGCCATGTTCCACATTTATTGTGTCGGGTTCTTAGGCATTTGTTTGTATAACTAATAGTGCACTCAGATTTAAAATTCTGATGGGACCACTACCATGTTTTATAGCAAAAATGCATTCCATTTCAATGTCGATAACTACAAAAGGCGACATTGGGATAGGAAAATACAGTTTCTAGGGAGGCTATACCTTACTGAAAAATGGTGCAAATCTCTGTCATGAAGACCTAAGCCATGTCTTTGAGGCGCTATATATCAGTGTGGTGATATGAACTAATCTTGGTCACTTACAGCAGTACATTGCACATGTCCTTATGAAACCTCGCTATCACCACTGGGCTACTGGAGAGCTTCCAAGCTGATCCAACTCTAACACTTTGTTCCAGATACCAGGCTAGACCTAAATAGATATAACATGTTTCACTTAATTCTAGAAAACAGTAAGATGTAGGTAAATGAAGTTAAAATGTGTTAGATATGGTAATTTAAAAATAAACATTAAGGTTGCAAACATAGGAAAAATATTAAACTTGACAGAGTGACATTCAGAAATGTGAAGCAATGGCCATGTATTAAAGTGATAAATTCATCCTAAATATATATGAGGTTTCAATAAGCATATTTAGCCATTTACAGATCAAATAACTCAGCAGGTAGACTATGTATCATAAAGTATAAGGCAATGTTGGGGCGGTGAGGTTTGATCATTGGTTCAAACATTAGTACATACCAGTATACAGGAAAGTCAAGCGACAATGTACTAAATTAAAATATATTATTATAAGCAGTCTTATTCATGAGGGAAATAACAATTTTGGATATTGCAAGTGAATACAGCCAAATGTGGCCACAGATCAACTATAGGTACCAATAAACCTTATATCATCAACTAAATGTGAAATTCTGATCCCCAAAACTTGTTAACAAAGATGGAAATTTGCATATGCTGGACATATACAATGTACTTGTTAAGATCAAATGTGCAAACATAATTCAAATGATCTGTTTGAACATTTATAGTGTATATTTAAGTGTTGGTTACTAATTATTAAGCTCAGTGATTCAATAGAATCAGATATCAGCTGATGATACAATACCGCACTCTGGCAAAGTACTAAATTTAAATATGCTACCATACATAGGCATATTTTTAATGATGAAAATAACATTTTGGGATGTATTCAGTGCACACAGCCAGAAATGTGCCTTACAGATTCACTATAGGTACAATGTCAGCCTATATGATGTACTGAATGTGAACTTTTGATCCCAAACATTCTAAAATGGATGGATATTTGTTCATGTGGGATATGTAACCATGTTAAGATCAGTTGTACAAAGTTAAATTCAAATAACCTGTTTGAATATTTCTTATGTAATCTTTAGAGTGTCAATTAACAAATATTATTAGTAATTAATAATGCATAAAACAAGATGGATCATTAGAATTCCCATAACATCATGTAAGCCACAATGCTGCACTACGCCAATCAATATCTTAAGCAAACCGAACATTAAAATGGAATGCATTTTGTGTTCAACTTGCATCATATTGCTGTTTACTTACATCCAAGGGTAAACATACCTGGAAAAAGTATATTGTATCCCTTTGACTTGTATGTCATTCTCGGACAGTTTAAAATGATTTAGTAGAGAACTTGAGTAGGATCTAGTATAAAGTTTTAATCTCCGTCCTCTCACTAAATACCTTATAACTATGTTTATAAACAATTTCTGAAGGCTATGCAAGCATATATGTGTTACTCAGGAAGTGACCCCATCATAAACACATAAATTAACTGCTTGGACCCCTAATAAATAGTTTGAATGACCAATACAAAATAGTACTTGTTGTTGTTGTTGTAGGGTTTAACGCCATTTTTCAGCACACGATAGGCTATACATGGCGGCCAGTATTAATGATGGAGGAAGAACCCGGGAAAACCCTGGAAGGAACCACTGACCCACGAGAAGCTACTGGCAAGCTTTCTCACATACCCACGTTGGCAGAATCCGAGACTCGAACCCACGCAGACAGAGGTGAGATGGTAGTGATCCGTAATGGACAGCCCTTTAGACCACTCAGCCACTCAGGGCCGCCCAATACAAAATAGAGTTTTGTCTTCGTGTATTTTAAATGAAGGTCTCATTTTGACTTACAAAGATATTTTCTCTGACAAAATTTGACAAATATCCAACATTGGAGCTTGTGTATGGTCTAGGAATATATACATACTGATATGATTTAATATCATTCCCAAAAAATATTATATATGTGCATTTTTGGGGAAAAAAGTTTTTATTTTTTTATTTTTTTTAAAATTTCATTTAAATTTTTAAAATAAAAATTATTTTTTAAAAAAGTTTCATTCTTATATTTTCAAAGTGAATATACGTAACATATTCAAATTTCATGTGTCTATCATTAATAAAGATTTTATACCAATTTAAACTTCACTTAAATACTGCACTGACAGGCCATAGAACACGATTAATTTTACTATATGTTCTCTACATTTGTTTCTTAGTACTGACCTTTCCACTGTGTGACAATCAATACAAATCATATGTTAATCTAAAATACCTTCAAAGATGACTTCACAGTGAAGTTCTTGTCAAAGGTTGATCTGCTCTTTTTTGAGATGCTAGACTGTCAACAGAGCAGTATGTAAACAGAACACAGATTTCATTTCTGGATCATCACCAAGGCCTTATTACTCACTGTGCACTGTCGCTGAAATACACACGGACAACCACACCCTGAGCTCATATTCTCAAGAATAAACAATTACCTTTAAATCCCTACCAAAAATGCATAAATAAAACTCTTCTATGACCACCAAAATGAGAGAGGAAACAATGTTCCAAAAATAGACTAGAACTACATGTATGGGTACTGAACTGGAAGTACTAATTGTGACCTGATTCCAGATGAAAATAAAAACCTGTTCCACCCTGATGTTGTGTAGTGCACTTGATCAATAACCAAGATGAAAATAAAAAGCTGTTCTACCCAGATGGTGTTTAGTAAACTTGATCAATAACCGATATGAACACTGTGCATCAGTAGCATGAATGCATTCTATGCAGTTCACAGTTTCATGTTATTTCAAAGTATGGGTCAGATTTACCTGTACTTTCATTGCAGGAAATGTTTATCATTTTTGGGAGCTATTTTAAGAAGTTCCCAGATTTTGGTTTATTGTGAGATGTTTAAATGATATTAAATGTTGGTGATAGTGAATGAATATGTCAAATAATATAGAGACAATTAACAAGACTATGAAGTAAATATATTTACTTGTGTACAGTGCATCCAACTTGCTACACCAAATATTTTAAGACGATGCACAGTGTGGGAAACTTCACAAATGTCAAACAAAGTAGACAATTTAAATTTTAAGCAGTTAAACAAGAGCTTTGTAAAACCAGTTGCCTGATGTCAGGGACAAGATGAAATTTGGCTCAAGTAAGTTCAAGTTTGCCAGGTACTTGCTTGCACGCAAGTCCCAAAACCTGAGGGAGATTGAGAAAAAGGTCCTATTCATTTCATAAATCTTTGTTATGTAAATTTTGTACTGAGTCATCTTGCCAGAACTTAGGAATTTATATGTACCACATTCCATACATGCCAACCATTATGCTTTTGGCATAATCATTACCTTGTTTTCACCAAATCACATTTTATGCTTGCTGTATATGGATTACACTGTTTTGGTACATTAAAAAATAAAATAAAAATAAAACAATAAAAAGTTGATTTTGTCATTTTTATTATCATCTCTTTAATTCCACTCATATGAATTTTAGAATATTCTTTAAAAAAAAATGACAGATGATTAAAAATAGTGTGAGTACTTTCCTTATTTGCTATTTATAGCTACTGTATATACGACCCATTCCAAGAAAACAACGGTTTCTTCAGATATGAACTTTGCCTCAGAGATTCGTTATATTGATAAGCTAGTTAGATAGTGGACAAGTCTATACTTCTAAAGAAAATGGTGCCAGATGTTCAGTTAAATTCTTTACGGTGTGAGTTTTGGATGTTATATGAAGGAAAATGATCACGCAGATGTATCATTTCAAACTTCATAACATGTCAAATCAGAAAAAAAGACAAATCAACACCACTTCACAAACTTTAAAGGAAGAATATGAGAGTAATACTGCACTCAGAGCATATGATCATAAATCCCAGTTCATAATCATACATCGAAAGTTACGCATAAAGACAAGTTAAAGTGAGTGCTGAATATAAAGAATTTTTCAGTAGATTTTGTGTTTGTATTCTGGTTCTAATCCATATGGAGTTTGTCCTTTGTGATAGAAATATTGACCAGCTGTATTACCAGGTTAGTAGCAAAAATAAAAATTATCTTTTTCCTACATACAGTAATTCAGTATGTAATATTAGATTACACTTTTTACACCAAAAATTACCTTGTTTTGCTACTTATAATATAAATAATTACACTTCAACCTCTCAGGGGTTGGCATGTACGCACATTCTTCAGTTATATAACTGTCTGTAATATTTGTATCTATCAACCCTTTATTTCACAACTGTCAAGGTCTGTTACTACTGTTTTTGATCCAGGATGAACTTACGGGGAAATGTGCTCTATGATGTCCAGGGCTAGAGCTGTTTTCTTGTCATTTTTTTCAAGTTTGTTTTAGTTCAAAATGCTTGGACTAAACCCTGAATTTTTTTTGTGTGGATTGTATTGCTTTTTTCCCCATCTTGTTTACTTTGGTGAGGTCAACTTTTCTGATAAATCAGTTTCATTGTTTTATACATTCAAGAATGTATAGTTCATCTTTCTGTTTTTATCATTAAATAGTTTGTTAGGGAACACTTGCCTTTGGTGAAGATAAAATCTGGAGAATGTTGAAGAAATATGAATACACAGTCAGTTAAATTAAAATCAGCTGATTGAACCCAGCAGAAATGACAGCTATGGATTTGTAAATAGTTAATATACACATAAAAGTTGCCTTCAGTTTTCCTTAAACACTAATAGTTCTATGACTCTGTGGTCTTAAACTTTGTAACTGAGAAGAAGCAAAACCATTAAGTTTAGTAAAATTATACAAATAATTTAATTCCCTAATCTATAAAGTGAAAATTCAAAAGACACTTAATGCACTGTCAACTAAATCCCAAAAAATCCTAAATGTCCTATCACAAGGCCAAAACTATAAAATATTCAGAATGAATACCAGTAATCTTGAATGTGCTGATATACCAATAGTCTTTTATTTCACAGTGCTATAATCAATAGTGTCTTTAAATGAATTCACAAAGTAGTATTTTGGTCCAAATAATCAATGCACTCATTTTAATTCCAATAAATGATTTAAATAAATGATTCATCTCAAATAATATCTGAACACAACAGTAAATGATTCCTCAGACTTAGTTTAAAGAAGAAATGAATAATTTTGTTTATCACATCCACTAATTTCACTCGACCTAAGACATGATAGAATGCCCAGGATGTTATGTTATTTTAAGTGGAAAAATTACACTAATTCATAAAAAAGGTAGAGCCTTAAACTTGAAAATAAGTGAACATCTTTTTAAAACAATGACAAAAATCAATTAGACACAAACCTCAGCCATGACAACCAAAACTTTATCCTCAATCCCTGATAAAGGTCAAAACACATAACATAAATTAAATATACATAACACTGGAAATATGGGAAGTTCTTAAAAGTTATTTTTATCCCACAAGTTGAAGTAGGTTCCATGTTTTGTTTTTTTTAAACCCCACATCTTAGGGTAAATGTGTCCTGTCAGTATCAGCAGCAGAGATCAATACACTAAGTTCAGGTGAAAGACTTCAAAGTAAGTTATATTAGACTGTTATTAAAATAATGAATACATTGTTTCATTTTTGATCAAGGTTAAATATGAAACCAGTGTTGATAGCACAAGTGTAAAACTATGAATCTGAACACTAAATTCATCTGTAGTATATATGCATGTAGCATATTCTAAATAAATGCCAGTCATATGTGTGTTGGTTTTCCAAGGAGTAAATTACATTTAGTAATATATTTTCTCTATTCAGTATCTGAGAACAGCTCTGTAGAAAATGACTTTCTCTGCTAGATTTAGAATCAGTATGTTAAGAGAGTCCTTATTAATCCCAGTGAACCACTCTAGTGGCCTAAGTCTATTTAGAACCAGTATGTTAAAAGAGTCCTTATTAATCCTAGTGAACCACTCTGGTGGCCTAATTTTTTAGAGCATCCACCTCGGATGCTGGAGGATGTTGGTTGGAACCACTGCCAAGTCATGCCAAAGACATAAAAATGGTACTACCAGCTGACTCACTTAGCACTTGGCATTAAGAGGTTAGTGTTAGGACTGGTCTGCCTGGTGTTAGGATAATATGATGGGGTGGGATATGATGCTACTTGTCTTTGGCATGATGCATCAGTGTGATACATCACTATAAACTGCCACACTGCAGACATCATATCAGTATGACTGAAAAATTGTTAAAGCTACATTAAAAAATATCACACACACACATACACACACACACACACACACTCAAAGTTGGGGGGGGAGCAAAGTTGGATTGAAGAGGCTTTCACTATAACTTCAAGTATTAAAGGGTAGCTATGTTAAAATATAAAAGGTTATTTTCACTTCCCTAGGTGCTCGTCCCCAGGAGAGCAAAGGGACATTGATGAGAATCCTAATAAATGTGAAGGACCAAACGATAACCAAAGATGCCACCGGAGACTGGTCGGTCCAGGTCACAAAGGTTGAAGGTCCTAGTGTATTCTTTACCGTTAATACCGAGCCTGATGACATTATTGGGACCTATGCAACATTTATCGAGACTAAACTGGAGGGTAAAAGTGAAGATTTTACTCGATTTGAGAGTGATGCACTTTTCTACCTTATTTTCAATCCATGGTGCAAAGGCAAGTATTCTTCAGTACCAGAAAGTTTTTTAAATGCTAGATATTAGAGTTTTTGATTATTTTATCACTTATTTCATTCATATTTTACTGCTTTCATTTATGTTTTATTGCTTATTTCATTCATATTTTACAACTTATTTCATTCATATTTTACTGCTTATTTCATTCAGAAGTTTGCTATTAATGTTTAGAGACAGTTATATAGCCACTCTGCTTAGATACTTTTTGTCGATAACATGTTAATGCAGTAAATTACTAATGATGCAAGTATGAGGGATACAGACTTGTTGGAATATATGCTTGTAGCCCAGATTAAACTTATTTGTTAAAGAAAGTTATTATATACACAGCCAGCAGTTTCCTCCAGTCTTTGCAGGATAGATGTGAATTTACCAAGAGACATTTATGCTTTACCAGTTACATTTTGTAAATTTACTTGGTGAAGGGAGAATATGCTTAAAGAACAGACATTGTTATCCCTATCCTATTTCTGTGTGTCACCATGACCTGCCTTCCCCACTCCATATGGTGTCCTACTTTTTTTAGAATGCAGCCTGCCATCCCTTCAGTGTGCTGTCTTACAGCAAGGCCATCCACTTAATTGCTGATATCATGATACATGGCAGTTGAATGGTACCTTTCCTTTTGGGCATCAATTTGAAAACATTTAGCTCCAGTGTTCACTTGCAGTGCATATATTATCTTGTTACACATTGATTGCACAGAAATTGAAAGAAATGACCTTTAGTTTGGCTGATTCACTTCTCAAAGCATAATTAATCCATTGGTTCATTCAGTTTCCTTCTTATAACCAGCACAGAGAGTTGGCAGGTCTGCTTTCATTTTATGGTGTTCAGGTGACTACACCAATTCGTACAGAGTTGTGGCTCTTTTCAAGCAGATTCTTGACTTCATCTGGAAACTTGGAATTGTTGCTAGGAGTTAATATACTCAGGAACCATTCAAGATAATCATTATGGAATTTGGTAAGAATATTGTCACCAAGACCCCCTTTTATGTGAATTGTCCAGTCTACTCCAATGTCGGAAAGAGTTATTTCCCTTGTTGATCAACTTCATAACTTTGCAAGGTTATGTTGCCAGTAATCAACATAGCTCAAGAACCATTCAGTATATTCTGATGTAATTGGTTGTAAACATATATTCTGTTATATATATTTAATTTAATTGTTTGTCTGTTTGTTTTAAATTTTTTAAAATTCCATTACATGCTATTGTAATGTAACATTGTTTACTGGACTTGACCTTCTCCAGAATTTAGTTCAGTTCTTTTTGACCTGATTGACTTTTGTAAAAAAATATTTATGTAAACAACTAAAAATAGCTTCATTATCTTCTATGGGGAAATTAGACATTGTATCTAATTGCTGACCTTGTTCCAAAATCAGTGACAGTTGTGGTAAACAATTTTTTTTATATTTAAATTCTTTTTCAGAGTAAGAATCATTTAGTTGTGTCAAGGTCATACTTGGAGTATGTGATATTTACCTCGTTTCATATGTTAACAAACTTCTATTTATGTCTTGAAATAAATACCTTGACCCTCATCCGGGGATGTATTTTGCTTCGCAATCAGTCATATAACTGATGTTCTGATAAAGGTTTGTCAGTCAGGCTCTAAATTTGGATATGTTAAGTTGTGCATTTTGAGTTGTTTTGTGATCTGTTCAGGCTGAATTGTATTTTCTTCAAATTATTGAATTCAAGTGATTATTTTCCCTATTAATACAAAAGTGTTCTGATATAATTCTTGGACAAAAGACATTCATTGGAATTTATACTGAGTTCGAAACTGGAATAATATTTGTGTGATTCAACAAGGAACTGTGGACACTACAGCACTTTGTAGGTTATTCCTGACGTCATCGCCTTCCATCTTGAATTTCATCAGGACTTGAACTGAGATTCACTTAGAACTTATCATTTATATGACTCGTACTTGTATATCTTGGATTATTTATGTACTTAATTTGTAGTACCATAAGTTCTTTTTTCTTATTTTTCACTCAGTATTTTAGGGAAATAAATTATTTGTTACATTTTACAAAGCTTGTTGTCTTCACTCTTTTTTGTTACATATTTTAAGAGCATAGACTCATAACAATTTATAGCTCTAGATGTACCTTTTATGGGCTGTTTTATCTTCCATTTTGGACAGAGCTATAGCCCTTGTTGATCTACTGCACATCCTTACATGTGATGTTCCTTGTAATTACAAGACACTAAAGAATGTGGATGTCAAACATTTCACATAATCATTTAGACAAGTCATGACCCATCATTGCTTATCTTAACTTTGGTTTCGGGGCCCCGAGTGGCCGAGTGGTCTAAAGCGCTCACCGTTCCTGATCACTGCCATCTCACCTCTGTCTGCGTGGGTTCGAGTCCAAGGCTCGGCTAGTGTGGGTACGTGGGAAAGCCTGCCAGTAGCTTCTCGTGGGTTGGTGGTTCTTACCTGGGTTTTCCAGGGTTCTTCCTCCACCAGTTATACTGGTTGCCATGTATAGCCTATCTTGTGCTGAAAAATGGCGTTAAACCCTAGAACAATAACTTTGGTTTCCTAAAGAGTGGCACTGTTTAAGACCCATTGGAGAGAATTGTAGAGAGTTTCATTGCTTTTTGTCCAGATAACACATTTAAACACCAAAACAGAGCGTTAATTATGTGAACTCAAATTATAATTGATTCTCTTGTGCAGTGAACTAAACTAAAGTGATGTAAATTAAGTGACAATGATAAAACAGTAAATTACCAGTTTTAATAAAACCCTTGTTACCTTATTTTCAGTCATATTAGATGGATGGTAACTTGAATTGGCAAATAACTGAGCTAATTATTCTTTATCTTAAATTCATGACCTCCCGAGAATATATGGTTTCCTATTTGCAATGCCAAGTCTGTTCTAGAAGTGGAAGTTTGAAAAACAAAAAGGAGAATTTTTCTGAATGTAGGATGGAGCTTTTTAATCTTGTGTCCCCAAATAGACCCTAGCTGTGGTTAAAATATGTATTCCAGATATTGTCAGCCTAATAGAGAATCAAGGTTATTATCAAAACCAATTCTGGAATTGTGCACAGGTATCTTTTGGTTAAAAAAGGTATTTTAATTACAGCCAGTAATAAATTTACATTTTTATGTGGCCGATTTTTTTGCCCATTTAAATTGCAAATAGCAGTTGTAAACTACATGAAAATTTAGTACCATTTTATATTTTTGGTCATCAGCCTTTATAGTTCTGTGGTCCTAGAAATTGAGAACAGAAATTATTGGGGAATTAAGGCAAGTAAAAATGTGTGTGTTTCTAGTTGGCCAACTGTCTGTTTTTCGTTGCTAACCCTGGCACATTTTCCCCTCATGGTTAAAAATTTGTTCCCGAAATTCATTTGTGCATTTATTTGAACTGGTTTAGCCCAGTATTTGCAGTGCTTAGTATATTTGATTTATTTATTTATATATATATATATATATATACATAGAGAGTCTAATAAAAAATACAGAAAATAAAATGTTATAATTAAGAAACATTCCAAAAGTTATTTGTGCATCTAATTGAGCTGGTTTAGCCTAGTACTTGAAGCACTTAGTACATTATATAACCTAATCATTATAATTAATATATATATATATATATATATATATATATATATATATATATATATATAGTCTTTAAAAAAATAACCTACCTACTCTAATTTTATAACCAGTGCATTTTTCTTTTGGCCTAATGATACAAGATGAGAAAAGTTGGGTTAAAAACTAAAGGTAGTTATTGGAAACGATGCTTGAGATTATTTTAATAAAATGCGGATCTTTTAACAGTAATCATTTGCTTCAACTTCAAGACATTCATTGAAATTCACTATTTGGGGTTTCTTTGACCATTTCTTTATATGTTGTCAGGCATTAGATTCACAGATGAAGGGCCTTTATCTTAATTGTCTTCATAAGATTTATAAAGGTTTAAGATCCTTTGCCTTTGATTATGGTATTTTGGCCAAAACAAAATCTCAGCTTTAAATTCCTATATTTAATCCAAATTATTATGCCTGAGTTGTAGTATGTGTGTGTGATTTGGATTTTTAACGTTGCTTTAACACTTTTCAGTCATATCACTACGATGTCTGCAGTGTGGCAGTTTATAGTGATGTCTAGCACTGGGCATTATGCTGCAGACATGTAGCATCATGTCCCACCCAGTCATATTATCCTGACAGCAGGCTGACCAGACCTTACACTAACCTCTTAATGCTGAGCACCTAGCGATGCAACTGCTAGTACCATTTTTTTATGTCTTTGGTATGATTTGGCCAGGTTAAAACCTGTACCTCTCAGACTGGATCTGAGTTGTAATAAATTCATTAAATGATTATGACTTGTGATATTCTTGTGTTACATTACATTCTTAAATTAGATGGCATATTTAAGTCAACTTCAACCCATGTGAAATTTAATTGAATGCCTCATATCTAGAAAGCACCTTTTATGGATTCAAAAAATGGGGCTCATAAACATGCCTTTATAACTTTATAAAATTATGCTGAAACAAAACTCACAAGCTGAAAAATATTACCAAATATATTAAAGAAATTACATTACAGGGATTAAAGGTTCTGACAAGCTATACTTGGGCCACCTTGGCCTTGCTGGTGGGTGAATATTCTTGGTGGGAAACTTGGGTGCACATAGAAAACAGGCCACAGAGGTTGTTTCAAGTGACTATTCTTGCTATATTTCAGATGATGTGGTATATATGGACAATGAACGGGAGAGATTTGAGTATGTCTTGAATCACATAGGAAGAATATGGGTTGGAAACAAAGACGATCACAGAGGAAGGCCATGGAATTTTGGACAGGTGTGTTTGATTTTGGTTGTCATAATGAGTATGTATTGTTTAATATAGAACAGTATAATTCATAATGAACTCTCGACCATTACCTAATTGAACCAGAATGTCATATGCATGCATCATGAGGTTGGTACCTTCATGCCGAGGTCTGTGACATGTCACAATCCATGATAGACCAAGCTGGTGACATTTGAATAAAGAGGAAAGAGGTAGTTTACATGATGCCAAATAATGTTGACATTGTACTTGAATTTAAAAATTAAGATGAAAAAGATGAATTTTGGAGACCAGGTACTTTTCTGGACAAATAATTGCCAGTTCCTGGAATTTGTATCTGGCTTTTACGCTCTCTCTTGTTAGATCTAAAGCAGACCACTCCAGCCAGAACATAGAAAGATGAACCATTGCCAAAAGTAGGGTGAGTTGGAGATTAAGGTAGCCTGGAGGCAAAAATGTTAGGCCCAATAAGATATAATACAGTTTTGTTTTTCACCAGTTTGCACATACACAGGTAAAATAACCAATCAAAAACAACTTATTTTATGTAACCTGGTAAGGATATGCATCTTGACGAGTCTTACTCGTTTCAGACATTGGTTTCTGTGACCCATATTTCATGCTTCACTGACATGACAAGATGATTGTATGCACCAATGTTAGTATGACATCTTGCTACTGAAAACATTCACTGAGACCTACATTTCTAATTGTTTTGTTTTAGGCTCAGTTCTTGCATTTAGCTCATGACCACACTGGGTTTTTACACCAACTCTACATACTGTTAATTCTGAGAATCATGATTTACTTGTCTCAGTCCAAACATAGATTTTTTTCTGTAGTAGTTGAGAGAGTTGGGATTTTTGTGGCCAGTAATGTGTATAGTCTGAGTATCCGTCTGATTAATATAATCGTTGTTGGGATTTTGGATAGAGAATTCCAGTCAAGGTGTTATATTGTTTGTCTCTCTATGAGACTATGAAGTGTGTAGGCCTAGTCTGTGTGCATGGATCAGTGTTTTCTGTCATAGTTGTAAAGAGAATATCACAGTCTAGAAGGCCCTCTACTGACACCTTTCAAGGAAAAGTAGCTAGTTTTTAGTCAACTGCATCATCTCTCTCAGTGCCTCATTCCCACAGTTGGGTTACTTTTTCATGGGCATTTTGAGGAATAAGAGTTAGCTTTGAATACTATCAAAGGCTACCAGTCCATGATGTGCAAGGCATCATGTCAGAGGAGATATTGGCCATCATAAAGATATGCTAGCCAATTTTTGCTTTAATAGACCAAATTCTCTAACTATGCTTCCTAAATTAAATCTTCCATGGGTTTGATGAGGCACAAGTCACATGAGATCAAGCATTTAGCAAGTACCTCCCTGAACCTTATACCATACAAGACATGTCTTCTGATAGCTTTAGCTTTGGCATGCAGAATGAGTTAGTTGTATGCTTGTTCAATGGATCCAAACTATCTTCAGTTCAGATCAGACAGTTTTATGCTCCTAATTGCACAACAAGGTTTTGTAACTCAGAATAGGATGCCATCAGTGGGCATTCAAAGAATGGACTTACAGTTTCTCTTCTTTTACCAGTACATCAAGAGACCTTGTCTGTCCTCTCAAGAGACCATTACTTGAAGAGCATTGACAACTGTTACAACTCTAAGGTCTTGATTTAAGTGACAGAAAAATGCCAAAACCAACAGGTTCAGTAAAATTCAACAAATAATTTATTTCCCTAGTATACAAAATGTAAATTTATAAAGAACTTAGATTATTTTGAATTAAATCTCCAATAGTCATAAAAGCTCTACTTGAAGTCCTAATGTATGAAGTTCCAATTGAATTTCAGTGATTTTCAAAGTTTTCTATATTTATTTTGTTGATTTGCTTGTAGTCTCGAATGTGGTACTGTGCCAGTGACCTGTAATGATGTACTAAATGTTTTTGGAAGTATCACAATAATATAGTCCAAAAATGTCCTGCAGTCCAAGAATATTATTGATGAGCACTTCGTATCTCCAGTGAATAATAATTTGAATAAATAATTCCACCCAAATCAAAAACTGAATACAATAGTCGATAAGACTGTTTCTGCTTCAAGATGGTAAGGCAAGAATGAGTAATTTCTCAAGTAAACAACATTATATAAAAATCCAACACAAATATATAACCAGGATGAGGGTTAAAAGTTCGTTTCAAGAACATTCTAAGTTGTCATCAAGATAAAGTCTGTTACTAAAATGATAATAAAGAACTTGGCAAACATTAAGTACACCAGGTTTTTACGAATGTCTTAGACTCCGATTAAGGTAAACATATTTACGATCATTGATAATGATCCTAATATTTAATCTAGACTTGAAGAAATATTAGCCATGTATTATGTTGTAAACAGAATCATTGCCCTTGGTCAGGTACAGAGTGGACTTGAGTTTGTACTAAGGTCAGTCACAGATTACAAATATAAATAACATATAATCATTAAGAAAATCCAACAAACAATACAAATGAAATATACATAATGCAGTGAAGGTCTGGAAATAGTCTACAACTCCTCAAGCTCTAGCATCATATCTGAAAGTAAGTACATGTAATATGCTTGATGTACTTTGAAGTTTCAAAGGTCTGATATGCCCCGTGAAGTTTCAGAGGTCTGATATGCCCCATGAAGATTTCAAAGGTCTGATATGCCCCGTGAAGATTTCAAAGGTCTGATATGCCCCCTGAAGTTTCAAAGGTCTGATATGCCCTGTGAAGATTTCAAAGGTCTGATATGCACCGTGAAGTTTTCAAAGGTCTGATGTGCCCTGTGAAGTTTCAAAGGTCTGATATGCCCCATGAAGTTTCAAAGGTCTGATATGCCCCATGAAGTTTCAGAGGTCTGATATGCCCCATGAGGTTTCAAAGGTCTGATATGCCCCATGAAGTTTCAGAGGTCTGATATGCCCCATGAAGTTTTAGAGGTCTGATATGCCCCGTGAAGTTTCAGAGGTCTGATATGCCCTGTGAAGTTTCAGAGGTCTGATATGCCCCGTGAAGTTTCAGAGGTCTGACATGCCCCGTGAAGATTTCAAAGGTCTGATATGCCCCGTAAAGTTTCAGAGGTCTGATATGCCCCATGAAGATTTCAGCTCATATTATTAGAGTGATCTTTGCAAGCCTTATGTTTGAAGGTAATGTTTTGATCAAAGACATTATGGAACCTGCTTGCTGTCATGTACAGTGAATCTTCTTGGGCTCTTATCTCCATGATCTAACTTTACAGAGGCAAGAACTGAATCTGGTGGGTCAATGTCTGTGACCCAGATGGCCACCAGACACATTTGAGGTTAGAAAAGGCTTTTTATGTCTTTTTGCAAGGACAGAATTTCAAAACTTTGCCTTTCCAATATTTCTCAGCGGTGAGAATGCATCTTCAGAAACTTGTTGGTAAATTTCTCCAAATTTTATTTCCAGAGTTTGAAGTCTCCATTTTAAATGATGCAGGTGTCTTATGTATATGGTAAATGTATATATGTAGTAAAGTCCAGTTTCACATATGTCCCCATGATTATAAATCTGCATTGAAATGTGGGAGCCCACTGTGATTGTCTTTACGCTATTAATCATTTTGTCTGTCAATTTATGCATATTTCTTGTACAGTCAGTATAACTGAGCTACCCTTTGCTGAGAATTATCAGCCAGGCTTGTCAGTTGATTCTATTTCAGACTTTCACATTGAAAGATCCCTATTACAGATTGTGTCCTGGTGTGTGTCCGTTTGTGACACTGTTTCTCTTCGTAGTTTACAGTAAATATCAAGTTTTAAAGGGAACTAATAATTTAATCCTTATTACAGAAAATATCCAAAACAACTGACATGGCAGTTGCCTTGAAAATCGTATTGCTTCAAATAAAAATGTTTCAGATTTTGAGCAGACATCATTTAACCATGTTGACCATGAGAGCAACAGTCCATCTTGTGACTTTTGTATTTCCCAAGTTTGAAGTACCCACACGATGCAGAAAGTATCCTATAATGTATTCTATTATACACATTCTAACTGATGTTGCCACAGGCAGTATGACATTATTCCTGTTTTTGGCCAAAAACAAAAAGTTCAGACAATGTCATCAGCACAATAATGGCCATTTGGTGCCAGTAAATTTCTCAAAATGTTGTTCTTGTGGGTTTAAAGCATTTTCAGCATGTAGCCTATACATGTTGGTCAATATAACTGGTGGATGAAGAGTCCAAGACTTTAACTAATGCAAAGAAAGATGAGATGGCAGTGATTGGTAAAGGCATGTACTTTAGATCACTCAGCCACCCAGTGCCCCGCTAAAACGTAAAAGCAAAGAATTGCAAACAATACAAGAGGAAGTTAAACCTTTTTAGCTGTAAACATGAAATACTATGAGATAAAAGGTACAGATCTTTGTGGAAGAAAATCTGTAGGATATATTTGTTTAACTGAGAGACTTCTAGCATAAATATTTAATGTGATTTGTTTCGTTTCAGTTTGAGAATCCCTGTCTTCAAGTGGCACTAGATCTTCTTGACAAGGCAGAGCTGACTGATGTTGCTCGAGCTAGTGTTGTGACCATTGTCAGGACAATATCTGCTTTGGTATGTGCACACAGTATTTCAAATTCCTGGCTTCAGAGTATTCTATAAACGTTTCTCAGATATATTTGCTTGGAAGAATATTCTTTTTTTAATAACATTCAGACCAGTCAGTAGTAGTAACCCATGGGAAAGGCCTTGCTGACCTTTGTACACCTGTGACTTTTGTATGCACAGACCTGGTTTTTGAACAAATAGAATGTGCCATTATCATTAGTAATACTAGTAATAGTAGTTGAAGTTTTCAATATATTATTATTGTGTTATCAGCTGATTTTTTATCTGCACTATTTTAAAAAATTGTAAAATACATATATATGTTGTTTTCCCCAAACTAATGTTTCTGCAGAAGAGTACTATATTGTGCTCTTAATTCATTCTACCAATTAAAAGTTTGACTCTTTGAAATCCATCCTACCAATTAAAAGTTTGCTTCTTTGAAATCCATTGTACAAATTAAAAATATCACTGACTCTTTGAAATCCATCCTACAGTTAAAAAAATCACTGAATCTTTGAAATCCATTCCACCAATTAAAAGTTTGACTGACTTTTTGAAATCCATCCTACCAATTAAAAGTATCACTGAATCTTTGAAATTCATCTACCAATTAAAAGTATAACTGACTCTTTGAAATCCATCCCAACAATTAAAAGTCTCACTCTTTGAAATCCATCGTTACGATTAAAAGTATCACTCTTTGAAATCCATCCTTCAAATTAAAAGTATTAATGACTCTTTGAAATTCATCCTTCCAATTAAAAGTATGACTGACTCTTTGATATCCACTTTCAAATCAAAAGCTTTACTGACTCTTTGAGATCCCTCCTACAAATTAAAAGTTTGACTGACTCATTGAAATATCACTGATCTTTGTTTTACACACAATAAAACAATAACTCCACTACTAGTTGACATCTTACATAGGACTGTAAAAAGGCCTGATTCTTTGTTCTGCCAGCTTGTATAATTAGTCTTTGAAACAGATGTTTGACACTTCAAACAATAAGTGGATTAACATGTTGCTTAACTTGCCAAGATCATAAGACATTTGACTTTTGTGGGTGGTGTGTGATGAATAGGGAAAGAAATGAACTCATAAGTGGCTATTGCTAGAAACTAACTTTGCCAGGATTGACAGACAAGTTTTGTTTGGAGTGTAGTAGAAATGTAACTTGTACCTCTCCTCAAAGATGAATTTTTTTCATCTGAGAGAGCTTTACTTTACAGGCATATAGATGGAGATATTGAACTACTGTAACACCTGTTCCACTGGCAATAAAGATGACCCCAATTTTTGCTACAACAACACAACTTTTCCCACCATCCAGCAAACAAATTTCTTAGTCCTCTACCCTAATCATAACTGCCTATATGATCTGCCTCCCTTTTGACTGGAGTACAATGAGTACATAATAAATAGCAAAATAAGAATTGTTTGTACATATTGATTCCTATTAGATGCAGTTATATAAGCAATGCCTTCCACATGAGACGGCTCCATTGGTCTAGTGGTTAGAGTCTCCGCCTCGGCTGCCAAGTCATACCAAAGCATTATAATTAATTATAAAAATGGTACTAACAGCTGCCTCGCTAGCTGCTCAGCATTAAGAGGATAGTTTTAGGACTGGTCAGCCTGGTGTTGGGATAATGTGAATATGTGAATGGTTGGGACATCATACTACATGTCTGTGGCATGATGTCCCAGTGCTAGACATTACTGTATGCTGCCACAGTGCAGACATCATATCGATATGATTTTTATTTGCTATGTTAAAAATCTAAATAGAAAAACACCTTCCACATGAAGTAAAATTTAATTTTGCACAAGCAGAGTTGTCACTGACATTATTTTGTTAGGGAAGCACCTGGTGCAGAAATCGGGTTACCGTTGTATACACAACATTTATTTTGAAAATTTGCTTAGGCATATTCAAATGGCAATTTAGACTATTTGACCACTCTATTTAAAGGGGGTCATTTGGACAGGTTTAAATGCATGTCAGAGTTTATTAAATGTTTCCATACTTATCACTTCATTTGTGAGAAGAAATAGATTGTGGGGAAAATCAAAACAATATTTTTTTAGTAACTGCAAGTAACTGTAAAATATAAAACTCCTGAGCACGAAATCTTGTTGCGACCAATCACAAATGATCTCATATTTGAATGGTCATTTCTGATTGGCTGATAATGGAAACTCAGTCAAGACTCAAGATCCAAGTTTTATGATTTTCTTGCCAGGTTCACAAAATCACCAGATGTATGGTGCTTAACCCTTTAGCTACGACTACCTTGTCACCTGTAAATAGCTCCTGAATCCTACTGATGCATATTATGCAGTGTTGATAAGCCTAGTTTACTACCCCGGTGTCGCTATGTGCGTAAAGTTTAGTAGTATTCGAAACCCCAGTGTTGCATCTATGCAGATGGACTGCTATGATAACTAAACGTTGATTGGTTGAAAGTACAGAAGTTTACATATTTTTGATTATCATAACCAATGAGAGAACTGTTTACTCAACATTTTGATACAAGTGTGAAAGCCGAGAGGTTAAATTTAGACACACTGTCAGGGATTTTCTGCACTTTACGAAACACGTGTAGTTGAGTTAAACAAAGATGGATTCCGATTCAGATATGAGCAACTTTAAAGGGTTCACAGCAAGTGATATCAAAGAGTTTTAATGGTTCATTCATAGAAAATGGATCGGATATTGATATTAGTCCCATTTCAATACCAGATGCAAGTGATTTTTAATCGGATGACAAGGGGACATAATCTCAGTTGCACAATGGAGTTATGACCTCACCGTGTTCGAGATCAGTGATTTTGATTATCATGTTGGTTCAACAATCAAGCTTGGACTAAGCAGTGAGAACGATATTTTCTCAAGTTTTTCCCTGAATGACTGGTGGAAAAGCTTGTGAAAGAAACAAACGTTTATGTCAAGAAAATGGAGGAACCAAAGGTAAGACCTGAGGTTGAAATGGTATGAAATCAGCATCACAGAGATGTGGGCATATTTTGGAATATACATCGTCATTTATGTGTGGATAATGACTGTTTTGAGAGGTACCACTCTCAACTTTGTAATATAAAGTGGAAATTTATGAATAACAAACACTATACAAGGTAACGTGTTTTTTATTTTACTGAAATCCTCCAAAAAATAATGAAATAATGAATATAAATGTAACCATGTTATCATTGTCAGCTTCTGAAGTCAGCCTTGATGATGCTCAGCCTAGCAACCAGTCTCAGTAGTCTCAGTAACTGATATGATAGCACTCAGCAGTAGTGAAACTGCACAACAGCTGTAGTAGCTAAAGGGTTAAGAAAACATTATTTTCTTATCTGTTTGGACTAAATGTTGCAGACTACTTACATAGATTACCAAAAGATTGAAAATGCATCATAAATTGGGTCTGGCATGATGAAGAAAAAGTACATGGCTAGAAGTGAAAAATTTCATGATTCCTTGTTTTTCAGGCCAACAGTATGGATGAGGATGGAGTATTGGAGGGGCGTTGGACCAATGAATACCCCAAGGGTACCACCAAACCCTGGGAGTGGACTGGCAGTGTGGCTATTTTGGAGCAGTTTCACAACACCGGAAAACCAGTCCAATTTGGCCAATGTTGGGTGTTTTCTGGCATTGTTACAACATGTAAGGACTTTCATGATGAGAATGAAATCTAATAAGCTCCTTTAGCATAATTTTGAAAATAATGATACCTGTCTCTTTAAGTGGAAGTTGCCATATACTCTTTGTAAGATTTGCTTTCTCATTTCATCAGTCCATGCATCAGTGTTGTCCATTTGCTCTCCAAATGGGCTGTAACTTTTTATTTCAATACACTGATTGAGATGAAGTCACTGTATGGGTGCAGCTTGCAGTCAGGGTGTATGACATAATTTTACTGGTTCACAGCAACCTACTTTCCTGAGTATTATTGATCATTTCTTAAGAATGGTCTCCATGTTCCAGTTCATTTGCATCTGCATGAATGCAAGTCAGACACAAACACTGGATCAATGTAATCATTCAGTATTTCTTTAAAATGACTCAGAACACTGAACAGGTATTTTTTTGAGCTTCTCACTAACAACTCATTATTTATATTTATCAAACTTTGGAATTTGTTTTTAGCTGTACTGGTTATAGGCCAGAAGAGTTAAGAGATGGTTTTTCATCCAGCATTGGCTGTCTGTTAGCATAAATTTGTTATCACTATACTCCACCTAAACTACTTGGAATATTGCCAGGAAAGTCTGCTCACATTCATTCCATGGTCTAATAGGTTCTAAATAAAAGTGGTGCAAGTTGTGATGTCTGATATGGTTGCCACAGTGGCCATGTTGAAAATCTTGTTATTCTATGGAATTGATGGCCATATCAGCATGGGGTTTCACTAGAAGTCTTCTTATGAAGTCTGGTTGGACCTAAATGAAAATGGTGCCAATCTGGCATCCAATATGGCCATTACATGAGCCATTTTGAAATTCTTTTTATTTTTCTCCTGAACTGAAGTCATATGAACATGGGGTTTTCACCAGAACTTGTGATATCTAGTTGGTTCTAAATGAAATGAAAATTATTATTAAATGAAAATAGTGATGATCTGATGGTTATGACAACAGCCATCCAGACAATCTTGTAATCACTACTTCTGTATGAATGGTTGTTGTTGTAGGGTTTAACGCCATTTTTCAGCACACAATAGGCTATACATGGCGGCCAGTATTAATGGTGGAGGAAGAACCAGGGGAAAACCCCAGAAAGAACCACCAACCCACGAGAAGCTACTGGCAAGCTTTCTCACATACCCACATTGGCTGAATCGAGACTCGAACCCACGCAGACAGTGGTGAGATGGCAGTGATCTGTAACGGAGAGCGCTTCAGACCACTTGGCCACTTGGGGCCCCCTCTGTATGAATGGTCACATCAGAATGGGATTTTCAAGGAAAGGTTTCATAAGGTCTAGTTGGTTCTAAATGAAAATTAAGCCAATCTGATGTCTTATATGACCACCACAATAGCCAACTAGAAATCTCATTATCCCTACTCCTCCTGCACAAGCAATATTGACATGGGAATTTCACTAGAATTTTGTGATGTCTGGTTGGTCCTAATTGAAAATGGTGCTGTTCACACATCCAGTATGGCTGCCACTGCAGCCATCTTGAGAATCTTGTTACTGCTACTCCCACTGAATAGATGGTGATATCATCATGGGGTTTCACTGAAAGACTTAATATGATTTTAGTTGATCATAAATAAAAATGGTGCCAGTCTGACTTCCAATATGGCCACCACAATGGCTGCCTGGAAAATCTTATTATGGCTGGTCCTATTGACATTTTTCTTTCACCAGAAGACTTCTTAGTTGGTCCTAGATGGATTGGTGTACATCTAATATCCAGTATGACTACCATATCAGCCATCTTGATGATCTTGTTATTCCTTCAAAATGCAAATTATATCAACACAGGGTTTTCACTAGAAGACTTCTAATACTGTCTTCTAAATTAGAATGGTGCAAAACAACATCTAATATGGCCACCATGATGTCAACCTTGTTATCACTACTCCTCTTGAATGGATAGTCATTTTGACATGGGGATTTGCATCGGGAAAATTTCTGTGGTGTTTGATTGGTCCAAAATTAAAATGATTCAATATAGTCACCATGATTACCATCTTCAGAATAGTGCTATCTCAGTTTCTTCCAAATGGATGGTTATATCAGCATGTTTTTTTCGTCATTAGACTTCATACAATACCTGATGGGTTCAGTGTGGCTGCCATAATGGCTGTCTTGAAAATCTTTATATGACTACTAGTACCCCTGAATGAATGGTCATATTGATTTTGGGGTTTTTATTAAAAGACTGCTAATGATGTCTACTTGGTCCAAAATGAAAATGTTTGAACATCTTACATCCAGCATGCCAATCACAGCAGCTGATTTATAAATCTTGTTATTGCTGAGGAATATCAGATGGTTTCAACACTTGTCGGTGAACTTGTCACTGAAAAGGAAGAATTGGTCTTGAATTGTCATAAAGTTCTTCTCACCCAGTAGAATGTCAGTCACTAGTGGGACTCTGTTACAAGTTGTGAGAAACAGTAGTGCAAACCAGCCATCAATATGCAAAGTGACCGTAATCTTCAACAAACTTTGATCATCTATTTTCTTCACCTGCTCTTTCATATAAAAACAATTATTTTTCATCTTCACCAGTAGCAGTAGTGTTTCTTACGGATAAAGAAACCTGCCTAGCATTAAATTACGTGCTTTTTGCTGATAACATTTCTATAGTATTAAGATATTGATTGTTTAAAAAAGAACCTAACCAGTATAATTTTGTAATATTTGTAGTAAACTGTTTATGATACATATAATTATGTAGTCATCTATCTTGCTGTAATTGTCTATCTGTCTGTCTGTCTTTCTGCTGATAATTTTTACTAATGTTTAGGTTATCAGGTCCTGTCAATTTGTGTGCATCATTACACATAACTACCAGACCATATATATTGTAAAATGAAAGGTCATTCACATGTTGATGATCCATTTGAACTGTGATCATTTTAAATATATAAAGTAGTAAAATCATTCATTCTTGCAGTAAGTTTATTAATTTATTTGATAAGGTTTAGTTTATCTTGGTGTAAAGCCAAGTGATCTTGCAGTATGGCTCTTCTTACATTGTGCATCCTGCATTGTCTGGTATTTAACAACAATTCTGATCTTCAGCTTTTTGAAACTCATCAGACTAATTTCAACCAAATGTAATAATGAGATGCTGAATGGAATTTTATCAGACTGACAGACACCACTCTTGCATGAAAATGTTTCATTTTTTCCTCTCCAAATCTGACATCAAATTTAGCATTCATTGCCAAAAGAAAGAAATACTCTCAGCAATTGTTATTTTCAACCAACTTCTCACAAGCATAAAAACCAGTTTCAACAATACTCAGAATAGAGTATCATTATTCTGGCCTAAAGGCCTTTCCATATTCATCTATCATCAAATATGGCTACCATTACTAAAACTAGAAAAATGTTTAAATGACAAAAACTGCTGGGTTGAATTTGACCAAGCTTGACAGAAAAGATCCTGCTTCAAAGAACTTTAACATTTTTACAAAATTTAATGTGATTGCTGTTATTACAAGAAGAAAAACCTTTAAACAGTGTCTCCAAAATCACTGAATAGAATTTGACAAAACCTGACAGAAAGCATTCTGGCATGAAGGTCATTTACATTTGTGAAAATGATGCTGATTTGATGCCATTTTTAAAATAAAAGAGTTCACAGCTACTTCTAAGAAACAGCTTGGCCGAATTTGACCAAGTCTGATAAAATTCTGGTACAAGGGCTTCCAGATTTTACAAATGATGCTGATTCAGTATTAAGACATGGCCACCATTATTAAAAATTGAAAATCCTATGAACGACTCTTTAAAAAATTACCTCCAATTTAGGCCAAATTTTACAGAAAACATTTAGGCACTAATGATTGTTAAATTGGTAGAAATGAACTATGGTATATATTACTATAAAACTAGAAAAACCTTTAACAATTTGCCTCTAAATAACCACTAAACAATTTTAACCAATGTGACAAAAAGTATCCAAGCTTGTATGCCCTTCGAATCTATACAAATGTGACAAAAAGTATCCTAGCTTGTATGCTCTTCAAATCTATACAAATTTGACAAAATGTATCCTAGCTTGTGTGCCGTTCAAATCTATATACAAATGTGACAAAAAGTATCCTAGCTTGTATGCCCTTCAAATCTATATACAAATGTGACAAAAAGTATCCTAGCTTGTATGCCCTTCAGATCTGTATAACAGTGACAAAAAGTGTCCTAGCTTGTATGCCCTTAGAATCTATATAACAGTGACAAAAGTATCCTAGCTTGTATGCCCTTCAAATCTATATACAAATGTGACAAAAAGTATCCTAGCTTGTATGCCCTTCAAATCTGTATATACGAATGTGACAAAAAGTATCCTAGCTTGGATGCCCTTCAAATCTATACAATGACATAAAGTGTCCTAGCTTGTATGCCCTTCGAATCTATACAAATAATGCTATTAAGCCATCAGATATGGCTGCAGTTACTAAAGGTGGAAAAGGATGTACACAACTTACTACAAAAAAAACTTTGAACTGAGTTTGACCAACTTTGATGCAAAGCATATAGGCCATTTAATATCGGGTAATGTAAATGAAATCCTTCAGGCAGTTATTTTTATAACATGGAATCCACATTGGAGAAATTTATACAGAAAGTACCCTACTGACCCAGATTTTTTCACAATCGTTTGGCCATCAGGCACATGTCAACCAGGAGAGCAATGTTAGGCCCACTTGGGTCACTTCTTTTATCTCTTTCCAGTGTTGAGAACCATGGGAATCCCCACTCGTTCCATAACCAACTTTGAATCAGCCCATGACACGGACTGCAGTATGACAATAGATAGGCATTGGGATGAAGATGGGTTTCCTGTAAACTACTTGGATGATTCTGTCTGGTATGATTTAAGTAATATATAACATTGCATACAAATATACAAACAGTAGACTCCATTTATAACAACATTGGATGTAACAAAATGTTGGATGTTACAAAGCAAATTGCAAAGTCCCTTACAGTATTTTATATAATACTATACATTATTTAAATCAAAATGTTTGATGTAACTTAGCTATTTTTAGAAATCATTCATGGACTTTGTTATATCAGGAATTTTCAGTATTTATTCCCACCACTTTTATAGTTGAATCTGGATAAATTAGGAAAACTGTTTCCCAAGATTATCATTCTGATAATTAGGAATTCAGATAAACAGTCCAGTTTAAAAGGCTCAGGGCTGTCTGCCTTTGTAATATTATCCTTTACTATGCAGCTTAAATTGATGTGATTATTAGATTCACATGTAATTGATATCATGATATAAACATTAGATTATGTCATTCATATGATGTCATGATCATTAGATTATTATGTCATTGATACGATGTCGTGATCATTAGATTATTATGTCATTGATATGATGTCATGATCATTAGATTAGTATGTCATTGATATGTTGTCATGATCATTAGATTAGCATGTCATTGATATGTCATGATTATTAGATTATTGTCTTTGATAGGATGGCATGATCATTAAATTATGTGATGGCATGATTATTAGATTATTATGTCATTGATATGATGGCATGATCATTAAATTATGATGTAATGTCATGATTATCAGATTATTATGTCATTGATATGATGACATGAGTATTAGATTATTGTCTCCATCCTACACAATTATTATGCCAGTTCTACATGAAATTTTCATGATCATTCGATTATTGTGTCATTGATGTCTTGATTAGATTAGATGATTGATATGATAATGTGATCATTGGATTATTGTGTCATTGATCTCTTGATCATTAGATTAGATCATTGATATGATAATGTGATCATTGGATTATTGTGTCATTGATCTCTTGATCATTAGATTAGATCATTGATATGATAATGTGATCATTAGATTATTGTCACTGATATGTTGTCATGATCATAAGATAATTATGTCATGATTAGATTTGTATTTTAGTGTTATGATGCTGTTATTGTTATGTTATTGATAAAATGATATGATCATTACATTATTATGTCATTGATTTTATATCATAATCACTAAATAATCATGTCACTGATATAATGTGATCATTAAACTATTTTGTCATTGATAAAATTGTGTGATCATTGTATTATTATGTCATTGATAAAATGGACTGCTCCAGTGGCCTAGTGGTTAGAGCATCTGCCTCAGATGTGGGAGGTCAAGGATTCAAACCCCATGGGAGTCATGCCAAAGACTTATAAAAAAGTACTAGCAGCTACCTCGATAGGAGTTCAGCAATCAGAAATTAGTGTTAGGACTAGTTGGCCAAGTATCAGGATAATATGACTGGGTGGGACATGATGCCACATGTCTGCGGCATGATGCCCCAGTGCTAGACATCACTATAAATTGCCACATTGCAGATATTGTAGCGATAGGACTAAAATTGTTAAAGCTATTTTAAAAAATCCAAATCACTCACACACACCCACACTTGTTGATATAATGACATGATCATTAGATTATTATGTTGTTGACAAAATGTTGTGATCATTAGAATATTTTGTCATTGATGTGATGTTATGATCATTAGATTATTGCATCATTGGTATGAAAGTATCATTAAATGATGTCCTTGATGTAATGAAGTAATCATTATATTATCATGTCATGATCATAAGATTATCATGTCATTGATATGTCATGATCATTAGATTTTCATGTCATTGATATGATGGCATGATCATTAGATTATTGTCTGTCATACAAAGTTAGTATAATCTCTAATCAATTATTATAATCTGTCCTTCACAAAAATGGCATGATCACTAGATTATGTCATTTATATAATACTCTACTCCCTCGATAACATGCGCCTTGATAGCTCACAAACCTGCTTATAACACAGGGTCAGTCATGGATCCATTTTTGTTATACTAGAAAGTACCAAATAATTGACCCCTTTTTGTTGAAAATGAAGAAAATCAAGATAAATTTGGTGACTGACACCTTGATATATCACTCATTCTATCACTGAGAATGGTTTATATGACCTTGAAATATGAGTCAGTGTTATGAAATTATCAACTTTTCACAAGAAGTCAAGTATTTTGTTTTAAAAAAATTCCAAACATAATTCTTGGTACAGCATAAAAAACAGTATGGATGAAATTTGATCAATAAAAACGCCTCTAATGCCTACTTGAGGCAGCAATTCTGTAAATAAATACCAAATTAATAAGTTTTGTTTTCCTATCAAGTGAAATTTTAGTATTAGTTCTATCTTTTGATTCGGTTTAAGTGTAATGATTGTAAATACAATGTACCCAGTTGTATTCAAACGTGAAATATATGAATCTATCCTAACAGCTATGTCTGCGAGCATTTCTGTGAGAACCTAATTAACGTCTTTTATGTCAAATAAAGAGGGAGGAGGAATAAATGAAAAGTTAAATTTTTGGCAAATCCAATCTGTATAAGAGCAGTAGACCCAGTAGCGTCAGGTCAGCTCATTTCAAGTGATCAATTGAACACATACTTCTTTTGTGAATGTATCATAATTAAACCACCTTAAATTAGCATACTCGTTCACATGTGAAAAGATAGAAAGACAACCAAACGAAATGAATACTCGAAATAAAGTTCTGGTTCGCATGTACATTTTATTGATGAGAAGCTAGTTTCAGAGTTTGTGGTCATTTTGTAATTCCTGAACTGGCACTCTGAGATTTCCTCACGGTTGAGAAATTTCACTATTAATTGTAATGAAATCATGGCATCAGTATTGTACAAATAGAACAATTTTTTAAAAAAGTTTTGACTTTGAAGGCTGTTTCATGAACTATGTTCCGTTTTTTAGTGTGTTTTTGTAATGAAAGGAACCTTGTTTGAATTTGAATTAGAAAATAGTCTGGTTCCTTCATTGTTATGATTCTTGCGTTGCATTCCACAATAGTAGAGAGCAAAGCAAGCAACATAGGGATCAGTGAACCAGACTACTCAACAACATAAAGCAGTGATGTGATACACAGTGTTTTTGCATACATGGGAAAGATTGTTGAAACCAGTTGGAATAAAGTTAACAGTCTCTCAGTGGTTTGGCATCTTGAAAATAAATGGGGTGTTTTATACAAAAAAATGAATAACTTCGATAGATAAAGCACTTTATTCCCAATTATTCACAACACGATTTTAAAATGAGTATTAAACTATTAAACAGACTCCCCCCCTTGGTGGTTTTCTTGATGTCCAGTGAGGATGGCATAATTTCACGTTGTTATGGAGGTCCCTCGATAACTCACGCCCCTTGTTTATAGTGCGGTCTAGGACCACATTGTGCGCAAATTATCAAGGAAGAGGTGTAATAATAAATTCTTATATCATTGATACTATGTCATGATTAAATTATTATGTTATTGATACAGTGACGTGACGATTAGATTATCATGTCACTAACATGATAACATGATCGATACATTATTATGTCATTGATATATAATGTTATTTTTAGGAAAGCTGATCTCACCTTCAAGTTCTTGAATAATTTGGTCACAAGTCTCATTTTACTTTCAAGTTTTGCATGGAACATTAGTGCAAGGAGTATATAGTTGCGTGAAAAGAATGATTTATTTATGACAAACCTTCAGACAGATTATTTTAAGAAATATTTTATTTACAGCAGTACATTTTTATGGAACAGTTTGCATCATGATATGAAACTAGCACTTTATGTTTCAGCTTTTGAGAATCATGTCTGCAAATATTTTAATGAGCAATCCAGATTTTATGACAGACATTTGCACTGGGTTGCTGGGTAACCAGGTATAACATTTGGTTACCTGGCATAACATGTATCAACTTCTGTAGCAGTTAAAGTTTTATTCTTTTTCACAGTAGATGTTAACCGTGGTGATTTCATACAAATCAATATATTTGTTTTAATTGTAGGGCCAAAACATAATCCAGTTGTTAGCTCATATGTCACCTTTTGTAAATGAAGGCTGTTATTATTATTTATTATTTGTTAATATTATTATTATTATTATTATTAGTCAGGGCATTTATACGGGGTCTATATGAATGTAATGGCCTTTGTCTAATTATATAGGCCCTCTGTGTTACCTTGGGCAAATGCAACTAGACTTTTGGCCAATACTGCTGACCTTTGAGGACACATAAAGTTAAGAACATAATGTTATTGTCACAATATTTTTATCATCAATTAGGAATTTTCATGTTTGGAACGAGTCCTGGTTCCGGAGGCTGGATTTGCCCAGTGGGTATGATGGCTGGCAGGTTCATGATGCTACACCACAAGAAACCAGTGAAGGCAAGATAAATTTCATCATTTCATGTGTATTGAGTCTAATGGCACATTAGCACATAACTGGCTTTAAAGTTACAAATTTGGATATCCCTAAAAATGCATTAAACATCCCTAAAATACAAAGTCTAATTTGAATACACCTCCTAAAAGGTAGACTGTGTCATGTTATGGTTGCATTTGTCTGTCTGTCTGTGCCAGACTCCATACAGATATATTCCAGTAGTAATTTAAATATTCAGTTTGGCACCTGTCCTTGTATCAAGAGAAAATCACTTGAACTGCCACCTAGGTGGGCAAATGATTTAGCTATTTAGCTGTAAAGTTTAGCCCTAGAAGGGCTAGATAGGCGCGGTAGTTGTAATTCTCCTAAGGTATTATAATTTAGTAAGTATTATTAAAGAAACATATTTTACTAGAAAAAATTGGTCTTTAAAAACTCAAAGACCTTCTAATTTGGACATAAGAGAAATCCAAGTGTAAAAGGAGGCCTATATTAGTCACCTTTTATGATGTACAGGAAGGCTTATTTGGCCTATTCTAATTCCAGTTAACATCTAATATTATTTCTTAAGAATATTTTACATTGGTCCTCCTCATGAACGGTTCCCCTAATCAGTGGCCACCTGCTTTTTACAACCAGAATCCCTTGGCACCGAGGAGTTTGTGCTCAAAAGTACCCTGCAAGAAAGGACACTCCTCTAACGTGACCAACAGACAACATATAAGTGCAAAAATGTAACATTTACCCATCTGATGTAGCCACATTTTATTATTAATATGTGTCCAGAACCAATATTTGATTCATATAGTATGGTAAGTAATCCAATTATCTTTCCCAATGTCTGTTTAAAGATGTCAGGTTTTCGTTAGTCAAAGAAGTTTTGGCTAAAGTATATGTACCACTAAGGTTAGTGTTATTAACGCTGATGTTTAGAGAAAATGGGGTCACCAATGTTTTGATAGAGTTTTGGGCTTCATATAGTTTTTCTTTTTTGTTTTATTACAACCAGACGTAATTGTCAAGACCATAACATGGTCAGCATTATATAAATATAGATTTTGTGGGATTAATACACACAGAGAAATTAACCTTGAACAAAACAGGGTACCAGACAAAGACCATCAGAATCATGTGACAGTACGTGTATCACATCCTTGATAAACAAGGAATTTTGTCTACAAAAATTTCATCTACATAATTAAATTAGCAACATAGGAATAAATTGTTGCAAAACTTTAACAAGTCATTACCTAAGCTGTGAAATAATACTCAAGAAGGAAAAATAAAAGTTGTTCAGCTTGACAGCACTGGAGACAGTTTAATGTATGTACCAAAATTTAAATAATGTTTTTGAATGGTTTTGCAATGCACATGCCAACAATACCCAGCTCACATATTTTCATGCTGAGAATTTAAGAACTGTTAATTTGTTACCTTGAAATAAGTCTGTTTTTGAGACAATAAGAACATTATATTAATGAATGCCTGTTTTAAATGAAGATATTAACTGCTTTAAGTTATATGTAGATTTCTTACTATATACACATACATATACATACATGTACATCTCATAAATACAGTGGAACCCTGCTATAACACAGTAATTGGGGTCCACAAAATTGGATCGTGATAATAGCAGGGTCATGTTAATGCAGGGTTTTACAGTATTTTACTTTTTTCAGAGAACAATGCATTATCACATATACGTTTATTCCTGTCCAATGTATGTCATGAATAGGTTATCAGCGCCATTTACTATCGTGCCGTCGTGGCAGGCAATTCATCCATAATGCATGTAATTCCATTGTGAAATTGTACGTATATTTAAAATATTCAGTAATTTTGTCACAGATCATTGTGTCTGAATTCAGCATCTAATATATAGCATGATCATAGTATTAACACTGTTTACTTACCATCTGTTATTGTACCATCGTGGCATGCATTTAATCCATAATACATGTAATTCCAATGCAAAATTTGCATACATATTTAAACTATTCATTAATTTTGTCACAGATCATTATGTGTCTAAATTCAGAGGGAAAAATTAACAGCAAATTTAGGTCAAGAAAGATGAAGCACATGTATGGTTCATTACGTTCCAGGGTCTATGAACTGTGTCTGTACAAATGTCATACTGGTAAAATTGTATCATGCGTTTCCATGTACCTTTATCCATTGGAAATTCCCAATAATTAACAATTGTGCACCATTCATTTGAACTACTACATCAAGAATAATTAACAAACAACACAACCTTTCGGTGTGCATATAACTTTTACTTGAGACTTTGTGAATATCAAAAGAATCTTTTGAAAGATACTTTTATAAAGATTTTTAAGCTGAAAGCATGTACAATTTTATACCCTTTCAATTTTCAGCTAATAAAGTGGACATTATTTACTGGTCAACTGATTGCGTCTAATAACACAGCCAAGCCCAGCAAACATGTTGGCAGCTTTCGCTTTTGATGTTTATTAAATTGTGAGAATCTTTTATCAACCACTGCATTTTCTGCTGCTTGGTTGTGTAAAAAATTAAAGAAGAAACTTATGTCAGCTATTGTTTGAGTAACAATTGTGTACAGAATAAATTGAAGACAATCACAAAGACATCTGATTGGCTTTACTCATGGATCAACAATAAGTAACATTTCTAATAATGGTTATTTTGGCATAACACTTCAAGAACCTGGTGAAATTATTAAATTTCAGAAGCCAGCCTATGATCATATTGTATTTGAATTCATACGCAAACTCTTCCCCCAAATGATAATAAACATTTTACACACTATTTCTCGAACTTTAAAAAAAAACAAAATCCGGGTTGGAGAAAAATACACATGTATTTAAAATTCCAGGAACCACACCATGATCATATTATATTCTAATTCATACACGATCTCTTCCCCAACATGATAATAATTTTTTTATACACTATTTCACATACTTCAAAAAATATATTTTTCCGGGTACAAGAAACATACATGTACATGTATTTAAAATTTCAGGAACCACACCACAGTCATATTATATTCGAATTCATACACGATCTTTTCCCAAAGTGATAAACACATTTTTTTATACACTATTTCACATACTTAAAAAAAACCCACAACATTTCATGTGCAAATGAATATATGAAATTTCTGGAGCCATGCCACAACCTCATTATATCCAAATTCGCGTTAAAACGTGGCACATTATAGCAGGGTCGCACTGTATAGCCCCCTCTCTGGAAAGTCCACTTGTCTTATACAACCACTTTCCTAGTGTAGAAGGGGTGGCTGTTTAAGAGGGGACCACTGTATATGCACATATTGATCAATCATTAGCTTAATTCAAAAGTAAAATGCTTGAAATTGTATTAGGGCCCCAACATTAAGTTGCAGTAGTCCTATTTGATCACTTTTACTGTCCATGTATCTGTCTCTTTGCCCATTCACACTTCTTTCAGCCACCGTCATTCAACAACCTTTAAACATAATTGGGTGCCATTTGGCATTTTAATTGCATAATACATCTAGGAGTACCTTTGAAAGGGTTTGTCTTTTCAGATTCAGTTTTAATGGAGTTATTTTTTCCCCTTCAATTTTTAAAATATCCACTAATGTATTTTTGCGTATATAACCCACATACAAGTATAATCCACACCCATGTATTTCCCTGGGAAAATTATAACCCACATTCAAGTATAATTCACACCCATGTATTTCCCTGGGAAAATTATAACCCACATACAAGTATAACCCACACCCATGTATTTCCCTGGGAAAATTATAACCCGCATACAAGTATAATCCACACCCATGTATTTCCCTGGGAAAATTATAACCTGCATACAGGTATAATCCACACCCATGTATTTCCCTGGGAAAATTATAACCCACATACAAGTATAATCCACACCCATGTATTTCCCTGGGAAAAATGATAAATTTCAGGAAGAAAGTTGTGTACATATTGCATCTGTGTATTGTCCTGATACTACTATTATTCTATGTCGTAAATCAAAATCACTGGATTATTTTCACAGAAGTGTTATTTGGCGTGTAGATACCATACCTTTTTGAATTTTAATTTTAGCTATTGAAACTGCTGAATAGAATAGTTTTACATCAGTTCCAGATAGGACTGTTTGCTCTATGCATACTAGTTGTTATGGACCAATACTGAAATTGTGAAGATTTTTTAATACTGAAAATCTTTTTTTTTTTAAAAAAATGTGACCATATCTGGTTTTGGAAGTAAAAATGTTTTTAGCATGACATCCCATGTTATATATGCTAGGGATCACATATTTGGGCTTATGATTACAATTTTCCACAGCTGAGGGTTAGCATCTCTAATACTGATGAGACTTTGAATGAAATGCATTCCCTGCTTTCTTAGGAGTAATGGCCCTCTAAATGCTCATGCTACTAACTTTGTTTCCCATCACAGGTTTATATGTTCAAAGCTCTATCACGTAAAATTGTAGTGAGCAGGACCCTTTGCAGTGTACCTATTGCTAATCTAGCTGTAATTAGAATGTGGAGCAGGTCCCTTTGCAGTGTACCTATTTCTAATCTAGCTGTAATCAGAATGTGGAGCAGGACCCTTTTTAGTGTATCTATTGCTAATCTAGCTGTAATTAGAATGTGGAGCAGGACCCTTTGCAGTGTATCTATTGCTAATCTAGCTGTAATCAGAATGTGGAGCAGGACCCTTTGCAGTATACCTATTGCTAATCTAGCTGTAATCAGAATGTGGAGCAGGACCCTTTGCAGTGTATCTGTTGCTAATCTAGCTGTAATCAGAATGTGGAGCAGGACCCTTTGCAGTGTGCCTATTGATAGCATAGTTGTAATTAGAGCATGAAATGTTTGTCATCAGCTCTGATATATTCTTCCATCATACATAGCATTGATTTATTAATTGATGTTGCTTGGTTTGTTTATGTGTACATATGTTCAAGTATAGCAACTCTGATTCACCTTAAATATATTTGCTTTACTAGTTATTATTTATTTTGTATTCCTATATTCCTTATGTGATTAAATTATTTCAGATGTGATGAGGTGTGGACCTGCCTCTGTGAAAGCTGTCAAAGAGGGACATGTATACCTCAACTATGATGTAGGCTTTGTCTTTGCAGAAGTCAATGGGGATCGTGTCCAATGGCGGGTTAGTTCTGTTCTTTGTTTTTCTCCCTTTTTGACACTTATTGGTCACAGAGATAAAGATGTCATTTATTCAAGATTGTGCAGAATTATTATGAATTTTGTGTGAAAATTCTACATTCTGAATTTTATTGACAGAATTTGAGGAAATCACAATTTTTGGTTATAAACATTGAACAGGAGTTTCTATGTTTATACAGGTAAGGAGAAAGGTGCTTCACCTCCAGCGTGATCAACCAGTACATAGAACATTATTAAAAATTATGTACATAGCAAGAAACCAGTTGGTTGGATGGTAAATAGGTGAAAAATGGTAGCAGAGATGAAGAAAAGAGAAAGATGAACTAATATGTGGGGAAAGTTAATGTTTATGGTTATTGTATTGATCAAAAATGTTGAAGGAATTCAAGGGTCTGGATTGGAGGAATGGATTCACTGTTTATTTCTTAGTGGACTCGTCAGTTATTTTTACTCACTTTTTACAGGTGCATATATGCTCACAGGAGGATACAGTTGATTGGATAGAAGTTGGATACTTTTAACATGTTATCCATTCATATAGAATCTAGGGCTGCGTGGATTCCCCACAAATTGACAATGAGATTCCAGATAAGCATGCTTATGGGTTGGCATCTCTGTGAAATGGTTGAAAATAAATCTAAGTGGATTATAGAAATTGAATATTTCCTTTTAATTAACACCATGAAACTGGTGAACCCATCTTTGTAAAATGAATGTGGAATGCAGAATGAATAACAAATGTCTTTTCAATTTTTGCAGTGGAATGTGCCAATGTTAGTTCTGCTGTGTCCTCTGAAAAGTTTAAATTGTTTTCTGACAGTGGGTAGATACACGCTGCTGACTGCCTACCAGAACTGCTCATGATTGGTGCTATTCTTGTTGAATTTGGAAAGTTCTTCTTAAAATCAGCTTGACAGGAATGGTAGAATGTATATTCATGACCCTTGAACATCATTCCAGCCACTGAAAAAAGCAACTGTTTCCATGTCATTGAATTTCATGTGTTATTTTGGTTATTTAGACATTGGCATTTAGAAATTGATGCTAACAAGACAAACATTAAAGGCCAGATTGAAACCAAGCCTTTGATGTCACCTGAGTCCTATAGTAATGACTAATCCAGCCATAAGCCACTACTGCTTTTAATCCTTTCCAAATTACTTATGATCACACACCGTATAAACCGTCTTGACAAACTTTAAACATTGAAGTCAATTAACTCTACTGAAAGAATCCAAGTAGTTCTAATTGCTTCATGTTGCATAAGCTCTTGAGTATAATTCAACCATAACACATTAATATCTTTAAACCATCTCTGAATTTCTGCTGATCACACATAATATAATCCAATAATGATAATAATAATAATAATAACCTCTTTATTTAACCCTTTACCTCTCAGAGCATAGTTACAAAGTGCAGCGCACTATTAATAGAACACCTATTACTGATTCGACTCCATACGAATAGGCCTGCCTGTTAACTGTTAGGCAATGTAGTGTACGTTGTTTAACAGCAATTTTAACCATTTTACATTTTTGGTACACATCTATTATGTGTGGAAAAATTTAAGAGTAAAGTTCAATTATTATAGCTGTGTAATTATTTTTCATGGAAGAATGTTTTATGTGCTTTAAAATCTTGAGAGAACTTGTTCACCGTCAAGCCAGTCAAGCCACGTGACCAACCATTGCTGCCATTTCTCATACTCGAAATTTATAAGTTTTTTGTCTATGTCTGCATAACTAAGTCATCTGAATTTGATAATTTATAAAAACTAATTGCTGCCTACATCAATATCAGAGCCTTTACCTAAGTTATTGAAGCTTTCATAGTTGTGATTCTAATTGTGAAAACTCTGTAAGTACTGAACAAAATCCGCGACTTCCATTTTGGAGAGTGGAGAATATGACCCAGTTACTTTAAATAGCAGATTTCAACCAGAGCATAAACAGCCACCACGTGGTCTGACGTAATGGTCATTCACAGCAGTGAATGTAGTATCTAATAGGGGGTTGTCCCCAAAGGTGGCACTACAAAAACTCTCTCAAAATGGCTGTGTTTACAGCAGGAATCAAAAGGCACTGTATACGAATTGGGTAGCGGCATCCAAAGGCGCTTGTATGCGAATGGAGTAGAGGCATCCAAAGGCACTTGCATGAGGTAAAGGGTTAATAACCACAGACATGAATTGACTTTATGACATATGATTTTAATATTTTCATTCCATTGCAGATTGATGTTAACCAACACCTCTTTATTTTGTCATAAATAAACTGTTCCTTCAACTTTAGATTCAAATCATTATTTTCCAGCTTTGTGCCATATTGTTGGTTAGTAATCATTAATACTTAAGTTATGTCCATGTTTACCTCTCATGCCATTTTTCTTATACCAGTAATCAGTTCTAAGTAAGGGTATCTATAGGGAGACCTCTGAGTCTGACTTTAGCTGTTTGAAATCAGATGCTAAAAGTGTCATCAGCTGCATATAGGTTGGTAGATGAAATATTTTCAGTGGCAGATCGTTTATGAAATTGAGAAAAGAGTAGTGGGCCAAGGATTGATCACTTGTGGTATTTCATATGTAAGTAGGTTCATTTTTTTAAAGAAAAAGTACCATTTATAAAGCAGGTATCTTGTTGATATTTAACAAATGAATACCAAAGACCAAATTACACTCTTGCACTAGGAATGGACAGGATATTGCAACACAGGCCTGTGTTTGTGTCTCTTTACAACTGAACAGTGTTCAGAATTTTATTTATTATATACTCTAGTGTGAAATGTAGACACTTATTGGCAAGATAATTTTCATATTGTTTTCAATATAATATTTTCACATGAGAAAAATATATTCAGGCTTATAAGGAAAAGAAAATATGCTATATATATTCAATGAAACTTTCCTAAACTGGACCCTATGTAACCTGACCATCTGTACAGACTAGCAGCATATTTTGGTAAGGGTGCTTAATACTAATATACAAGTTTTGTACTTGGTACCTCCAGAAGCTGACATAATTACTGGTCCCAACAGTGTCCACTAACAGATTTTACTTTATACTGTTGAAATAAAATTTTATTATTTCATTATAAGATATTGAAACAAATCAGTTGGAGAGAAATAATAACACCACAGTGGCAGTATCTGTTAAGGAAATAGAATGCAAGCTTGCCAACACAAAAATTTATGTCTGAATTTAGAATAAACAAAAATTAAAAAAAACAAAATTCTTATAAGTCAACTCAAAATCATTCAGAGATCTGTTGTTAGATGATGTTATTCTCTGAAACCTATTTGACCTTTGACTTCCTGCCAGCAATATTCACTTTATCAATCCACACAAGAATGCATATAAAAAAAATACAAATCTCTTCATTCACATTCATTAGTTGACAAATCTAAAGCATTGTATGTACAGTCTAAATTTGTAACAAGTTGTTGTCCTAAAATTAAAATTTCAGAACCTTTTATTGATGTAGTTTAACAGTCATTAGTCACATTGACAAAGAATCAATAAACAAATTCTGTGAATGGAAAATTTTAGCCTTAAAATTTTCTAAAAAGAACATCTGTTTTTAATAGATGTAACTAAATTACATGTGAGGTGGAAACGTTTTATATTGTTGCTGGTGGCTTTGCCACTCATAGCAATACAGTGTTTCCACTTGTGAAATATTTCCTTATATATACTAAAAAAATGTACATATTGCCTGTATATTGCTTTACATTAGGTGAACAAAGATGGATCTATGGAGGTGTTGGGTATTGACAAGTACTCAGTTGGTAAAAGAATCAGCACCAAAGCTGTAGGATCAGATGAAAGACATGATCTAACATGGGATTATAAATATCAGGATGGTAAGCAAATCTAAATACTTTCTATAACTACTATGTATAATAATTCACTTACCTGATAGTAGCACAGACCCAGATCTGCTGTTGCATATATGCCGTCAGATCAGGGGCTATGCCATATACTTGAATTTTTAACTAAGAACATTCACCAGATCTGCTGGACTATTATGGGATGGCAGATCTGTGGACCTACATTCTCAAAACTTTGTGAGCAGGTAACACTCAAGCTCTGCTCTGAGTGAATAACTCCCAAGTTTTCAACAATCTTTAATTAGAAAAATGCTTAAATCAATTTCAGATTTTTCTTAAAATTAGTGTCATTAATAGACTGCCATATTTTTCATGACAGGTGCGCCCAAAGTATCTTATCTTATTTTGTGATTTTTAGCTTGAATGGTTTGGAGAATCCAATGCCTTGCCTTAAATCCACTGTAGAGAACTCAGAAAATTTATGATGATGATATTTGGGGGTGTTTGAGCTTGAATTCTGCTCAGAATTTGGTATCCAATGTAAAGTACTTGGACAATCTATGGTGGATGATATTTGGGGGTTTTGGAGCTTGAGTTCTGCTCCAGATGTTTGGAGAATACTTGGCATTGCCTGATATCTACTGTAAGGAACTTGGACAATCTATGACGGATGATATTTGAGCTCTAGTTCTGCTCAAAATGTTTGGAGAGTATAGGGCCAGGTCTGTGATGTTTGCAGCTGGGTTCATATTTTGTATAAGCAAATACAATATTAGGTTTCAAATCATTTCACAGGATTTTAGTCCAGCTGCTGAAAAGCAATAGGAGTTGGTATGGACTGTTCCATAAAATAAACTTTTCATCTAAAAGGTTTCATTCACTGGATGATCATCTGTACATCATATATTTCCCACTCATACTTTTTACTTTTATTTTTTATTACCCTCAGTTTTATACTTTAAAGCATTTAGAATCATGTATTTAGTTTTTAGCTTATCTCGACAAAGTAGCCTCAATCACAAGCATCCACACAGATAAAAGCATATACATACGTACACCTTCACTGAATGTCAACCATTCTATTTTCCTAGATCCAATGCAACATTTTGGAGTGGGTTTCAAAGCACCTACCCCCCCCACCACCACCAGGGTAGGGGATGAGGGGCTAAATTTGTATATGTACATCTGTTGTACATTCTTGGTAAAGTTTTTTTCATTTAGCTCATGTTTATGCACACTGTATAAATAATGTTATACCTCAAATCATGAAACTTGGTGAGAGGTTGCATATTGATACTACGCCATTATAACAAATAGAGTCATTGTGACCTATATTTCTTGCTTCACTCATTTTGGTTGTATTTCATGGTTTAAGTTTATTTGTCTGGCTCAGTTCATGACAGAATTATTAAACTATGTGATTGAGTTCACCTCTGTTAGTGTTACATCCATGACAGAAAAGGTCACTGTTACCTATATTTCACATTTTTCTGTCCTAGTTTAGTTGTTTTATTCAGCTCATGACCACATAGGTTTTTGGAATCCTCTGTTCATACTATTATATACAAATCATAAAATTATGGAATATATCTTGATGAGCACTACCCCATCATTTAAGTAGTAGGTTCAGGTCTTGGGCTTGATCAGTGTGATGTATGCAAGAAAGCTGGTCAGTAGCTTCCAATTGGGTCGTTGGTTTTTCCTAGGGTCTTCTTCCACCAGTAATACTGGTTGCCATGCACTGAAAAATGGCGTTAAACCCCAAACAGCAACAATAAGTAGTAGGTCCATATTTACCATATTTTCACTTCACTGTTTTGTGTCAAGTTTTGGGTTTCATTTTGCATACACTGATTACGCTAGAATGGTGAAATTAATGATGTGCATCTCAGTTACAACCACACACATGCAAGAGAAGCTCATTGTGACCTATATTTAATCTTTTACTAGCTTATGACCACATGAAATCTTGGCATGTTATATGGATTCTAGGTCAATGTCATGAGTGCATGCATCTTGATAAATTCTGCATTCTATTTACCAGAGGAGGAGTCTGTGACCTATATTTAATGCTCAGTGACTATTTTTTAAATTTTGTGTTAAAAGTTCATTTTTTCAGTGCTGTTTATGTTCTAGTCATGAAACTTGATATTTTAATTGCATCTCCACTACTACAGTATCCTTAAAACCAAAGACAGTCACAGTGACCTGTATTTTTATACTTTACTAACATATGTCAAGTATTTGTGCTCATGATCAAATTGCTTCAAATATTCTAGAGAAGACCAATTATGGCCAATCAGTTGGAATTGGGAATAGATCTGAAAATTTGTACCTTTCCGTATTAAGGACTTAACATTGTGTATTGTGATATCCTACCCACAGCAGGTTAACTGTGTATTGCATAATGAATGGACTGCATGCTGCATTCTTTTCATCTGAGGCCTCACCTGCAGGGTTGTTAATCAAAGTAATTTATTCATACATAAAGTATGTGCTTGCTGGCTGTCAGTCCAGGGTTCCTTGAAGTGCCAGACTTTCAGCCTGTAGAACCTGGCTTCTAGAGTTAAAGAATGCTAATAGCTCTTCAAACAGATTCTAAGAATAATGATTTTAGAAAAATGAAGACAAAAAAACAGCTTGAATATCTTTTTCATCAACTTTATTACATTTATTTTTTCTCGAGGGTCGGTGGTTCTTTCCAGGGATTTCCCGGGTTCTTCCTCCACCATTAATACTGGCCACCATGTATAGCCTATCGTGTGCTGAAAAATGGCGTTAAACCCTACAATAACAACAACAACAACATCTATTTTGATATGGTAGAAAATAATGGCTTTTTATTCTTCAATGTCTGTTTTGCCCAATCACAGTAGGTTGGTAGGTGATGGGGGTGTGCATGGGTGAGTGGAATGAGAGGTAGGAAGTTTTCACAATGTCAGCACAATACTGGCTATATTGTGCCAATAAAAAGTTCAAAATTTAAATGCTTGAAGGTTTAAATGTTGAGATAAAAGATTAGAAAAAAGGCCAAGATCACGCTTATCTGAATTTTGTGCATGATAATGTTTACAATAGCTACTGGAGACAATTGAAAATTGAAGTGAGCAGTGTAATTATTGATTACACTCTGGTTAATAATGTTTGGTTGCTTAATTACCTGATGGCTTTTACTTTTTATGAAATTAAAATAGTTGCATCATCCATTATTTTGGTTGCAAAAATGAAGTTACATTATTGTTTAATGTTTACATATTGAAAAGTGAAATTATATTAGATTCATGTAATTGTGAGAGGAAATTAAATAAATATGTCTCAAAAGAAAACAAATGTGTGCTATAATGGCATCGTTGTTCATTGTCATGAGTAATGGGAAGGGTCATATAATATACCTGATGGCTAGATTTAAAGTAGGCTTCTCATCAATATGGTCAGGCATGTATACCACTTAACTTAAAAGATCTGATAAGTAACAGTACCTCAGCTGCTGCATTCCTCACCCATTACCTTGTCATTTATCCTCTCTAACTGACCTATCCAAGTGGTCGAATTGCATCTAACGCCATTTTCAGTACTCTAGATTGAAAAGTTGAGATCAGTTATGCTGTTTAGAAAGTGGCCTTGTATACCCACTACACCACGAACCAATTAAAACTTGAAAAATCCTTTGTTATAGCATCATCTTTATACAGACGTACAGGCGCAGTTGCCTTGACACGGGCTGCATTCACTGCAGTGTTTGGGTTGTATTTAAATGATGTTATCTTGACACCAGTTAATATGAGAAGTTTGCACTGTTTGGGTTATATTCAGACTTTCTTGTCTTGTCGCAGGTTGTATTTCATGCGAGTAGTTTTGCACTGTTAGGGTGGTGTTCAGACTGTCATCTTGTCACAGATTGTATTCAAAATGAGCTGTTTTGCACAGTTTGGGTGGTGTTCAGACTGTCATCTCAACACAAGTGGCATTCATTAGACGTGTTTTTTACATAATGTTTGGACTGTGTCATCTTGACATAGGATGCATTCAATAGCATTAGTTTTGTACAGTTTGGGTGGTGTTCAGACTGTCATCTCAACACAAGTGGCATTCATTAGACGTGTTTTTTACGTAATGTTTGGACTGTGTCATCTTGACATAGGATGCATTCAATAGCATTAGTTTTGTACAGTTTGGGTGATTGGGCTATGTTATCTTGACACAGGCTGCTTTCAATAGCAGCAATTTTGTATTGTTTGGTGATGTTTGTACCAGGTTATCATGAAACCGTCCACGTTCAGTAATAGTTTTGCACTTTTTGGGTGAAAGTCAGTTTGGTTATGTTAACTTTAGAAAACAAAATTGGCAGGCAACAACCTTTAACTGTAGCCAAATTGTTCAGACTTTTGTTATGGACATAAGAATTTTTAAATAAAGCACCATTTTACATTTGTGTAAGTCAGTTCATTGATTATTGTCAATAAAATGCTTATAGAGTGCTTGTAAAAATATTCCAGGTTGACAAGACTGTAAGCCAAGTCTCCATACTTAAAGCTGCTGTCAAGTTACCTTTCCTTGCAAACTCTTCAGCATGTGAATCCATTATTGATTAGTTTTGCATGGTGAGCTACTTTTCATGATATTTAACTTTGATTTCACTTGCCCTCCAATAGTTCTAAGAACCAGATATTCAAAACAGCCATGTTCGGCTTACCTTATTGAATGTATTCAGGGTCCATTGATCTCTTAGCTTCTGATCATCATATTTATCTTTCAGGTTCTGAGAATGAGAGGAAGGTGGTGGAATTTGTCAACCGTTTTAGCACACGTCGCAAAAACAACATCTACAAAAAGAGCCAGGAACAGGAGGTGAAATTCAAGCTAATATTGCCAAACGACAAAATGGTTGGAGAAGACGTTGAAGTGGGTGTGTTGGTAGAAAACCTTCTTAGTAAGGATTGCAAAATCAAAGTGACACTCACTGTAACCAGCATGTACTACACTGGTGTTGCTGGGACTCGAGTCAAGGGAGAAACTACAGAAATAGATCTTCCAGCTGATAAAGGTAATCTTAAAGTGAACACTAGTCTTTACTCCAACTGCACAAGAAAGGTTTCTGTATTTACTCCTCTGTATATCTGTTTGTGTGCAAACAAAATAAACCCAGAATTCAGTGCTGAAATATGGTACAGTTAGTGAAGGTTATAAACAAATTTGATTGTAGACTGCTTCTTGAGTTTTTCTGAGGTTTGTCATAAGAACAAGAATCAACTGCAACATATGTTAATTTTGAGACTTCTTTTACTTAAGAAAGTTTTATAGGCCTGCCTGTTTTTAAGGTAGACCTGAGACCCCCATTTCACTTACTTCTGAATTATTAACTATAATGATTTATATAGTGTGTGAAAGTTTCAAATTGATGCATTCAAAGTTAGCAAGATATTATATGTACATGTTAAAATATTTCCCATGGTCATCTACATTTAAAACAGTTTTGCCATGAGTCTGTGTGACATTACTCAGGAAATCCAACATTGTGAATTGCCATTATGTTTGCCGAATGTGAAGTTTGTCTGGACTGGTTTCTAGTTGCATGTATTATTCAGCATGGGAAAGAGGTGTATCCATGGTGAATATAGTGGTATGAGTATGTCCTTTCTAACTCTGTATCACCAAAAAGAGAATATTATGAACTAGTGATTTCTTTATCAGCTAAATGTCAAATGAAAATGTTGTGTATCATTAGTTATCTGTTAATTTTGCACATATAAATAAATAGTAATATTTTCATGATACATGCAAGCCTCAGCCAAGAAAATAACACCAAATATTGGATGAAGAAGTTTCACATCAGCCAGTATTTTAGAAATGCATCATTATATTCTCATTGTAAAATTTGGTTTTCTTCTTAAGCATGTCTTGGTAAAATATGGTTCTCTTGATAAGCATGTCTTGGTAAAACATTGTTCTCTTGATAAGCATGTCTTCATAAAATATGGTTCTCCTGAGCAGCATGTCTTGGTAAAATAAGGTTCTGTTGAGACACATGTCTTAGTAAAACATTGTTCTCTTGACAAGCATGTCTTGGCAAAACATTGTTCTCTTGACAAGCATGTCTTGGTAAAACATGGTTCTCTTGACAAGCATGTCTTGGTAAAACATTGTTCTCTTGACAAGCATGTCTTGGTAAAACATGGTTCTCTTGACAAGCATGTCTTGGTAAAACATTGTTCTCTTGACAAGCATGTCTTGGTAAAACATGGTTCTCTTGACAAGCATGTCTTGGTAAAACATTGTTCTCTTGACAAGCATGTCTTCATAAAATATGGTTCTCTTGACAAGCATGTCTTGGTAAAACATGGTTCTCTTGACAAGCATGTCTTGGTAAAACATGGTTCTCTTGACAAGCATGTCTTGGTAAAACATTGTTCTCTTGACAAGCATGTCTTCATAAAATATGGTTCTCCTGAGCAGCATGTCTTGGTAAAATATGGTTCTGTTGAGACACATGTCTTAGTAAAACATTGTTCTCTTGATAAGCATGTCTTGGCAAAACATTGTTCTCTTGACAAGCATGTCTTGGTAAAACATGGTTCTCTTGACAAGCATGTCTTGGTAAAACATTGTTCTCTTGACAAGCATGTCTTGGTAAAACATGGTTCTCTTGACAAGCATGTCTTGGTAAAACATTGTTCTCTTGACAAGCATGTCTTGGTAAAACATGGTTCTCTTGACAAGCATGTCTTGGTAAAACATTGTTCTCTTGACAAGCATGTCTTCATAAAATATGGTTCTCTTGACAAGCATGTCTTGGTAAAACATGGTTCTCTTGACAAGCATGTCTTGGTAAAACATTGTTCTCTTGACAAGCATGTCTTCATAAAATATGGTTCTCCTGAGCAGCATGTCTTGGTAAAATATGGTTCTGTTGAGACACATGTCTTAGTAAAACATTGTTCTCTTGATAAGCATGTCTTGGCAAAACATTGTTCTCTAGACAAGCATGTCTTGGCTAAACATTGTTCTCTTGATAAGCATGTCTTGGCAAAACATTGTTCTCTAGACAAGCATGTCTTGGCTAAACATTGTTCTCTTGATAAGCATGTCTTGGCAAAACATTGTTCTCTAGACAAGCATGTCTTGGCTAAACATTGTTCTCTTGACAAGCATGTCTTGGCTAAACATTGTTCTCTTGACAAGCATGTCTTGGTAAAATAAGGTTCTCTTAACAAGCATGTCTTGGTAAAACATTGTTCTCTTGACAAGCATGTCTTGGCAAAACATTGTTCTCTAGACAAGCATGTCTTGGCAAAACATTGTTCTCTTGACAAGCATGTCTTGGTAAAATAAGGCTCTCTTAACAAGCATGCCTTGGTAAAATATGGTTCTCTTGAGACACATGTCTTGGTAAAACATTGTTCTCTTGACAATCATGTCTTGGCAAAACATTGTTCTCTTGATAGGCATGTCTTGGCAAAACATTGTTCTCTAGACAAGCATGTCTTGGCTAAACATTGTTCTCTTGACAAGCATGTCTTGGTAAAATAAGGTTCTCTTAACAAGCATGTCTTGATAAAATATGGTTCTCTTGACAATCATGTCTTGGTAAAACATTGTTCTTTTGACAAGCATGTCTTGGCTAAACATTGTTCTCTTGACAACCATGTAAGCTTGTCTTGGTAAAATATGATTCTCTTGACAAGAATGTCTTGGCAAAACATTACTCTTGACAAGCATGTCTTGGCTTAACATTGTTCTCTTGACAAGCATGTCTAGATAAAATATGGTTCTCTTGACAAGCATGTTTTGGTAAAACATGGTTCTCTTAACAAGCATGTCTTGGTAAAACATGGTTCTCTTAACAAGCATGTCTTGGAAAAACATTGTTCTCTTGATAAGCATGTCTTGGCTAAAAATTGTTCTCTTGACAAGCAGTCTTGGTAAAATATGGTTCTCTTGACAAGCATGTCTCGGTAAAACATGGTTCTCTTGACAAGCATGTCTTGGCTAAAGATTGTTCTCTTGACAATCATGTCTTGGCAAAACATTGTTCTCTTGACAAGCATGTCTTGGCTAAACATTGTTCTGTTGACAAGCATGTCTTGATAAAACATGGTTCTCTTGACAATCATGTCTTGGCAAAACATGATTCTCTTGACAAGCATGTCTTGGCAAAATATTGTTCTCTAGACAAGCATGTCTTGGCTAAACATTGTTCTCTTGACAAGCATGTCATGGTAAGATAATGTTCTCTTAACAAACATGTCTTGGTAAAACATTGTTTTCTTGACGAGCGTATCTTTGTAAAACATGGTTCTCTTGACAATGATGTCTTGGCAAAACATTGTTCTCTTGACAATCATGTCTTGGCAAAACATGGTTCTCTTGACAAGCATGTCTTGGTAGAATATGGTTCTCTTGACAAGCATGTCTTGGTAAAATAAGGTTCTCTTAACAAGCATGTCTTGGTAAAATATGATTCTCTTGAGACACACATCTCTTGGTGAAATATTGTTCTCTTGACAAGTATGCCCAGATGAAGGAGATGAATTGATCTTAAATTGCCGTTATTGGCAAAGATGTACTTAGCTACATGTATATTAATGGATTTACACAGATAGTTAAAAAATGAAACCATAGAACAAATCACAAAATTGAGATAGCAGCTTCTAAGCAGTCACTGAAAATGGGAGATATGTAAAATTAAACTGCAACAGATCAGGTGGAAACAAAAGAGGAGAGAGAGAGAGAGATAAAGAAGAAGATGCAATGCAGAGTCCAACTCCTCCCAACAACTACAATATGAGACAGACAGCTTAGTCTTGTTATCATTTGATCAGTAATTTTATTTCAGTTATTTATTTCAGACAATTATCACTCAGTTATCAAGCTTCTGCTTTTAAACGTGGTGCTTTATTTCAGTTGACTTCTTGTAATAAAAGTATCACCTTTCAAACGTATCAGTGATCACTTGTCTAGTTATCAGACTTCTACTGTTAAATGTATATTTAATTTATTTTGTGTGCTTGACTTTGAGGATGTAGTTTTGGTGTGTACTGACTTTTTGTCAATTTTGTAAATTGTATATTGGTTGTTTACTGACATTTCAGTTCAAGATCTCTTTTTTGTTGTAGAAACTTAGAATGTTTAGTTTACATTCTTGTCATTTTATTGTGTTGGTTGTTATATAAATGTGTTATCAACAGAATTATTCATTTTCCTTGTGTCAGTCTGGAATAGTTTACAGTGGTGTTTAGATGTAATTTGAATCATAACAAAATAAAGCATATAAACTCAGAATTCTTCAGTTCAAAGAACTATATTTAGAGATATAATGAGGCTGATGCAACAGTTATTATATCATCTTTCCATTATTTTGTCAGACTAATTTTCTTCTTTCAGAACCTTTATTTTTAAGTTGTCTTAAACACTTGATATGTGTGGGCATAGGAAAAGCCCATGGGACGTTTACTTAATATGTTTAAAGTGTAAAAAATGTACACAAATAGATTAATGCCCCATGTGTTTATTACAAATATGGATAACCATTGTGTCTCCTGTTTGGGGGAGGGACAAGATCTCCATAGTATCTGAGGTTATGCAAAGAGCAAATCATGTAAACCCAAGAGGTTTATCTGTTTAACTCACCTAGTTCTGATGGAGGTTTTCTCAAATCTGGGTATAGGTCTGCAAGACATGTCGAATCTAGGTCTAGCTCTAGGCATAGGTTTGAATACACCCCTTTCACTACATTACCTAGTTGTCTTACAGACTGACCAGGCTAGGAAATCGAACTGATGTCCTTTCATTTTCCATGTTTCCTTTCAATTTTTTGGTATGTGGAGCTTCCCTCCTTGAGGAAGAGAACTACCTCTACTTTGGATGTTGCCTCCTGCAGATACAAGTGATAAGGTCCAATGACCATCACAAGTTCTCCAGAAGAGATCATCTAGAAAGGTGAGGGTTAATCCGAGAGATGAGAAGAATTCTTGTTCTCCTGTCATAACACCATTTGAGGACAATTCTGTTGCTTCCCATTCTGATATGCAGAATAGATATGTCCCTACATCTTAGCCTTCCCTGCTGAGGAATCATTCAGGCTACATTTCTCCAGTTTCCAACAAAGCTTTGGAAGAGGAAGATGATGACTTGGTTATTCCAGTTGATTCTCAAGAATTTACTAAAATTCTAAAGGATAGGGTATACCCTATCCTTCGAAGTTCTCCAGATTTTTTGCCATCATTATCTCACATGGTTGAGGATGAGAAGACTTGGTCATTTGACATGGCTCATAACAAAGTCTACTGTTTTCTTTCCCTTGATGTGTCCAAAACCAAAGTGTTCAAGTAACCTTTTCTCTTGTTTAGAGAAATTGTTGGGAGCTATGTCCAGACCGGACTTGCTGCTACTTTCTCACTCTTTGATGGCTAGTGGAGTTGCAAAATGGCTGAGCCAGATTTGTGTTCCCCCAGAGAATCATGGGACTTTTAAAAATGTTACAGACCAAGACTTCATTGTCAGCTTATTTGTGTCTCTTCTTTCTGGGAGCCTTGAATTTCATGTCAGACCTGGAATCCCTAGGAAGGCTTCATTTATATTCTCTTCAGATTCTTCTGTTGGCAGTTTGGAAACCGAAGAGGGATCACTTCTCAGTTCAAGTTTCTGTAAGATCAACATTTCAGTACCAAGTGGTGGTACAATCAAGATATGTTTTGTAGAGGAGTCCCCTGCATGCTCCAGAACCTCACTCCCATCTGTACACCAGTGCATACGATTCATGCTGGCAAGCTCATTTAGAGCCAGAAGGAGTACTTCTCCATGGCTATTGGACACAGGAAGACAGTCTCCTCGACATAAACAGTTTAGAAACGAAAGCTGTGTTCCTTGCCCTAAAAGGATGTGTAGAACACGTCAAGGGCATTGCATCATAATTGCCTTACATCAGTGGCTGCATACTGCAGACAACAAGGAATTAGCCATGTTCCTTCAATTCATGTGGAAGTCGGGAACCTTCTTCATTGGGCACAGTCAGAAGGGATTACACTCAGAGTTTATCACATTACAAGGACTAAAAAAAATTCTGGCAGACAGTCTGTCCAGAACGGGCAAGGAATCTTCACAGAATGGTCTCTTCATCAAGCCGTTGCAGAGTCTTTGTTCAGTCTATGGGAGATACTTGTTGTGGAATTGTTTGCGACAAAATTCAACAACAAGCTTGCATTTTACATCTCCACAGTCCCAGATCAAGCAGCCTAGGCAGTGGATGCCTTCAGTCTCAACTGGTATTGACTTGGCTTATGCATTCTCACCATTCTGACTGATCCACGAGTATTGCAAAAGATCAGACTACCACTGCTCAGATCATCCTGACTGCACCTCTGTGGCTACAGAATGGAAAATTTGTGATAGGTGTACAAGGAAACTGTTGCTGACCTCTCTTGCTGCTGTAGCAGATTTTCTTCTTTTCATTTTTGATGAGATATCTTGTTCAGCCTCTGCAATAAAATAGGGATGCTCTTTTGAACACTCTTAAAGTTTCCAAAAGGTCATTGGTTCAGATCCTGTATTTTTTTGTTTTTGCAAAGTATTTCAAGCGGCAAAGACCAGTGTCTCAATGTACATTGACAAAAACACCTTATGAACCTTTGACTGAGACTTCTTTTGAACATCTTACACTTAAAAACTTCTGCCGTTGAATCAGCTCTGAGAAGAAGCTAATTACATGCTTTATCAATTGAGGAAGAATGTTTATGCTTCTGTGGGAATTATGACTCAATTTCCCCAGTTATGTCAGCTTGGTTTCCTTGCCAAAAATTCCGTATTTCCATCCCAATTTAAAATCTTCAGTCCAAGTCGCATCTGGAGATGATCAGGATAGACTTCTTTGAATAGTTAGGACCCTTGGATTATATTTGGTTAAAGGGAGAAGAAAGGGTAGGAAAGGGATTTTTCTTTCCTTGGGGGGTTCAGCTGATATTTCAGCATCAGTTGTATCTTGATGGATTTTGCTCATCATCAAAAGAGTTTATGCCTCTCTCACAACAGGAGACTAGACATTTATGAAGATCAAACCCCAGGAAATCAGGGCTATTGCTTCTTCCTGGACATATTTCAACCATTCATCTTCGGATTATATTATGAAGGCTACATTTAAACACAACCTTTTCTGCCTTTTACCTTCATTATTTTCTCCTAGCTCCAATTTTTTCTGCACCGTCTGTGACCCAAACAACTTCTGCATATAACTGCAGTCGATGGCTTGTATTAGAAGGTGAATAATTTGTCCACATTTTACTTCTCAAATTACATAAGCCACCCTCCTTATTGACAAATTGAGCTTAATAATAATAATGACAGGTAACCTGTAACTGATATTAAATGTCGTGTTTTGCGGGATAAAAATAATTTTAATGATGTACAGTGTGACCCGCTATAACACGGTAGTTGGGAGCCATAAAACCTGACCGCATTATATACCAAACCGTGTTATATGCAACCAAGTCAGTTAGCTGAAGAAAATGTCCCCCCCCCAACAAAAAAAAAATTGGGGGGGAGGTGTGGGTAATAAATGCGGGCTGTAAAATATGTGCTTCGTCGGCAAAGTTACCATCTTGAATTGATGCATATTAAATGAGAAATACACCTGTAGTGAAAACAGAGAAGACATAATAATATTATAGTTTACTTTATTTAGAGAACCATGAATTGGTACATATATGTGAATCCTGTTTACATATACATGTCTAATGTATAGCATGAATAGAGTATCAAGACCGTGTACTCACCTGCGAACCTCATCATATACATTGAATCCACAATACAAGTGATTCCATCGAAAATATGCACACACAGCTTTAAAATATTAATTTTGTAACAGGTCATATTGGTCTGAATTCAATGGAAAAACATGAATGACGAAGCACATTTACTTTAAAGAACGTTCCAAGTCGGTAAAAGTTAGTTTGCATTTTAAGCTGCCGGCATAAACTTTTTCCCTACAAAAAGGAAATTTTCACAGCACAGTTAACGTGTTCCAGTCACGTTGGAAAATGCTAAAATCCATCAAATTCCATCACTTTTATTTAAGTTTGGTACTGACTTCCTTTGAAGAAAAGTTCTTTGCTGTTATTGAAAGATTGTAGTCGGCTTTCTTTGATGAAGGCTGCATGCGCTATTGAAGTCACCGCTAAAGGACAGCTTTGGAGAACCAAACGAATGCCCATTTCTTATTGTGGTGGCAACATCAAATAATTGTATTGCATGATTGAGACTGGTATTTTTTCCATTTGCTGAGCACGTTTTCATAACAGTCGGTGCTTCAAAGGTAATCTGTTTCCTTCAAAATTTCAACAAACTATTTTATCTGGATACATTTTTAAAAAGGAATTGGCCATTGTTTAGACTATTCTAGTTACTGTCCCTCAGTGCCTACTGAATAAACCAATAAGTAAGATTTGTAATATTTTTAAAAAAAACTTTTACATTTGTGGTAGCAGTGTGATGCTGCCTTCCTCGCATGCGTCTGAAAATTAACAAAGGGTCAACGGACAATAGAGACGCAGGTGTTCTGATGACAGGGATTATTACAGAAAACATGAGCGTTCTGAAGAACTTAATTCTGAGTGAAACGAAGAGGAATTTTACTTACCATCCACATACAAATGTCAGTCTTTGTAAATATATTAATTACTAGCGAGCGGATTAAAATCCGATGAAAGATATATTACGAAACAATGCCTCGTCCGGTTGATCTCTGTTACCAGAAATGTCAACAACAAAAAATCGGATATTTCACAACATACAGAAGTCATGCTAGATGTCAAGATAAGCGGATTATGATATATCAGTGCACTGTTTAGATGGTTTGTCAGTATGGACAAAGAATTTGTTTATGTAACAATTGATAAATTTCATTGCATTTTATATCCAGTTTGCGGCTTCCTTTCATGGGGCCTCTGAATTTCTGCACTCCAAACCAATGGTTGTATATAAAAGGTTAAATAGCCAACAATGTCGCCAACAAATAAAAAAGCCACATAGTATGTTTTGCAGCCAATAAGGAAAAACAATCCAAGTTTGCGACATTGGCGAAGACCTACGCGATCCCAGAATAAACATTTTAAGCATTTTTTCTTCTTCTTACTTTTAAGAAGGAAAAGAAAATACTTTTTCGTGTACTAGAAAAATACATATAAAATTTCATTAGCCAGGCCACGATCGTCTTGTATTATTCATACACGATCTCTTCCCCAAAATGATAAGCAACACATTGCGTAATATCCAAATTCGCATTAACGTAGCGTGCTATAGCAGGGTCACACTGTACTACTTACCTGTCAGTATTGGATGCCCTCCTCCCACCCCATTAGCCACATGCCCAGGAAAGAATGATGATGCTCTTTAGAGCACTTGCTGATGATGCAGATTAGTCTGAGTTGACAGATGTGTTCTAAGAAATCTCTAGTACAGGAAGTTGGTGCATCTAACAGACAATTTTTTTCCATGCAGTAAGGTAAAGCTTAATAATAACAGTAACAAGTACGTATTACATAATTAAAATTAGTTTTATTCTCCCCCAAAAACTACGTTTTTCCTTGAATAAAATTTGCAGCATGAAAAATTATGTCCCTTTCAAAATTTACTCTTTGTGATCACCCCAATGTAAGAATCACCAATGTAAAGAACTATAATTTAAAAAGCTTATTGGAATAAACACTGGTGTTAAATAATCAGTTTAAAATGCTTGTGGGAATAGACAGTGGTGTTAAATAACCAGTTTAAAATGCTTATGGGAATAGACAGTGGTGTTAAATAACCAATTTAAAAGGCTTAGGGAATAGACAGTGGTGTTAAATAACCAAAACATGATATGCACATACTGCTTGCCACTGAGTTTCTTTTTCCATAATTGAATCGTGGTTGGAAGCAGAGTGGTCTAAATCACTTGCCTTTACAGATTCCTAACATCTAACCATGTGGGTTCGATTCACAGCTTTACAAAGTAGGTATGTAAATAAGCCTGCTAGTTGCTTCATGTGGGTTGGTGGTTCTTCCTTGGGTCTTCCTGGGATTTGCCTTCATCAAATATATTAGCAACCGTATGTAACCTTTTGTGCTGGGAAAAAATATTTTTAAACAAAAAGAATTAAACCATGATTGCAACCACCTGGTATGATTATATATTTATGACTTTTTTTCTCTGCTAAACCGTAATGAGTGTCGGTAATATTTTTTTCTACTTTGCTCCCACAGAGGCAAAGGTAATGATGACCATCACCACAGAGGAATATGAGTCTGTTATGAACAGTCAGGGAGATTTTAAGATCTTCTTGGCCTGTCAAGTGTTGGATACCAATGACATGTTTACTGCCCAGGAAGCATTTTCACTCAAACGACCAAAGTTAGAGATCAAGGTTTGTAGTCCTTCACTTTGCAGAAATATAAAATATCATGTAATTTAATTAGAAACCAATAAAATACCCATGGGAAATGTACTTCAGGTTAGATGAACTGTGATTATTACTATTATTATTATTATTATTATTATTATTATTATTATCATCATTATTATTATTGTTGTTGTTGTTGTGGTTGTTATTATTTTACATTCTATGCCTTCATAATAATAAGATGTTTCAGAAGAGAGATTGGATTCATTTTAATTCCCTTTTACCACTGAAGATGTGTAAAAGTTGTATTTAATTCATATAATGAATTATAATGAACATTGTATTTGATTCATATAATGAATTATAATGAACATTGTATTTAATTCATATAATGAATTATAATGAACATTGTTTCAAAACCTAGTACTACTGCCATTTTTATCACACTTTTCATATGTTTGATTTTTAAGTCACGCACCATAAGGTATGTCTGTTAACAATTTCATATTTGCACAATAACTTCAGTTGTCCTCCAGTTAAAGTTACCAAACTTTGTGGATTGATGTACTCTTTCAGAAAGGAAGAACACTGATGATTTGGGGTTCAAGAGATCAGTGGTCAAGGTCACTGACTTAAAGAAAAATGTTTTTTTCTTCACAATAACTGTAGGTCTGCATCTCTATAGTTCCCAATCTGTGCATGAATTGTACTTGGAGTAAGGCAGAAATCACTTTTGTGATTAAAAGGTCAAGATCAAAGTCACTAATAGAAGAAAAATGTCTACTCACAAACTTAGTGCTACTTCATGTACCTGACAAGACTTCATGGTTTGCTTGCACTTAAAAGTAAGGAAGAAGCCTATTTAATTTGGGGAAAATAGGTCAAGGGAAAATAGGTCAAGTTCACTGACTGATAAAGAAAAAAAACCCCACATTTCTGCACAATAACTCAAGTTCTCTATAGTGTACCATTTCTGCACTTAGGGTACAGAAGAAACCTGTTGGTTTTGTTGTCAAAAGCTTAGAGATTGAGTTCATTGTGACTAAAAGAAGATAATGGTTTCTGCACCAAATGTATTAGTTCTACATAACCTATCTGATGGGGGGCACTTTACAGATGTTACATACTTCTGAGAGATTGAGGTATAGGGTGAAATTGTCTGATTTTGCAACATGCGCAATATAGAGAGAATTGGCAAACCTCTATCCTACTTTCTTTTATTGCGCTGAAATTTCTTTACATACTGTTCTTGTGGAAATTGTATATGATCGTAGCGATCTTAGCAGTCAGCTAAACAAAATGGTTTCTCCTGTGTGCTCAATAAATTCTGCTTGATTTGATTGTTTTTAGTCAGACCCAGAAGCAATATTTAGTGTTGGTTGTTTTTAATTTGTTGGTTAGATTTCTGGCAATCACTGTAGACCCTGATATGTCAGAGCATTAAGTAATGGTAGATCTGGGTCTGTGTTTTTTAAAAAGTTAAGTATGCACTTTATATAGAACAATATTGTATGCAGTGTAAAAATCTGAACATTTCTGTGTGGTAATTACCTTTTTTTTATATCCATTTTGTCAGATGTCATTTAATATAGCATGGATGACCTCTGTTCTTACTTTGCATTTAATTTTTTTTTATTTAAAAGTTTTTTTAAATTTAAGACAGACCTCCTGTGGGTTTGGGATAGTAGCATAGGCCCAATGCAGTCTTCTGCACATTGCATGAGGCGAGTGGTATGGGCAGGAGCCATAGGCATAGAGTACTTAATGTGCTGCTGGTCCATTTGCATTCGAAAGGGTTGGGTTTTAATCTTAGTATCTGTTCCAGTTGCATTGGAAAGGATTGGGTTTTAATCCTACCATCTAGTCCAGTTGCATTGGAAAGGGTTGGGTTTTGATCCTACCATCCAGTCCAGTTGGATTGGAAAGGGTTGGGTTTTAATCTTAGCATCTAGTCCAGTTGCATTGGAAATGGTTGGGTTTTAATCCTACCATCTGGTCCAGTTTGCAATGGAAAGGTTTGGGTTTTGAATCCTCCCATCTAGTCCAGTTGCATTGGAAAGGGTTGGGTTTTAATCTTAGCATCTAGTCCAGTTGCATTGGAAAGGGTTGGGTTTTAATCCTACCATCTGGTCCAGTTTGCAATGGAAAGGGTTGGGTTTTGAATCCTACCATCAGGTCCAGTCGCAGTGGAAAAGGCTGGAATTAGATCCTACCATCTGGTCCAGTCGCATAGGAAAGGGTTGGGTTTTGATCCTTCCATCTGGTCTAGTCACAGTGGAAAGAGTTGGGTTTTGATCCTACCATTTGATCCAGTCGCAATGGAAAGGGTTGAGTTCTGCTCCTACCATCTGGTCCAGTCACAGTGGAATGGGTTTTTCATCCTACCATCTGGTTCAGTTGCAGTGGAATGGGTTTTTCATTCTACCATCTGCTCCAGTCACAGTGGAATGGGTTGGGTTTTCATCCTACTGTCTGGTTCAGTTGCAGTGGAATGGGTTTTTCATCCTACCATCTGCTCCAGTCACAGTGGAATGGGTTGGGTTTTCATACTACTGTCTGGTCCAGTTGCAGTGGAATGGGATTTTCATCCTACCATCTGCTTCAGTCACAGTGGAATGGGTTGAGTTTTCATCCTACTGTCTGGTTCAGTTGCAGTGGAATGGGTTTTTGATCCTACCATCTGCTCCAGTCACAGTGGAATGGGTTGGGTTTTCATACTACTCTCTGGTCCAGTTGCACTGGAAAGGGTTTTTCATCCTGACTTCTCTTCAGATCTTTTTTTTTGGTGTCTTATTAATTTGTATTTTTGCAAAGAAATACCTTTCTCTATTTGGTTTGTAAAGACTATCAATATTCAAGATCTATTGCACAAATGTATTTATATTTTATGAACATGATTGTACTGTCTTCATGAAAATATTTATACTTGCTATCAAATATTTTAAATGATTCTTAGAAGATTTCAAAGTAGTTTGATTTTTTTTAAATTTTGCTGCCTTTTAAGGTTCCAGAAAAAATTGGTCTTATGGTAAAATCCACAGCCATTGTGAAGTTCAAAAACCAGACAAGTCGCAGTCTACATAATGGAGTTTTCCATGTAGAGGGTTCATATGTTGTCAAGGCAACCACTATCCACACAAAGTAAGTCTTCTGTGTGAACCATGATAAAGATCTGGGTGTTAAACATTTGTATAATCCAGCATTGAACATTTATACAGTCATGTGTCAACGATTTCCATTTTCCCACTATTGCATGTACCATATTTCATAGCTTTCTTCCTTCCCTACAAGAAAAATAAGACTAAGTGTGCATATGGGATAAAATTAGTCCCGCTATTGCATTTATCTGGTAGTAGGCCACTGAGTGGAATTGTAATAGGTATGTAAATGGAAGAAAACCAAGGGCAGATAAAGATGGCATTAAATTTGGTTAAGCATATAAGGCAGTTGTGAATAGACTCAAGTAAATGAGAAATCTTAGAATCTTAAAATTCCTTGAGGATAAATTGGCTGGCAACTCAGTTTTGTTTATCTCCAGGAGATGGACCAGAAGAACTTATGGAATGGCCCGATGTCTGTTGTCCATTTGCTCAAGTTTACTATCTCTCACTCTTAAACCTTTTTGAAAATCTTGTTATTTCTACAACTTGTGAATGGATGGTCATGTCACCATAGAGTATTCACCAAAAGACTATGATGTCTAGTTGATCCTAAATGAAAATGATGCCCGTCTGACATCCAGTATGGACACTATGGCAGCCATCTTGTCACTAGTCCTTCAGAATGGAATGTCATATCCACATGCAGTTTTCATATGATGCATAGTTGATGCTATATGAAAACAGTTTTGTTTGGACATACAATATGGCCACCATCTTATTGCAGCTTTACCGAATGTATGTTTATATCAAAATGTGATTTTCATGAGAAGACTTTTATGATGTTTGGATGGTTTTAAATGAAAATGGTGCCAATTCAACGGCTAACATGGCCACAATTTCAGCCATCTTGAAAATTTGGAATTGATACTCCTCCTGAATGGAATGGTACGTCAGCATATGGTCTTCACCAGAAGACTTGTTATGATGCATTGTTTGTCCTTAATAAAAACTATGACAATTTGGTATCCACTATAGCAGCCATCTTGAAAATGTTACTGATACTGTTCTTAGTCACATCAGAATTGGGTTTTAACCAGAAGACTTCTTGTGATGTTTGGTTGGTTTTAAATTAAAAAAAAATGTGCTGATGTGGCATGCAGTGTGGTCTCCTTGGCACCATCTTGAAGTTTTGTTATTGCTACACCTAATATTTTAAAAGTCACAAAAGACTAATTATGAGTGGTCATATCATCATGGGGATTTCACCAGAGTTTTCTACAGGTCTTAAATGAAAAGGGGCCCCGAGTGGCTGAGTGGTTTAAAGTGCTCTCCATTACGGATCACTGCCATCTCACCTCTGTCTGCGCCGGTTTGAGTCTCAGATTCAGCCAATGTTGGTATGTGAGAAAACTTGCCAGTAGCTTCTCGTGGGTCGGTGGTTCTTTCCCGGGTTCTTCCTCCACCATTATACTGGCCGCCATGTATAGCCTATTGTGTGCTGAAAAATGGCGCTAAACCCCTCGACAACAACAACAACAACAACTTAAATGAAAACGGTATTGATCATATGTCCTAAATGATTGGCTGATTTGAAAGTCTTGTTGTTCAAGAATATCAAAGATGGTTTCAGCAATAAGCAGTTAAAGAAGAAATGGTCTTATCTTGATTTTCTGGAAATTCTTTTTAGTATGTCGAGCATCGGTCCCCTCAAAGGACGCCTGTTTGTTAACTAAACATGTTTGGAAAGACTAATTCATTTAAGTTAAATAGAATGTGTTGAATCCAGCTGAATCTAAACTTTCAGTTTGGTAATTAATACTATTGCTGTAGTAAATTGCAAGGCCAGTTGCATGGCCAGAAGAAGTGCAGCTTACAAGGTCATCCTAAGCACTCATTCAAAATCATACCAATTTGACCAGTTTAGTGAACATGTCACATTTTCCTACATTTTTTTATAAACAAAAAAAGGGACAAATGGACACTGAATGGTTCATCCTAATGGATGCTATATAAAAATAGCTCTAATGGATTATATGTATTTAAATTATTATTTTATTACATTGTGCTATTCATATTGGCTAGTGTATGTGTTGAATAACTTGTTAATTATTAGTTTATTACATTGCGCTATTCATATTGGCTAGTGTATGTGTTGAATAACTTGTAAAAGTTGTATTCTGTTGGTAACATGAGCACATATTTATTCCTGTATTTAATAATGATTTGCCTATAAAATTATAAACAATTTCCAAATAGTCTAGAATATTTGCCTTATATAGTCCCCATAATTTTATCTTAATATCTGAGGCCTGCATATGTGAGTGTTTATATATTTATATATATGTAATAAAAACATTACATACAGAGAAAATAGTGTTATAAAATAAAAGCTTGTGTATTGCAAAATTGGCCTAATTATGTATAGATCAATTAAAACAGTTTGGAGAAATGAATTGCAAATACCTATTGAAAGCATGAAATAACAGAATCATTTATATCTCGAAGCAATATACAAAACCTGTCTTTTGAAAGTGGTCAGTGTACACAACAGTTTTGTCCATCATAAACGGGATCATTTTTACCAAGAATCTGTATTTTTCACAAATTATCTATTCAGAAGTATGAAATTGCAGTTTTTGTATACCTACTATAAGTATTATGTTATAATGTCCATTCATCTGTCTGTTAACAATTTTGTATCTACACTATGAATCAAGTTCTTGACTAGCTACACTTATAAGACATAGTGGCTGGCTTGCAGTTGGGGTAAAAAAGAACCCTATTGATTTGGAGGTTAAAGTTCAAGGTGACTGTAACTGAAAGAGAAAATGGTTTCTGTACAATAATTCAAGGTCTTCACCATCTACAGCAGGGGTCTCAAACACACAGCCTAAGCCATATCCTGTGGACCACAAAATGATTGGCATCACAAGGTGTAAGGAGAGATAACAAAGGTGATGTGGCCCTTGGGCCATTGAAAATGCCTTCATGCAGCCCTCAGGATGGTTTGAGTTTGAGACCCCTGATCTACAGTAACCAAATTTTGTAGAAGGCCTTCACTTCAAGGAAAAACCCTCTTGATTTTGGGTGAAAGGTCAAGGTCATTGTCTGAAGTAGAAATCTTATTTATGCAATAATTCCACCATTTATAATTACTAAACTTTGTGTAAATAAGAAGCTTCCTAATATTGGCTTAAAAAAGGTCACAGTAACATTGGCTAATCATCACATACCTGGGCCACACATTGGCTTGCATTTGAGGTAAGGAAAATGCCTGCAGATTGGGCCTCAAAGGTCAAGGTCATTGTGACTTAAAGAAGGAAACCGGTATCCACACAGAAACAAAAACATTATGTGAACCAAACTTTGTGGATAATTGGCCCATGTGGTAAAGATGAAACCTAAAAATTTTGAGGTCACAGGTCAAGATCTTAGTGTCTGCAAGAAGAAAATGATTTCTGCACACAAATTTAGTCGTCTGTGTAGAGTACTATTAACACAACTTGGCTGTATAATGTATTGTTCACAGTATTCTTGCTTGTGTATGTAATGATTATCGTTTATCTGTAACTAGACTTTTAAGGCAAGGTTCATCACTATGTAATAATGCCATTGGCTTTGTAGCTATACTTTTTTCACATATTCTAAATGGTCTTTATACATTCTAAGCAAAACATATCCATTGTAGCAGTAAGGGAATTATCCAAAAGAAGGTTCACTGGTTTCATTTTGCAACAATGTTCCCGTGGAGTGAACCAGAATATTTCAAATTAAAATTAGGCATTATCCACAGTGTACAAGACAAAGTATATTTTCATGGAAGAAATATTGAAGTGTTCCTTATGGGCAGATATCCTCCATTAAGAGATGTCCTTTTTAATAAGGCTTTTTTCAAACCATGATGTCTGTAGAAGTTAACAGGTGGAGCATTCAGAGTCTTAATTATTTACAAATAAAAAAATGTACTTAGCACTTGTGACTAAAACAAAATCTGATCTTTTGATCAATTTTAGCACTGCTAACAAGGGCAAAATTTAAATAAAAACACTGTAATGTTATTTTAGGAAGTTGATAAAGCCTGGTGAGAAGGTGAAGGCAGAAATTACTTTGTACCCAAGCCGTGTTGGAACCCAAGTCATTATGGTGAGCTTTGGTTCAGATGAAGTGGCAGGCATTGAGAGCGAAGCTGAGGTAACGGTCATTAGAAAGAGAAAGTTGCTGGAGAAGGGGGATGAGGATGATAAAATGGAGGTGGACGAGAATATGGAAGCTACAGCAGCTGCCTCTGGGAATGGTGAAGGTAACAGAGGGGATGTGGCTGCTGCTTCAGGACATGATGAAGGGGATTCATAAACAGAAGAAGAGCTGTGCCATCTTATCTAGAGACATTCTTCTCCTCTGGAACTCATCTTTCACTTTTGTCTTTGGCTGAATAATTTGGGTCAATGGAGTAAGACTTAGTTTAAACTTGTGTTCATTTTTTAAATTTAAAACCCGTACATTAACCCAGAGATGCTGCCAGGGCAATTAACTACCATATTTGCAGGCCTATAAGACACTACTTTTAAACCAGAAAATCTTAGCTTCATCTTATACTCCAGATCAACTTATATATGGATTATGTCATCCAAATCGCTTTATCATATGGAAAATAATTCTCCAAGAGTACGAAAAATAATGTGTAAAAAATATTTTATTTCGGGGAAGAGATTGTGTATGAACAAATATTGGATCCCACATTTAGTATTTTAAACAATTACATGATTGTCGTATTAAAAATTAACATAGATCAAATGTAATTGTGCTAAAGCAGCATGCACTTGTAATGTACGTTTTTTGTAATATACGTTGTTTAAATTTAATTACATATATGTGCATTAGAATTTACAAGTTAGAAGATGAATAACCATGACAAAGACATATTCCATCACAATTTTCTTCTTGCACCTAATGATCAAATAATCTGTATGCCACAATGAGAGAGACAGACAGACATAGATGTCTTCATGATTGTAAATCTGTATTGTTCACTACCTGATGACTGATTTTACTTGTGTTCAAGTGCATTACCATATTCAATTATCAGTTAATGCCACTAGTTAAGCAATTCCTTCGAAATTTGTTTCCACTTCCATTATTAAAAGAATCACATGGGTTTGTAGTGGCATTTACATGCTAATTAAATATGCTATGGCTGTATTCAGTCATTCCAAGATAACACCTGTTTGAGGTCAGGATTCTGCAGACCACATCAGATTAGCGAGGCTACTAATAGGGAAATGAGGCTACCCATGGGTATTATGAATACTGTACCATATAGTTAAAGGAAATGCCAGGTGGTTACATTGTAAATTTCACAGCCAGTGACATTTTTGAACTTGCTGACAGAACTGACACCAATTTAAACTACATCTAGCATGAGCAAAGATCAAAAACAATTGCTGCCTGAGTACAAGAAGAGTACATGCACTTTGAACAAAATCTTAATTGTTGGGAATGAAGAGGTCATTATACTTGCAAATTAATTAGACAGCATGCAGATCTTGGGATTTAACATAATGGAGACTATATGGTAATAACTATTGCATTCTTCTCTCTGTATCTCTCTTCCCCTCCACTTCCCCTGCCTGAAAATGCATTTTAGTATTAATGATGTAATTTCCCTATTGCAGGTAATCTGAAATTGCATACAGTAATACTTTTGATATTTACGAAACCGGAAGTTATTGTAATTGAATTCCACAGAGCATTGCAAGTTTTATCCTATCTGTAACTCAACAAATTTTCAGGTCAATATCACTATACATAGCTAAAAATACATAATACAATTAAAATACTTCTTGTGAAACAAATTAGGTATTTTTAGTTACATTTAATGATCCTGACTGGAAAGGTTACTGAGTTACAGGTAGGATAAAAATTGCGATGCTGTGTAGAAGAAAGTAAAAAACACAATCAGAGGTGTTGATCTGGCCTTGTCTTTTACTCAGCATAGACTTATATAAGGATAAAGGATGGAAAGTTTGCCAAATTGGCTGATTCGACTTATGTTCCGCATCGACTTATAGGCCTGCAAATACAGTAGTTGTACAAAATCTTGAGTAAATTCATGCATTTGGAGAGCATTTGAACTCGCACAGAATAGTTTAAACCCCCAATGCTGTTGTTATGTGCAAAAAGTCGTACATGCCAAATCATCTGAATAATACTTAATACTTAAAGTTATTGGTCCTAAACATTTTTGGGTTCCATTAAACCAGATAACATCTATGCTTCATTAAATTATAAGTAATGTAGTTTCTCCCTTAAACTGGGAAACCCAGCCATTTTTCATGTGTACAAATTAATCCAGTGTTCATTGGCGATGTCATGGAGCAACCAATTTTGGTTGAAAGATGAAACACAAGATTCGATGATGTCACCATTGTAAACATAAGTCAGCACCATGCTATGTTGGATATGGTTGCCCATCCATATGTGATACGGTAACATTTACAAGTATATAGGGGCACAATTGACATAAAATATTTTTTACAAGCTCATGTCATATGCCAATTAATATGGAAATCAGCAACAGCTGTGTTTGTCTTCATCCAAGTTCAGATATTCCACATATTTACCTGAGCCTTACTTGTATCTAATTAATGCTTTTCTACAAAGATCCACTTTTTAAAACAAAGAGATTCTGTCTCTCTTCATTCCCTCTCAGATCAGTTTGTCCACCACCTGAGAATGATGTTATTAGTCACTAATGGAAGCATTCCCAAAAAGAACAGAATTATGAGTGACTTCAATGACTGAATTGTGGTGGCACCTCTCAATTCTAAACTGAATATTTGAACATCGTTTAAACCAAACATTTCAATTATTTAAAAGAACGATTTATGTCAGATGGTGTTTTGAACCAATCATTTCCTTCCTTTCAACCTTTAGTTAGATTGGAAGAACGGTGAAATTTATGATTAATCATGGCATTAGAGCTATAAAGTTGCGCATATGAAAACGTATTCTACTTAGTATACAATTTTAATTAACTGTTCACCCTTAAAATGCTTGTCGCAACACGAGTCATGTCAGTAGAGGTATCATAGTGCTTGTCATGACATGCATACTTTTTCAGTCAGGCAACTTTCCTGTCATCAGGGTTCTTCAGCGTGACATGAATTGTTGTTAAACTAAATTTGATTGACTCGTTTGTGCGAGGAGCAAGCATTCTGTCATAGTTTGAACCTTGCAGCAAGGAAGTTTTACAAATTTGTGTTTAAAATACAGGCCACCTAGAAAACCCCAAATTGCTGATTTCCAGCATCATTCATTTTATATGACGATTTCGTTTGGCAGATACTGCCTGATGATAGTGTTGATGACAGTAACTTTTAAAGTTATGAAGTATATAAGAATATTGGAGCTGAGACATAGTTAACAATGAATTGGATTGGATATAGTTAACAATGAATGATTTTGAGCGCAAAAATGGTGTACATACTGGATGGACAGAAATAGATGGTATGCTGGTCAACCCCATTTTAAGAGTATTTCGAAATTAAATGTTCAAAATGCAGATATCAGAGTGTATTTAGAATACAGAAAATTTCAAAGTAGAGTGCAGTTTTCATTGATTTGCTCAAATAGCCCTTCAGGATCTTGGACTGTAGAACTGTATAGCCCTATTCAGTTTAAGATAAACTGAATAAATCAGAACAGAAAATGAAACAGAGATATGTATTTGATCAAAATACCTCTGTCTGAAAAAGCAGACGCATTGATGGACTCCAAACCCTAATACTCCATTAGGGAACATTAGAAATTGGGCATAGCAGTCAGTAAACTACTGATTCAATAATGTGTTAGTGAACACTTTTATTTTGGAGCAAAGTATTCAAAAGATAATACATCTGAGTTGTAGAAAATTGTACATAACAACCATAAAGAACTGTTCCCCAACTAGATCTAGCTGGTTAAGCTAGCTATGTACATGTCCTCTCTGAGACTGAAAGGGGGGAGGGCAGGTTTCAGTACAGGGCAATGTTCATACACAGAAAAGGAAAAGATTAAGCTCCTAAACAATCAAGAAATTGTTGCTTATGCAATTAGATGCAACATCTTTTAAAGATTTTGATTTCAGCAGAGTTCTAACAGAGTGGAGCAAGAAGAAAGAGATATGGATATTGAAGTATTAGGTAAATATTGAACTATGGCAGTTTCCTTCACCCCCCACCTTATCTGACTACCCGCCCCTTATTTTGGTGACAAGGGGGAGTGCCCTCCTTTAGAAGAAATCCTGGCAGCATCTCTGTTGAACTGTTCATCATCAGATAGCTTTTGTATGTGTGTATTTATCATAATATATTCCAACATTTAAGTCACATCCAACTGCAAACTACAGAGATCTATATATGCCATCGCATAATTTGCCAGCAGGTCTGGATCTGTGCAATTTATCAGGATAATCAGTAAAACAACATTGACTCTAGCAGAATGATGGTACAGTGGAAACCCGCTATAACGCGCCCCGCCATAACGCGAATTCGGATATAACGCGGTCGTAGCATGGCTCCCGAAATTTCGTATATTCATTCACACATGGAGAAAAGAAAATTTGGAGAAAAGTAAAAAAAACAAAACAAGAAATTAACTTCATTTTGGGCATGAGATTAGTTGTGACTTTTAAAATAATATGATCGTGGCATGGTTCCTGAAATTTGAAATTCATTTACGTGTATTTTTATTGGACCGTGAAAATATTTGTTTAACGTACGAGAAATAGTGTGTAAAACGTTTATTATAATTTGGTGGAAGAATTCGCGTATGACTTTTAATAATAAACGATCGGAACTTAACAATTTATCCAGGTTCTTTAAGTGATTTTGGAGAAGTGATCGTGTATGAATTCTAAAATAATACGATATATATAACGTACGAGAAATAGTGTGTACAACGCTTGGCTTCTGAAATTTATCAATTTGAACAGGTTGTGGTGAAGCTCCGTATTCTACTCTAGAAGAGAAAGCTGGTTTCATCAGGTTTTTGAATTGTTAAGCCGAAGTAAACATTATCGGAAGTGTTACTTATTACGGATCCATGAGTAAAGCCAGTAAATCGTCTTTGTGATTGTCTTCCATGAATTCTGTATACAGTCGTTGCTCAAACAATAGCCGATATTTAACTGCAATCACAGCCAAGCAGCAGACAAAGCTGTGGTTGATACAAGAGTCGCACAATTTAATAAACATCAAAGGACGAAAGCCGCCAACATGTATGCTGTGCTTGGCGGTGTGATCAAACAACAAACAGTTGAAAGTAAATAATATCCACTTTATTATCTGTAAATTAAAAGGGTATGAAATTGTACATCCGTTCAGCTTAATTTTGTTTTATATAAAAAGTGATTCGTAACCATTGCAGGCCTTCATTACTTAGTTATCGAGCTTTATCTGTGTACGTTGTTTGCTTATACATGTATAAAAAAATATTTTACTGTTATGGAAAAGCAAGTTCAAAAACGCTGAAATCATGCGTTGATTGTTAATTATTCTTGCAGTTGTTGCATATGATAAAATTTTAGCGGTATGAAATTTGTACAGACACCGTATGTAGACCCGGGAATAGCTGCATGCAATGACCGTACGATATCAGACGGCAAGTAAATGGTTTCAATATTTTGTTCATCCTATATTTTACACGACGAATTCAGACTATTACAAAATTATTGAATATTTTAAATCTGTACGATTTTTAATGAAATTACATCCATTATGGATGAACTGCGTGCCACGACGGCACGGTAGCATACGGTGTTGATACACTTTTCATGATATAGCGATAGTCTGGTATTATCGGTCAATCTGTATTATCGTTCAAACAAATAAAAATTAGTAAATGTTTTTAATGCACAGTAATAACCTATAAATATATTAGCCATCGATTATTTTGAATATATCCTAATTAATGCATTCCAGTTAATATTCATCTGATGATAAGCCGACTTTTGATCATTGTACATGTATACACGTATATGTTCTCGGAAAAAAAGTTAAATATTGTAAAACCCCGCATTAACGCGACCCCGCTTTTAACGCGATCCGATTTTATGGACCCCGATCATCGCGTTATAGCGGGGTTCCACTGTATATGACTATCCATTCAAGAGGAGAGTAGTAAAATGATCAAGATGGCCACTGTGGTGGCCATATTGGTTGTCCAAGCTGTACCATTTTCATTAGGACAGATTGGGCCATAGGTTGAATTTTTAAGTCTCATCTCAATCCTACAAGATTTGGAGTGGTCTAAAATATTCTCCTTTACCAATCAGTGCCTTCTCACCTCTGTCCATGTGGGTTTAAGTCTTGGCTCAGCCAATGTGAGTATGTAAGAAAGTTTGCCAGTAGCTTCCCATGGATCGGTGGGTCTTCCTGGGGTTTAACAAATTGTTCCTCTTCATGTGCTGAAAATAGCATTATATCCACAAAATTAAGCCAAACCTAGTTGGTCTTGAATGAAAATAGTACAGATCTTGTGTCTGAGATGGTTTCCCACTCGGCAGTTAAAAAGATGAGATAGTCTGGTCCTGAATTCAAGGAAACTTTTTCAATGAGTTTGTGAATCAGTTCTTTTGAGGGACTCTTGTTTCATCTATCAGTCATCTTTCTTTGTTTTATTCTCTATTTTCTTGAAAATGCATTAATCATCTTGTTTACATTCTTGCTGTTTTCTCTTTGTATTAATTCAGCATTCTGCATTCCATTTTAATTTCAGTGATACAATTACTGTTTCGTCATCTGCAAAATATTCACTGTTGGTCAGATTTGTGCACAACTTTAACTGATTAACTCAAGATTTGTAATTTTCATTGAAAATTATATACATGTTCATTGCTTAACCTGCTCTTAATTATCATAACGTTATTTTTGTATTGACATATAAGTATAGTCTGGAGTATTTATATAGCAGTTCAATCACACATGTGTTTTCGGGGCCCCGAGTGGCCGAGTGGTCTAAAGCGCTCACCGTTCCGGATCACTGCCATCTCACCTCTGCCTGCGTGGGTTCGAGTCCAAGGCTCGGCTAGCGTGGGTACGTGGGAAAGCCTGCCAGTAGCTTCTCGTGGGTCGGTGGTTCTTCCCTGGGTTTTCCAGGGTTCTTCCTCCACCAGTTTTACTGGCCACCATGTATAGCCTATCTTGTGCTGAAAAATGGCGTTAAACCCGAGAACAACAACAACACGTGTTTTCTACATGTGTCATTTAATGCATATACTCAGGATTTCTTTATTATACTCTCCAGAGATTATCATGTAGAGAGTACTCAATTTCCACAGTCATTGCTCTTCATTTTTTTCATCATCATTTTGAGAAAGAAAGCTTGTATTACACTGTCTAATGTTGCCAGTTATAAACATCAGCAGGTCAATAAATCCATTTAATATTTTTACATATTATAACCATGTTATAACACTACATGGTATCTTGTGTGACATCTTGAAATCATATAGGAAATATGCAAACTGAGGCAAATATGTGTATTTGCAATTAAATGTATGTCAGCACGGTCTTGTTGGTGCATTTACTGATCTTAACTCATTAACCCCTGGAGGGTTTTGTGGTTTTTGCCTGAAATGTGAGTAGGAAACACATTTCGGGAGCTATTGCTGAATACATCCCAATACATCAACTTCCAAGAGATTTCCCGTTTACCTAATGCCTAGTTGTATTAGAAACATAATTTTTCATTGGCTATTTCACTTGCGCAAAAGCAAAGGGGAAAGTTTTTTATTTTGCATAATGGACCGATCATTTTCATATCGAGACCACTCTTTATTCCAAATGCCCATCTTATCCTACTTTTTGCAAAGGTTCGCCTGTCTGTGTGCAGTTCAGACCGGTCTGCCTCGGATCTAAGGCCAAAAAGTCTAAAATCCAGACACAAAATAAAATTCCGACGACGGGCGAATTTTGTGTGGAAAAAATCAGATAAAAAAATTAGGTTTTTCCCTCTTTATTTTGTAGTGCAACTAGACCGTCCATATTATTTGGTATCATTGTAGACCTACATCTGTCTACCTTTCTATAATACCACCCACTTTAGTGTATCATACATGACCTTGACATTACAGAGCTCAGAAAAAGGCTACTACCTCCTGATGCATCAACACGGTGCCAGGGGTTAATGAGTTAAACAAAATATTAATTGTTATAAAGTTTTATACTAATATAGTTTAAGCAAAGACTTCATTCCTGATTGTTGAATGTTTTTAACCTTTATTGTCATCACAAAACTTAAGTGGCAGCCATTTGGTGCAAGAAAAGAGATTGTTAGGTTAATCATTAGCAGTGTATGGCAATACAAAATTTGACCAATATAGGGTACTTTCATTATGGCATCATAGTGAGAAATTCATTCATTTAGTCATTTGTTCTGGGTCACACCCCATGGTTGACCTTTGCCGAAAAATGTTCACTTACTTTAACATTGAATTTGCCATACATGTTTTTCATGGCATGTATACAAAATATAATGTTCTTACAGGGAATATAGATCAGTGAGGATAGAAATAAACTGAAAAATTGCAATTTCAAGGTACATTTTTTTATGTATTTTAGATATTTCAGTTGCACTCAGAGATTCATTTACACGTTCTGGATATTGTTCAGTACAATATCTTCATCTGCCGAAATTCAGAACTATCCAGGATGATAACATTGTATAATAGAAATCCAGAAATCCATGATAAATGTTATCAAGTTTTAGAATAAGCTATCATTCGATCATTCTCATTTGTGTTATTGTGATATGAATAATACATATTAACATACGACGTGTACAATCATTCTCATTTGTGTTATTGTGATATAAATAATACATATTAACATATGATGTGTACATTGATTCTTAACCCAGAATGAGGTGACAATTTCGTTTCTGCCATATAACATACGTGATAATTTTAAAATCTTGATGTTTATCTCATTTTCTTCTTTTCTATAGTATGGCAAAAGTCGCCCATGTTGCTCTTTTTTCTTTTTTTAACTATGACATAAGTTGCCCATTTTGCTTGATTGTTTTTCTATTTCTGCTCTTATGTTGCACCTGATTTTTTTTTATCGATATAAAAAAGAAACGAAAAAATGGTTGATGAAAGTATGTGTGTACAATATTCATGCATGGTGAAAGTTTATCATTTCAATTTTATGGTTGAACCTTAAAAGCATTGTTTTAAGGTTTGCCTTGTCTATGAAAGTTTTTTCCTGTTCCTTACATCCCTCAAATTACTCTTTACCTGCATCACTCTTGAAAAGTCACTATGTCCTCATTTCTTTTATTTCTCTGTTGCTGCATATTAAATCATGATTTTGTCTATGTCCTCTTTCTCCAGATGGGGTTGGTGCTTGGCATTGTCCCCTACATTCATCCTCAGTGTTACCCAATTTTTGTTGTTGCAATGCAGCACTCTTTGAAGCCATGAATGATGATGCCAAGATCCAACTCCACCCATGCTATCACTACCCACTGGCTTATGTCAGTGTGCTCTTGACTTCCTCATTCTTCCAGTTGGAATAAATGAGTGTTGATTGTCAACATGTAGTTTGTCATGGGCTTGTTGATGCTGTCAACTACCAGGTAAGAGTTGAAACATTGATGTCATATCCCCAGGAACTATGCCCAGAGTAGTCTGATTTCAAACTTGTTGTTTTTTTTTGTTGTTGTAGTCCCTGACATCATCTGAAGCAATCCAGAACTAGAATTCTCTTTCTGGCATAACTCTCTGGTCCTTTTTACAGTCATTAATGTATCTTCCATCTTTCCCTTCTGACACCTAACTAGAATCCCCTTTCATTACTCCACACTCTATGGAGGAATCTTCTGCTTGAAATAAGCAAAGCAAGAAAGCTTTCCACTTTTCTACAAAATGTAAAGTGTTTTTCTCTAACGTTTATTTTGGTGACCCCATTCATGTTAACAGTGTGTATTTATGGAAGGTCAAAGGTCAAGAGCATCTGATTAGTATTTCCTCTCTGGCTTAGGTTAAAGTTGTATAGTTTATGATGTTTAATGATAAATCACTATAATACAATTTTTTTTCTGTCCTCATAATATTCTTGGAGCTTCAGGAAAATCTGTAATTGTCAACTAATAGATCAGCCATTGGGATATCTGTAATTGTCAACTGATGGATCAGCCATTGGGAAATCTGTAATTGTCAACTAATGGATCAGCCATTGGGAGATCTGTAATTGTCAACTAATGGATCAGCCATTGGGAAATCTGTAATTGTCAACTAATGGATCAGCCATTGGGAAATCTGTTATTGTCAACTAATGGATCAGCCATGCATTCACATAAATGCGTAAGCCAAGTTCACAGACAACTTGAAGTTGTCACTTCTGTTTTGCTATCAGTTGTGCCTAAAAGCAGATCTCCATTATGGATTCACTGAGATTCCACATCTTCTATCCATCACCCATTAAAAGACTCCATGTCTACGTTCAGAAACTTGTCACTCTGTTGGCTTGTTTCATCATCTGCAATTTTTTGCAGCTCTTATGTCGTTATTTCTCATTTCTCATCTCATTCTGTCATTATTTCTCATTTCTCAAACAGAAGACTCACCTTTGTTAAACACAGCAGCTCTTTTACCATGTGTTGCTGCATAGGCCACGATGGTTAGCTTGTCTCTCACAGTATAGGAGTTTTTTGTATGGTCCACGTTGATACTTTGATTATATCTGTAAAACACAAGATGCTGTGTGATAGTTCACGTCCAAGTATCTGTATTTCCTTGGACTAGCATGGCACATTTTTAGTGCCCAAGCTAAAATGTCACCAGGCAGGGCATTGTAATTTTATTGGGCACCTCAGAAGCTTTGTCCAGCACTGATTACCTTTGAAAACATAATGCAGAGTCAGTAAAACATTGGTCAGTGTATAGTCTCAAAATTTTTTGGAATACTGTGATTTAAGATTTTAAATGAAACAAAGAACAAAGTTTATTTTCCAGAGAAGAGTACATAAATTTCCAGTCGCTTAGACAAAGTACTGTAATTATGTTTAGCACGTGAAAGCTTTCGTCGGAGCTGATTACCTTGAATCAATGAAACCTGGCTTTCAAACAGGAAATTGTGAGACTTCATCTTTACTTTGAGTTTTGAACTTTATTGCTAGACATGAGCCTACAGACATTATCATCCTGGAGAAAACATCCTAGAGGCGTCCAAAGGATAGTGTCCCACACCAAAGACTGCTCAAGAAACTAAACAGATATGGTATCAAATGAATATGGTAAACAGCAAGTCGTTGTTGAAAGTTCAACTGCAGACAAGGTTTGAGTGGTGAGCGGAATTCCACAAGGTACGGTCTTGGGTCTATGGCTGTTATTACTTTTCATTAACAATTTGCCTGAAGGATTTCCATGTAGAACAAGAGTATTTGCAGATTTTCACACAGCAGACATGTGGGAAAATCAAGGGGGGAGCATGTAGTTTCATCCACAGAAATGCAGTGGTCTTGTTACAAGGTCAGACTCTTAACTTACACACCAGTGCTCTCTGAAAGGAATGTGTTTGAAGTGTCCAGAAATACAGAATGTCTTGGAGTAGACATGCAGTCCTTAAGCAGACATAGAAAGAGTCACCAAGGCAAGCAGCATGCAGGTTATTTAAGGAGATATTTCAAAATGAATAATGATGAGACCAAAGCCAATCCATGCATCAGCATGGCCAGTTCACACTAGGAGTACTTGGCAACAGTATGGCAAGCAAACCATGAGGAACAGGCACAGAAAATTGAGACAGTACAGAGGTACACAGGAAAATCTAATATGAACAGATGCAGTAACACCATTAGCTTCACAGCCATTATAGAAAATCTTGGATACAACTCTCACACATCATGGAGAACACAGTTAGATTGGACCCACATTCATACAATTGTGTATGAATCTCTGGAGTCAAAGAAAACAAAATTAGATCTGACCCTCCTACATAATGTGTATGAATCTCAAATTATAGATAATAAAATTAAATCTTAACGTCCTACATAATGTGTATGAATCTCAAGTCACAGAGAACAAAATTAGATTTTACCCTCCTACAAAACTTCTATGAATCTAAGGAGTCGCAGAGAACAAAATTAGATCTTACATTCCAACATAATATGTATGAATCTCAAGTCACAGAATAAAATTAGATCTTACCCTCCTACAAAACTTCTATGCATCTAAGGAGTTGCAGAGAAAAAAATTAGATCTTACCCTTCTACATAATGTGTATGAATCTCAAGTCACAGAGAATAAAATTAGATCTTACCCACCTACATAACATTGTGTATTGTCTGGATGACGTATCAGCCTACATTTATCTGACATCTTTCTTGTTAAAATTTGGGGTCTGCACATTCTAAGAAAGTCGGGCATTTTTTATATGTAACAGATTGTTTCAAGTACAGTTTCTTTCCCAGTACATGCAGTTGCAAAGTATGCCAGACAACTGTACTAAGCTGTGCTGACTGGGATTCTGCCATGGATGATGAATTGGTTTGTACAGATGGCTTAAATATCAGCTAGGTACACTGTCATAACGTTTCCATTCATTGTCCATTTTACTTTGACAAGCAGACTTCTCACCCTTTTACTTGCCTCACATTTCTTTCTTTATACATTTTGTTTTCTTGTTCTTTGGCTCTCACCTTTATTTTATAGTTTTGTACTTGTCAATTCTGTTAAGTGATTGTCAGCTTTTACAGATTCTTGAACAGGTATTGATGTAGAATGTAAGAAATTTGAAAAAATAACTGTAAATTATCAGCATTTTGGTGGAGTTTGTTTTCATGATTGTTAATGTGAGAGAATGTTTGGTGACCTTTTCTTCATTTGTTTTTATGGAAGCAGCCTGGCTTGCAACAACTTAGACTTGATATTGGACCTAGACTTGAAACTAGCATCCAGCAATCTGATTAAAAAAAGATTTAGGTCTGATTTATGTTCAGCCTGTCAAATGTCCAAAGTTGTAACTTAAAACTGAAAGACCTGTGATGACATTGAAAGAGTTTATTTATTTGGCAGCAGTTACAAGGAAGAAGAGGGTTATCTTGGATCTGCAATTCTGAGGACCAATGTGATGCCATAATTGTCATGAACTGAACTTTATTGTTGACAACTAACGTTAGCCAAGATGTAATAATCATGAATTCCTCGTCATTAACACAGATAAACCAACTCTTAACATGTTTGTAAAATATGTTCTGCAATAATTTTCAAAATATTCTGGGCAAGTATTGTAACATCATGATGGCTTTATTGTATCAGACAAATTATGGTTGATTTTACTGCCACAAATGAATAATTTGACCCATAAGATAGGATGGTAGACTTTGCAACTTTGTCATAATGTAACAATTTTCTTTCAGCTAAAAAATGTAAATTAAATTGCATTCATAGACAAAAATCGTGAAAAATCTGAAAATAGTTACAGTTTGTTCATTTATACATGTATTATGTAATCCCAAATCAGCTTATTCTTAATATATATATATTTCCAACTATTCAGTTATTTTAATTTTCTACCATTTATGAAGTCTTCTTTCATTGTAACACAACCTGCTTGTAAACTCGTATTTTAAAATAAACAATTTCAGTCATGGTGTCTGGAATTCTGATTTTAATCTCCATGCATTAGCTTGCTTTGCTGATTTTTGAGTAATTGATTCCTCAGGAAAATGGAGAATGCTACACCTATAGGTCAAAAATTGTCATTTGCCGTATTGAAACATTCTTTGTGACTGAAAAAGAACTTTTACATATAAGGTAAAATTATCAATGAAAATTGAGTGAAAAATATCGATATTATAACAACATGTATATGTATGTTATTTAATAAAAACTAGAAAGATTACTTGCTGTCTTGTCCAGTTACCAAAACTACCAATCCAGATGCTAAAACTACCAGTCCAGATGCCAAAACTACCAGTCCAGATGCTAGAACTACCAGTCCAGATGCAGTTTCTTAGTGATTCACATCTTGCCTGTGATTGGATTAGTCATCACTGTATTACAATTTATGCTGTGCCATATTGAATTGACAGCTGTCACCTTTAGCAGAAGGATGAGTTTTATCAGACAGACAGCTTAAAATATTAAATTTGGAATTGGTTCTTGCTAGCTAGCTGTGTTGCTAGTTGTGGTTTAATGAAGTTAGTATATAAAAAGTATCTTGAGAAGTAATATTTTATGTATTCATTTGCAAAGAGCAAGACAAAAACGTTTGCAAGAGTCCCTAACTACAGTAAGCTTGTAGCCATAAGGGCCATCCATTTTATTTTTGAAATTGGTGGAATTGATGTCAAAATGCTGAACCATGTGCTTTCTTCCAGAGTTTAAAGAAACAAAACAATGGCTATCAATTATTACAAGTTTAACAATTCTTCTTGTCTTTCATGCAATATGGATTTTAAGAAGGTATACAAGGAAAGAAGTCATATCACCAGACACATGCCGACACCATTGCATAGGGAAAATCTAGGAAACCATTCAGTGTCAGTTAATTGTAAAACGTATTAATCACAATGAATGTCATCAGTGGACACCAGGCAGAAAACATGATAAAAATTAACAATGCTTGTGTATTTTATAAAAACAGCCTTTGCAGTTTTCTATCAAGAATACAATTCATTGTTTTTCATTTAATTGACAATACCTTGACTCGTTAATTAATTACTATTGTGACATTGCCATCAGAATTGGATTCATATTCAAAACTTGTTGTTTTATTACAGTAAGAAAATATGGCAAAAAATGCAGTCATGTTGTTTTCAGTCCCCTTAAAACCGGTAAAATTTATGTCAGTAAGAAATCATACTGATTTAGAAGCCAATCTACAGATAAAAAATTTAAATCTACTAATTTGATATCCTGGTTCTGTCATGCATATGATCCTACAGCTCATTATTACAGAGACTTGTGGAGATGCTACAATTTAACATTTTGTCATTAAAAATTCCCAATGCTGGCGCAGGATGTAGAAGGTGGTAAGAGGCAACTAAAGTAGATGATCTGTTTGCCATAGGATTCTTTCTTTGATGATCTTCCAGCTAAAAGATTGGATTGATTGATATAAAACATGTTGTACCTTTTATTTTTAAGGATTTTACCTTTTGCCCACATTGGAAGTTGAGTTGCCTTAAACTGAGGTAGGTTAAAACAACAGCCATCCCAAAATGGGACAATGACAATACCAATGTCCATACATGCTGTACTTAGAAACTCTAATAGTGGGGATCATGATAATGACAATACCAATGTCATACTCTTGACCATGCTGTACGTAACAACTCTAATAGTGGGGACCATGATAATGACAATACCAATGTCATACTCTTGACCATGCTGTACGTAGCAACTCTAATAGTGGGGACCATGATAATGACAATACTAATGTCATACTCCTGACCATGCTGTACGTAGCAACTCTAATAGTGGGGACCATGATAATGACAATACTAATGTCATACTCCTGACCATGCTGTACGTAGCAACTCTAATAGTGGGGACCATGATAATGACAATACCAATGTCATACTCTTGACCATGCTGTACGTAGCAACTCTAATAGTGGGGACCATGATAATGACAATACTAATGTCATACTCCTGACCATGCTGTACATGGCAACTCTAGTAGTGGGGACCATTATAATGACAGTACCAATATCATACTCTTTACCATGCTGTACATGGCAACTCTAATAGTGGGGACCATGATAATGACAATACTAATGTCATACTCCTGACCATGCTGTACATGGCAACCCTAGTAGTGGGGACCATGATAATGACGGTACCAATATCATACTCTTGATCATGCTGTACATGGCAACTCTAATAGTGGGGACCATGATAATGACAGACAAAACATCATATCTACAAGGTTCTAGAGCACCAATGAACATATTTTGTTTATGTTAACCATGTATAGTTTGGCATTCAACCTACAGCCTTGGTACTGGTCCTTTTTAGGACTGGACAGTCTTAGAATAAGGGGATTGCAGGTGTTTCTTCTCAATCTAATGGACAAAGGTTGACTTTTATTTTGGGCTTTTTTTTTGGTAAGTTCTCTACAATACTGAAAAAAGATGGGGCAACACAAAGCTTAAAGAATAAGAGCATTTAGTGCACAAGATTTATGCACACAATTTTTTAATCATAATGGTGATATTGGTTTTACATGTCAGGAGTGAAGCAGTCCTTTAGGCATATGTGTAGCTTGTTGAGTAGTTTTCATGTATGACACAGGCCTTGTCAGCCGTATACCACCATGGTTTTAAGAAAAGTATCAATTTTTTTGCTTGCCTCTACAATTGGGTACGAGAGTTAATGATGTACCCTGTTATGACCATGGTCTTAAACCAAGTAAAAGAAAAGACTGACAACCAACAGGTTTTGCAAAATTTAACAATTTATTTCTCTAGAATACAAAATTAAAATATAAAAAAAAATTAGTATTGTGAATTAAATCCCAAATAGTCCTAAAAGTTCTATCACAAGTCCAAAAGTATTGAGTTCCAAACGAATTCCAGTGGTGATTCAAATGAATTCCAATTCTAAATGTACTGTCTTGGTTTCAACAAACATGGGTATGTGAGAAAGCTTGCTGGTAGCTTCTTGTGGGTCAATGGTTCTCTCCAGGGTTTTCCTCAACCATTTATACTGGCTGCCATGTATAGCCTATCTTGTGCTGAAAAATGGAGTTAAACCATACAACAACAACAACATAATGCAGTGTAGCCACCATAATGGCTTTTTGTGGTTAGCATACATTACTCTTTAAAAGAGTGCGGGTTTGAATCCTGATTGGGTCAGGTTGGGTTGGCTACTGTGTTGTATCTTAAATGCCGAACACCTTAAACGTATGATATTGCATGTCTGTTTTAGGAGTGACATTTGTGTATTGCATTGCATGTCTGTCTTCATTGAGTTATGCCAAGTGGCATTGCATGTCTGTTTTCAGTGGGGTAATATCATTTGGCAATACGTGTCTGTATTTAGTGGGGTAATAGCAAGTGGTATTGCATTCTGTTTTCAATGGGGTAATACCAAGTGGCATTGCATGTCTGTCTTCAGTGGGGTAATGCCAAGTGGCATTCCATGTCTGTTTTCAGTGGGGTAATATCATTTGGCAATACGTGTCTGTATTCAGTGGGATAATAGCAAGTGGTATTACATTCTGTTTTCAATGGGGTAATACCAAGTGGCATTGCATGTCTGTTTTCGATGGAGTAATACCATGTGGCATTGCATGTCTGTTGTCAGTGGGATAATACTATGTGGGTTGCATATCTTTCTTCAGTGGGATAATACCATGTGGCATTGTATGTCTGTCTTCAGTGGGGTAATATCATGTGGCATTGCATGTCTGTATTCAGTGAGGTGATGCCATATGGCATTGCATGTCTGTTTACACTGGGGTAATATCATGTGGCATTGCATGTCTGTTTGCATTGGGGTAATACCATGTGGCATTGCATGTCTGTCTTCAGTGGGGTAATATCAAGTGGCATTGCATGTCTGTATTTAGTAGGGTAATACCATATGGCATTGCATGTCTTCAGTGGGGTAATACCATGTGACATTGCATGTCTGTCTTCAGTCGGGTAATACCATGTGGCATTCCATGTCTGTCTTCTATGGGGTTATACCAAGTGGCATTCCATGTCTCTGATAATGTACTTGCACATAGGAAATGGAGGTGGGGGGGCTGAAACTTTGATAATACTTTGTCTAATTCGTAACCTGTTTGACAAAACAGTCAGCGTTTGAATTTTAGTGGACACTTGACAACATTTTAAAGTTGCACAACTTATTTCTTTGATGCAGCCAGACATTCAGCATCAGTGTAATATCTGTTTTATTAAACACATTAATATTATTAATCCTTGATCTTTCCTGCATGGATTAAATATAGGCCATTCTGGAGAATTCAAGGGGGGTGTTAAGCATATGTACGAAGGTGGGGTGTGTAAAAAAAGTATTCACGTGTATAGGGAGGGGCCAAGCTGTGCCAGATTGTTACGTATGTACTAAATGGATGGCCCCTAATACCAAGTGACATTGCATGTCTGTCTTCAGTGGGGTAATACCAAGTGGCAGTGCATGTCTGTCTTCAGGGGGTAATACCAAGTGGCATGGCATGTCTGTCTTCAGTGGGATAATATCATGTGGCATTGCATGTCTCTCTTCAGTGGGATTATATCATTTGACATTGCATGTCTGTCCTTAGTGGGGTAATAACATGTGGTATTGCATATCTTTCTTCACTGGGGTAATATCGTGTGGCATTGCATGTCTGTTTTCAGTGAGGTAATATCATGTGGCAATGCATGTCTGTCTTCAGTGGGGTACTATGTGGCAATGCATGTCTGTCTTCATTGGGGTAATATCATGTGGCATTGCATGTCTGTCTTCAGTAGGGTAATATGTGGCAATGCATGTCTGTCTTCAGTGGGGTATTATCATGTGGCATTGCATGTCTGTTTTCAGTGGGGTAATACCATATGGCATTGCATGTCTGTTTTCAGTGGGGTAATACCAAGTGGCATTGCATGTCTATCTTCATTTGGGTAATATCATGTGTCATTGCCTATCTGTATTCAGTGGAGTATATCATGTTGCAATGTATGTCTGTTTTCTGTGGGGGTAGTATCATGTGGCATTGCATGTCTGTATTCATTTGGGGTAATATCAAGTGGCATTGCATGTCTGCTTTCAATGGGATAATATGTGGCATTGCATGTCTGTATTCAGTGGGGTAATACCATGTGGCATTACATGTCTGTTTTCAGTGGGGTAATACCAAGTGGCATTACATGTCCGTTTTCAGTGGGGGTAATACCATGTGGCATTGCATATCTTTCTTCATTGGGGTAATATCATGTGGCATTGCATGTCTGTTTTCAGTGAGGTAATATCTTGTGGCACTGCATGTCTGTCTTCAGTGGGGTACTATGTGGCAATGCATGTCTGTCTTTAGTGGGGTAATACCAAGTGGCATTGCATGTCTCCAGTGGGGTATTATCATGTGGCATTGCATGTCTGTATTCAGTGGGGTAATATGTGGCATTGCATGTCTGTCTTCAGTAGGGTAATATCGTGTGTCATTGCATGTCTGTCTTCATTGGGGTAATATGTGGCATTGTATGACCGTCTTCACTGGGGTAATACCATGTGGTATTGCATGTCTGTTTTCGATAGGGTAATATGTGGTATTGCATGTCTGTCTTTGGGGTAATACCATGTGGCATTACATGTCCGTTTTTAGTGTGGGTAATACCAAGTGGCATTGCATGTCTGTTTTCAGTGGGGTAATATCATGTGGCATTGCATATCTGTCTTCAGTGGGGTAATATGTAGTATTGTATGACTGTCTTCACTGGGGCAATACCACGTGGTATTGCGTGTCTATTTTCGATAAGGTAATATGTGGTATTGCATGTCTGTCTTTGGGGTAATACCATGTGGCATTACAGGTCTGTCTTCAGTAGGGTAATATCATGTGGCATTGCATGTCTGTATTCAGTGAGGTAATACCATATGGCATTGCATGTCTGTCTTCAGTGGGGTAATATCGTGTGGCATTGCATGTCTGTATTCAGTGGGTTAATGCTATATGGCATCACATGTCTGTTTTCAGTGGGGTAATACCATGTGGCATTGCATGTCTTTTTTCAGTAGAGTAATATCATGTGGCATTGCATGTCTGTATTCAGTGGGGTAATAGCAAGTGGCATTGCATGTTTATATTCAATGGAGTAATACCATATGGCATTGCATGTCAGTTTTCAGTGGGGTAATGTCATGTGGCATTGCATGTCTGTTTTCAGTGGGGTAATACCATGTGGCATTGGATGTCAGTTTTCAGTGGGGTAATACCATGTGGCATTGCATGTCTGTTTTTAGTGGGGTAATACCATGTGGCATTACATATCTGTATTCAATGGGGTAATACCATATGGCATTGCATGTCTGTTTTCAGTGGGGTAATACCAAGTGGCATTGCATGTCTGTTTTCAGTGGGTCATAGCATGTGGCATTGCATGTCTGTTTTCAGTGGAATAATACCATACTAAATTGCATATTTGTTTTCTTAGAATCATACTGCAATGCATTTCTTGTCTATTTAGAGTCTTGGTAGTATATTTTATTGTGTATTTTTTATTACAGTGTTTCTCCATTATTACTAGACATCAACTTTGTCATGAGGCACACATCCAGGTCTATCCTGGCTAATAAGGCTAAGATTTCAACAGAAGAGTTTACAATTGTAGTATACTTGCATTAGCTAGGAAAATTTAATTGAACAAATAAAAAATACACAACCTATCTGGTATAATTAATTCCTCCCATCTCAAATCCTCAGATCTCTGACTGTCATCGTTATGATTTTTCGGCTGTAACTTAAAGGTGCATGCTCTATGCTTGGTCGTCTTCAGCTCAGAAATAGCAGAAGTAGCTTATTGCAAGCTTTTCTCATGAGATAGTATTGATGAGTGATACATGCTTACTTGTAGACTACTCAGTCTATTCCTGAAGTTGTAGCTTTTGCAGAATTCATTTTTGCCAAGATCGGTTATATTCAGGAACTTTAATTATAGATTATTAATTCTATTAGTTCATTATCTGCTGATGTTTTTGGCCATTTAGGGAGAATGGTGGAAGTCTACTTGAGAAACTTAAATTTCATTGGTTTCTTTTATACAGATAGTGTGGATAACTTTGCGCTTATTGTGCCAGTGGCAGAGAATTTCTTTCCTTTATTTAGAAAAGTCACTTGTAAAAATGCTGACATAAATAACGTTCAGGATAAGTGATCTGCTTGTATTATAAACACTTAAAGGTTGTCATATCAGAAATGTTTTAACATACAGCCCAACAACAAAATGTTCTGAGTGATTCTTAATCCTGCCTTTATATTAATGGAATTAGCTAGGGCTGGTTAAAAATTGACTCAAAATAATTTAACGTATCACTTTAAATTTTTATTTACCAAATAATGAAATATTCTTGCTCAGTACTGTTTATTTTAAATGATCTGTAGACAGAATCTTTCCAAGCTAAATAAATTTTCATTGTGTGAATGAAGCTTGGTCGATGTTTATATATATTCATCTACATCATCTCAAAGACAATTTGACGTGCATCTTGTTCGGTGGTATCCCAAAACAGTAAAGGAGATCGACGCTCCGGTGGCCAAGTGGTTAGAGCGTCCGCCTCGGATGCGGGAATTCGTGGGTTCGATCCCCAGCCGAGTCATACCAAAGACTTATGAAAATGGTACTAAAAGCTGCCCCGCTTGGTGCTCAGCATTAAGAGGTTAGTTACTGGTCGGCCTGGTGTCGGGATAATGTGACTGGGTGGGACATCATGCTACATGTCTGCGACATGATGGCCCAGTGCTATAAACTGACACACTACAAACATCGTACTGATATAACTGAATTTTTTTTAAAGCTACATTACAAATTCAAATCACACACAGTAATGGAGATCAACATACAGGAACGTGACAGATTAATCAAGTAAATAAAAACTACATTATTCTTGGTAGTTTATTATTGCAGTTATGTTTTTGTTTGTTCATTGACATTTAAAAAAAATTAAATTGACTGCGCAGGTGTAAAGTAACGGAACTTAAATATACAATAAGGTATACCATGCTATGATAACAAATATAAAAAATATACACGTGGAACCAAGTATAATTTTGTATTTGTTTCTGTCTCCAGTTTGTTGATGTTTTATTCATATTTATTTACTGTATAGGAGAGGAAATTATTCCCTGGTTCTCAGTAATTTTGACCAGGATTTTTTGTGCAATGCAACCCAAACAAGACAGATTTATTTCATATATGGATATCGTGTTTCATTTTATAATGAAAAACAAAAATGGGGTAAAGTTGAAATTTTTGGTATTTGTAGAAAATTTCACGTTATTTTGATTTTTAAATAAATAAGAGAATTAAACAAAAACAAAGGTGATATTGCATGTAAACACGGTGCTACGCACTCAATGTTGATGTTTGACTACTGAAATGCGTATATATTGCAACGATCACGAAGCCATTATAATGACTCGTCGAAGAATTCCTTTAAGTTTGGTCTTGTCTTAATCTTGAAGGAAAACAATGAAATGCTGCTGTCTACATTTCAAAGCCATGATTTTCAGAAGATATTTTGAGTTTTTATTTGTGTCATTGTTCTAAATAACTAATTATAATTTTGTTTGGTTGATTTTTTAAATAGTTCCATAAACAAACTGGCAAATTTTAAATGGTATAGTTTACAGCGATATAAAGTTTTGTGTTAATCTATAAATTTACGAAGATCTTTCGAATTCATTCAGTATAGATATAAAGTTAATACAAATATTATGTCTCACCGTGTTCTTTTGACTGGTCATTCCGAGACCGTAAACATAAACAAATAAATGCCTACTGGGTATGCATTCTCTGTTTACAGAGAGGTTAACATTTGGAACAGCTCTAGAGTAAAATATGTTTCAAAGTTACCAGCTACTCGTGTATGGTACTTCTTATTGGTGACAACAACTTACCATCAGAGTTTAAGCTTCTGTTGTGTTGTAGAAACCAAAGACTCTTGTTCACAATGATTCAAAAGCAGAATCCTATTTATACGCTTTTCTTAACTGGCATTTCCCAATTTTTCTACTGACATTTTTCAAATTTATGCAAGAAAAGAAAACATAATCAAAGAAAGTACATAATCAGTATTTAATTTATTTTGAAATTTCCTTTATTTTCTTTTGTTTTCAACATTTATTTGATGTGGCAAGAATAAGTAATAGAATCTTCTAGTTGTTGCTTTTCTACATTTTTAAAATTAGATATAAAAGAAACCAAAAAAAAACAAATTACAATTAGTTTTGCAATTATTTTTGGTGTAATGTTTATTATTGGTCATTAATGTACCATAAAATGTAGGAATTACTTTAATTAGTTGAATCATCCTTTTATTTTAGACCTATCCTCTTGATGTCTGGGATTTTATTAAGGACTAAGCGTTCACCAAAGGACCAATCACTTTTATGTCTGGCATTTTATCAAGGGCTATGTCAGCATTTAACAAAGGACCAAGCACCTTGATGTCTGTTATTTTATCAATGGCCTAGTCAGAATTTACCAAAGGACCAAGCATCTTGATTCAAACTGCAAATGCAAAAGCAACAGTTGCAAGCTACAGAATTAAGATTGTTACGGAACAACGCCGCAGAATCCATTTCATCGAACACGATCATTTCCCCTGCGATGGGCATCAAAAACGCCATTTACTAAGCTAGGATTGACTACATTTTAGTTCCAAGGGCACAGCAGCCATTGTCGACAGAATAATCCTCCGTGAAAATAGCCAGTGTCTCTTCAACCGCAGTTAGTAAACCCACAGGACCTTTTCAAAAGAACATCAACCACAACCTGTACCAAATAATGTCGGATTATTTTACCGTAATTCAGTTACACAAAGAAACGGCTTCAGCGCAACACCCGAGTAGCGGCTACAAGCAGATCGCAAGCAGTATTCTACCAGGTGTAGAACCGGATCAGGTCAATGGGTTGGAAAGTTTTTTTTCTCTCCAAAATTTGCAAATGTCCCAACCTTTCCTCAGAAGAGCACCAAAGCAAATGTATATGTGTATTTTTCCTCAAAGTGTGCATAATACCCAAATAAATATTCGCAAGAATAAAACTATATTCATATTTCAGATGACAAGTGACTGTACGTTTGTTTGTTTATATGATTTTTTTTATATTATAGATTGATCCATTTCTGAGGTGTGGACCAAGGCGTAAAGAACCCAAGGAATGCCAAACAAGTAAAAACTAAACGACACCTTTGTAAAAAAAAGAAAAACAACAACACAAAAACAGCTTTCAAACGAAACGATGAAATTTTACAGTACCTTACAGCTAATATCACACAGAAGGTCCACATTTAACACTTTATTTTAAAATAAAGATATATTAAATGCTATGTAAAATCAGTTACTACACATTTGTGAAAAAGAAATATTGATACTGTACATAAAAAATCATCAGACCTTTTCGGAGAAGCTAGATCCTTTTCGCGAAAGAGACTTTTTAGCGAAATGGAACCATTTTTGCACTTTATACCTCTTACCGCCTTTGGGTACTAGAACACACTGAAATTTAATACCGTGCTCTGGTGTTTAAAATTAACATTTCTGAAAGTATGAACACAGCGTCAAAGCGCCTGAGTGACTGGAAGAAAGTACCCCTTGACCGCGTTGTTCTGACATTCAACAACCCGAAAACTACTACGTTCACCAACTTTCACGCAGATTTTGTGGTGTTGGGAATTACAGGCTAAAATTATATCACTGCTCTGCAGCCATTAACAGATTTGAACGACACATGCCACAGAATGTGTGCGAACCCAAAGAAATGGTGGATCATATTAACGCGAAGATGTTAAATCAGGACAAACACGATGGCAAAGAAAGCGACCCTAACACTGAGACTCCAACAAGTGCATCCATGATACATCCAGAATGAGCATAATGTTCCACTCAGCGTGCTTTCGCAGTTGCAGCAGTACACTAGAAAATGTTTTACCATGTTCCTGAGGCTAAGTCTTTACCATGTTCCTGAAGCTAAGTCCTTCAAGTGGAAGGTTTCAGGGGTGACAAACATGCCCTTCAGATATATTCAAAGGAAACATCTCTTGTCAAATGTTACAATTTCCTGGCAGCAGGGATGATCATTTGCATAGGCAATGTAACAAAGACACGGGTTTTGAATTTAACTCGGCTTCACAATAACACTAGGAAATGTGCCACCAAAAAAGTTGTCAAAAAACAAACACGAACCGCCGTACAAAAACTTATGTTATACCCAACTCTTCCATATATGTATCATAATGCTTATTGTTCGTCTTCAACAGGTTCTTAGCTTGGCTCGGCTCTTTGACCAACAATTTGTTATGAGTAAAGACCTAAATCAACAGTATAGTACAACTACACAATGAACGCAATGATAATAATATTATTAAAATAATAAACAATTTGGATTTAATAACAGTTTGATATATCTATCTTTTTTTCAATTTAGGCTATAAAGAACATGGAAATAGACGCTATTTTCCTAATTAATAGTAGAGTTTTCAACAAGTAAATAAAAAAGACGCATGTAATTCCCATTCCAAATATAAAAAGATGGAACTCGCCAGAGCAGGGTCCTGGTTCCTTTGTCCTGGGTACAGTTAATGGAGCTGTTGCTATTGCAAATTATTCTCGCGTATCATCATCATCAGTGTGTTTATAGCCGATCTTATGAAGGAAGAGTTGTACAGCTGACACAGTATCGTGTATTTATTGGTTACTGCATTTGTATGTGAACGAGTTTTTCTGGATAATTCTGCACGACCTTAGGAGTTGAGTAATAGTCCGAAAAAATCGTTCATTTTTTCCCAAATGCAGCAACCTTTTTATTATATACTCATTTTGTTTTTCTACCAAGGCTTAATTATTTTAAAATACACCGCAAGAAACAAAATAATTGAATTTATGCTGTATGCCAAAATAAATACTCAAACGTAGATTCATCAATACACAGTAGAATATAATGCACACATAGCACCACACAGCACCGTCCCGCTTTCGACATTAGTTTAAAACATTCTCCTTTTGGTCTACTTAAAATTGAAATTTATTTAAAAACTATTAATTAATGCGCATCGAAACAACTTTTCCAGTCATTTTGGAATTAAGTTTTTTCTTCTTCTGTTGATCCAACTAAATGCTGCTTTTCTGTTTGTGACTGATTGGATTTATTGGGTATGGGGCTATCCATTTAGTACGTACGCTAAAAATCTGGCAAAGCTTGACCCCTTCCCCCTCCCTGTACACATGCGTACTTTTTTACAACCCCACTTGCGCACGTAAGCTTGACGCACCTCACCCCACCCCCGATTCTATAGAACGGCCTATATTTAATCCACGCAAAAACGATCAGGGATTAATAATATTAACGTCTTTAATAAAACAGATAGTCAACCGACGTTGAATGTCTGGCTGCATCAAAGAAATAAGCTGCCTAACTTTAAAAAGTATGTCTAGTGTCTGCTAAAATTCAAACGCCGACTGAACCCAGTCGAACAGTTTACGTATTAGACAAATTATTAATGAGGTTTCACCCACCCCCCACCCGTTTCCTATGCGTACGAACAATTATCAGTAGCCCCCCCCCCCCCCATACGCAAGCGTAAGCATTGGGGTTAACCCCCTCCCACCTACATGCGTACGTACTAAATGGACGGGCCCTTCCTTCCGCACGATGTACATGCGATTTGAGCAGTTGAATAAACTGCACCTGTTTCTTTTTTGTCAATGATTGTTTGGAATCAGAAGGTAGGAAATTATGAATTCTTTTAATTGAAATTATCAAGAAAGTACATTCTGAGGAAATTCTAGATGAATAAATGTAAGTATATTTATTGCCATTTTTATTACCAGCTGAAGACGACGTATGCTCTTTGTTTTAGCGACACCAGCTATGATCTGTATCTTCTAATGGTGTTCTTGTTTACATATTTGGACAACAATCATCAATGGACAAGGTACATACAAGCCAGTTGCTTATAATTTCTTTGTTTTATGACGAGGTCCCAGAATTTACAATCGTTCCTATCCTAATTCATCGTTTCAAATCTTGTTTAATTCTGTCATTTAAAAATGTGACGTTTCGATAAATAATTAATCTCTATGCATTTAAATTTTGACTTGTCGTTAAGTAATTAATCTCTTTGCATTTAAACTATGACTTGTTGATAAAAAATTAATCTCTATGCATTTAAAATTTATCTCTATGCATTTAAAATATGACGTGTAGATAAATAATTGATCTACATTCATTTAAAATTGATCTATATGCATTTAAAATATGACGTGTCGGTAATTAAGTAATATTTGTGCATTTAAATATAAAGCATTGATAACTGATTAATCTCTGTGCATTTAAAATATGCCATGTTGATAAATAATTGATCTCTATGCATTTAAAATATGTGTCGATGAATAATTAATCTATATGCATTTAAGTTATGAGGTCGATAATTACTTGATCTCTGTGCATTTAAAATATGACATTCCGATAAATAATTGATCTCTATGCATTTAAAATATGAAGTGTCAATAATTAATTAATCTCTATGCATTTAAATTATAACGTGCCGATAAATAATTGACCACTATGCATTTAAAATACGACGAGCCGATAAATAATTGACCACTATGCATTTAAAATACGTGTCGATAAATAATTGACCACTATGCATTTAAAATACGACGAGCCGATAAATAATTGACCACTATGCATTTAAAATACGATGTGCCGATAAATAATTGACCACTATGCATTTAAAATACGATGTGCCGATAAATAATTGACCACTATGCATTTAAAATACGATGTGCCGATAAATAATTGACCACTATGCATTTAAAATACGACGTGCCGATAAATAATTGACCACTATGCATTTAAAATACGACGTGCCGATAAATAATTAACCACTATGCATTAATAAAGAATAAACTATGTATCCTGAACCACATTAAGTACATAATGCTTTTTAAAAAAAAGTCCCAAAATTGTAGTACCCGGATGTCAGATGCTCTAATGCTTGTTAGATACACGATTGCCCAGAAATATAGCTGAGAACGGCTGTACGCTTCCAATGTTCTACTAGTTTTCAAATATTTTTTTAGAAACATAAATAGAAGGATTTTGCATATCGAATATCTGTCTGCGTAGGTTCGAGTCTCGGATTCGGCTAATGTGGGTATGTGAGAAAGCTTACCAGTAGCTTCTCGTGGGTCGGTGGTTCTTTCCGGGGATTTCCCGTGTTCTTCCTCCACCATTAATACTGGCCGCCATGTATAGCCTATCGTGTGCTGAAAAATGGCGTTAAACCCTACAACAACAACAACAACAACAACATATCGAATATGCACCTGTAAATATCATATTTAGCCAAAAAATAATTTTTTTTTAAATACGAAATGTCCAACTGTCCTTATCCAATAAACATTTCCTTTTGTTGACAAATATACGAGTCATAGCATACCCTTTTTCTCACAATATATTTATTTACATTTAAATTCCTGAAAGGAGTCTCAAACGTGTATTCAGTTCTCTCGCAAACATTTCACAGAAAACCAGATTTGAAAATAAATGTTAGATCTCTAATTATTTTTGTCTCGAAGTCCAAAGTCTTCAATTCGCGATATTGGATGTTTTGTCGTCTACGCGCCTTATTGTCTAATTTGCATATGCAGACCAGCTTTTCATACACGATTTAATTGTAGAAATCATAATTAATTTTATCTCAAGACTTAAATTCAGGCGTTATATACTGTCTCTGACTCTATCCATTTTTTTAAATACAGTAAACTGATGTTCTTATGCAAAGCTTCGGTACTGTAGTTAGTCAGGGCAGTTCTAACAATGTTACCTATAATTATTTGTATGCCAACATTCTACCCATCCTACCCCAATAAATAAAAGGGAAACGTGCACAAATAATTAAAGACAGTGCTGTGTACAGTAACTTAAATTATAGGAATGACCATGACAGCAAGATTGATGTAGCCAATTAACGTCCTGGAGACGGGGCAGCATATTGGGGAAACCCCACGAGGGAAATATGGAACCACTGCAAGGATAATCGAATCCCAGATTCATTCTCAGCAGCCACTATGATAACTATACTGTAATAAATGTGAAAAAAAGTTTTCCGATTGTCAGTACACACCAATATCTTATAGCTCTCAGCTGTACAAAGTGTTAGATTATTTTTAATAGCATAAGACTAGTAATTTCTCATTACTGCCGAATTCTTAGATAATAATATAGGGAAATGATGTTTACACAGACTCCTGTAACTTAGTTATTAGCTCGCCTAAACTATCTGATCCGAGAATAATCAATCAGACGCTCAGGTTAAAAAGAAATGATTACTTATAAAATGATTGCTTATTCCCGAAGAAAGAGACTAGGAAAAATGTCCTACAGTGGCGCTTTTCTTATTTCTTTCATTTAAGTACATAACGTTAATAGATATTACCATTCACACTTAGCATGCCGTACGATTTAAACACGTATTTTACCTTTAAATCAGTTTCGTTTTACTGCCCCATACATTACCCCAATGATCAAACAGTATCAGTGTTTTCAGAACAAGTGATTGAAAATGAAAATACTAGTTTAGACTTTGAGTTCCCTGTCTTCATCGTCAAGGCTTTTAATAACTGAGATGACCTTATAGCTGTAAATTACGGCCAGTGATTCTTAACAGCTCTAAATATTATTATTCTGATATCAATTTGGCTTGAAGTATCAGGAAACAATACGTAGCAAGCGGATATTTCTGCCCATTGGAGAATGGAAGTGTCAGGAAACGTTACGTAACATATAAATATTTCTCACGGGAGTATGGAAGTATCAGGAAACGTTACGTAACAAGCAGATATTGCCTATGGGAGTATGGCTATATCTAACGTGGAGTTTCTTAACTATTATTTATGCAAATCCACTTTTCTCGCGGCCTTTGAATTTCATATTTTCAGATTTGTTTTAATTTAATTTTGTGCATACTACGCATACATATCAACGGTCTTCTAAAGCCATCTGCATTTTAACAAATTCGGAGAAAATTGTGAATTTCGTATCATTTTGCCAAATTTTTGCATCTTTCATATGTATAATTTTATATATATATATATATATATATATATATATATATATATATATATATATATATATATATATATATATATATATATATATGTGTGTGTGTGTGTGTGTGTGTGTGTGTGTGTGTGTGATCAGCGTTACATCGAGGATATCCACGGGGTTTTAGGTAGATATAAAGGCATATTTGAATAGGGAAATGGAAACATTGTATTTTCGAGAGTTGCATATTTCCTTATATCTACAAAAATGGAGATTTTATTTTTATTTTTTATGGCAAAAACTTGATTTGCGTGAATTTCCATCGTCTTTCTGTGTCAGTCCTTTAACCATTGCAAAGGATAAGGTAGCAGCTGGAACATTTTACTTGTGTTTTCATATCGAACATTTACAAAATAAGCACGCAGACCTGTTATTTTTAATGTATGTCATATGTTCCCCCCATGCTTACTTATGTAATGGGAATGTGTGTGTGTGTGTGTGTGTGTTTATGTGTGTGTTTTCGATGGCCATACCAAAGTATTCTTTATAGTACAAGATTTATGTGCATATCCGTGTATCGATTTGGTTATAAAGGTTGTATTGTTTCTGCCAGCAACGTTATTAAGTTGAATGACTGCTCGTTTAATATGTTGGACATTGACCAATCAACTTATTTATTAAACTTTAAAGACAGATTACAATACGAAAGGTCATATTTCTTGACCAGAGAAAACTGAATGCGTCTGACCCTGCCTGGTCTGGGCATAATTAGAATCCTCGCTCTTCTTGTCGCGAATCCGCACGCAAGCCATTAAGCCTCAACGGTTTTCTAATTGGGTGAGGGATATCATTTATATCCAATATTATTCTGCAATTACACCATCCTCGCACCTGTTCCTGGCATCGCTCATATCAAATGTATCGTTCTTGCCGCTTTACATGACACTAATGATATAAACATGTCATCTTTCATATTTGCGTCTATTTATATGGTATTAAATCCAATACATTTAAACTACAAACACAAATACAGTATTCACATACCAATCAAAGGATTTATATATTCACTCAGTCATCTTTACTTTGATACAAAATACTACTTCTAAATAAAGTATATTCTGCCAGCAGTCCATTCCTCCTTGTATACGTTATTTCACTTGTATATAATTATTGAGATAAGATAAAAGAACACACGCAGAGACACAGACAGAGCATGTATGTAATCAGTTGGATTATACCGTATATACCATTGCTTGTCTTCGTTAATTGGGAGAATAATACCCAATATATCATTGCATTTTTGTATTCAGTGGCATAATACCGCATATGCCATTAGATGCCTGTCTTCAGTGGGATAATACAGTATGATATTGCATGTCTGAATTCAGTGGGATAATATCGTATATGCCATTGTATGTCTGTTTTCAGTGCAATAGTACCTTATTCACTTACATGTCTATATTCAATGGGATTGTATCGTAAATACGTTTACATACCTATTTTTAGAGGGACAATACCGTACATGCCTGTTTTCAGTGGGATTATAATAGATGTACTATTGCATGCCATTTTCAGTGTAATTATACCGTATATACCACTGCATGTATATTTTCAGTGGAATTATATCGTATATGGGCCATTTTCAAAAAAACGCGAAATTTCAGACTAGGCCGTGGACAAAAATAAATTATTTGATAAAGACTTTTTATTTTTTTCAATCAAACAAACCAACATCAAATACCACTAATAAAAAATATGCAACCTTAACTCAAACAGTAAATATATTTTTTTTCAAAATATTCAAATACAGGTTACAAAAAATGTCAATTGCATAACGATAACAAAAATCTTTATATTTTTTTTCTGAGTTAATATAGTAATCAAAACCATAAACCAAATAATGTGTTATACGATTACAAACATATCCCACCTATTTTATCCTCCATTTTTTCAACTAACTTATTATATTGTTGAAACATGTAGTTATTGTTAAAAAATGTTTAAAAAACAATCGAAAAAAATTATTTTACATGAACAACAAATAAACAATCCCCATTTGAAGAGATTGATGTTATACACATGATGAAAACAACATTAAATAATTAGATAACAAGCATTGAATGGTGTTAGAATTTGCAAAAAATGTTATATTAAGCATGTTATGCAATTGACATTACCGTTATACAATTGACACTCTCGTTATGCAGTTGACAATATCCTGTCAAGAATTAATATAAACTTTAAATTAAAAAGTCAAAACAGAAGAAACATATTTACTAAAAAAACATATTGGTATGGTCAATTAATATAAAGGCAAAAGTCTCTAAGTATCTTACTTGATGACCATTGAAACAAAATTTAAAATATGCAAATTTTAACTATCATAACTAACTTTTATCAAACTACACTAACATTTTACCCTAATTTTATCACGTCAAAAATCTTAACTACACAGAAATACAAATTCAAACAGTGTTTCTTTTCATCTTTACATCTTGATACACAGTTAAAATGTAAGTGCAGGTTTAGGGTCTTTTAGCATCTTCCCACTCAGACTGTTTTACCGCAAAGTGGTTTGTACCCTCAATAGGTTCTGGTTCAGAAATCATGCATCTAATCTCATCAAGTTCATACCAGTTCTTGTCGTGAATTTTCTTTGGCCAGAAAAAGCAGTTTTCGTTTTTGGATCCAATTCTGACCATACATTCGATAAACACCATTTGAGATTCAAAATCAATGTCATTAACCAATCCAGGATAATACTGGTCATTGTATGTTATTAAAACATACTTTCCTAGGTAACCATCTATACTCACTTCAGTAGATTTGGTTTGTTCGCAAAATTTATGATATAGTTCTTTGATTTCTGCATTAGTGTTTCTTTCTGTTTTTTTCTCAATCTCATTGACACTGGTGTTGCAGGTTTCTGGTAAAATGGGGACAAAATGGTTCGGTATCCAGTTTTGATTTTGCATGTCTGATCTAGTAGTTGTCCAAAAAATTTGTCCAACACATGACCTTTTCTCATTAATTCTTGGTTCAACTGTTCTATTCAAATGTCGTCTAACTACTGGATTTCCAAGTTCAGGGTAAATAGATCGAAGTGACATTCCTAGAACCGATGAAAGGGCATGGATTTGCCAGATTCCCATGTAAACTTTTTCTTTAGTTATCTTCAGAACTTCTCTTTCATAAATATCTCTGATTTTATCTGATGTTAGTTTCCCATCATGCATGTATTCTTCGGAATACATTGCATATGCTTTTATCAGTGATCCAACCTTTTCAGTGTTTGCTACCTCGCCTTTGATAAGATTAGTTTCATTTAGATAGTATTCCTCATTTAATGTCAGTTCTGCTACTATTCGTGTTCTCATCTCAAATACATGTAAGTCGTTCCCATATGCAAAAACACTTCCACACGCAGGAAGACAATCTCCGTCTGCTTTGACCTTCACTGCCGTGTCACCATTAACAGAAATGTTGTTTGGTAGAATTGATTGTGAAATAGGCTCAGCTTGAAAGTTATGATAAGACCTTGGTGTTCCATGTGTATACCCAATCTGATTTTTTATTATGGCACATTGCTTTTTCAGATTAATGAATGTGTCTCTAGCCTGTAATGACTTTAGAATTCTTCTAAATGTTCCTTCTTTTCTTCTGACTTCCTGTAGATCCTCATTCGTTCGACCGTTCAAGGTAGTCTGTTTCTTTTTCTCATCTGTAATCGGTATATCCTTGAAGCTGTTATCTTGTTTCTGATTTGTTTCACTTTTGCCTTTGCTGAACACCCTTTTTGATTCTTCTGCTTTTGTACCTGGTAACAATGAGAACGTTTGAAGTTGATGGTCCTTGCAACATTGTTTATAACATACACAACTAACATCTCTATATTTGATAACATCTGGTTTATCAATAAAAATCTGATGGAGTTTTGTTGTCCCTGGAACTGTTAACAGTGGGTTCTTGTATTTTGCCTCCATACTGTGAATATCAACATCTCTGACAAGATACACCTGTATCAAAGTGTTTGTAGTCTTCATTTCTTTTAAGAAGCTGTCAGCATTAAGAATATCTGCTCCATGTTTTACTTTCTGATCTGCAGATCTCTTAAGAGCTGCCCCTATTCCGTCTGGTATCCCTTTGCCATGCCCTGCAGCATGAAAATTCCATTGAGCTTGTGTAAAGCCGTAACTAAAAATTTCATTACTAAGAATGTGAAAGTTCAACTTCTGCTTATATTGTGTCGTTGGACCATCACTGTAAAAGTGTACAGTGTCTACCTCTGGATATTTCTCTCTAATTTCACTCAACACTGGATTCAAGTGAGCCCAAATAGAATATGGATCATGTTGGAGGCTATCTGAAATTCCACAAAAAGATTGAAGCTTGTTCATTGTTCCAGTGATATAATAACCTGTGTGTAGTGTTATTTGATTCTGTGAAGCTCCAAAGTGAACACTTTGAATCTCTTTTTCCATCTTTCCTACATAATTCTCTGCAAAATCCACGTGGAGAAGACATTCATTTGGGCCTAGTGATTCCTTAAGTTTTCTGTAGTGATTCATTTGGTTTTTAACAATGAAAAGGTGCTTTCTTCCTTTTATCCATAGGTCATCGTGAAATCTGTCCATAAGATGTCCAAGTGATCCATTTTCCTGGGTTTTTTTCGTGACAGTTACTTCTTTTATTTCTCCGTTTTTAAATGTTCTCTTTTCCTTCTCTGTTTTCCACTGATTCCAACTGATCTCAGTGTTGAAATCTTCGATGTTTGTTTCTACTTGTTTTTCCTTGCAACTACTACAATTCCCAAACATGCAGTCTTTGTTATTAGGATTGCAAACCACTTGTGTTACTAGGACTTCAATATTAAATGTTTTTATTGCCTTGTGTTTGTACAGGGCAGTGGCCATAAAAGTAAGATTTTCGCAAGTCTTACACAGACATGTCTCCCTCTCTTTTTCTGTCTTTTGTTTCACCCAAAATGGTTTGAGACGCCAAAATGTGGTAAAACTTATGGCTTCCTTAGCTTCCCTTCGATACTTTTCATAAAGATTCTCAATCGTATCTAGCAATAAACGTTTCTGCCTTTTATCCTTGAGTTTAGTTACAGTTTGACGAACTCCTGTTGTAATTCGGGAATTGTCATCTCTTTCAAAAAACTGCTGAACATCAACACGCAGACGCTTGATTTTAGTTCCTTTCTTCTTCTTCCTGTCATCTTTTGATGGATTCCTTATTCCAATTTCTGATCGAATATAGCTTAGGGCTTTATATTTTCGAATCACACTACCAATTACAGCATGACTAACCTTTTTCTTATTCTCTTTTAACTTGTATTTAAGTCTAAGTTGTTTGATTAAAGCATAGTGAAACTCTAGGGACCTTCTTACTTTATTGAGCGATGAGTTGTTGCCTGCCAGATGTCTCAGTAATTTCTTTGTTTTAGTTTTTGGTGAATCCTTACTTAGTGCATCTTTCATTCTTTGTATTCTCTTCCTGTACATAGCCAGCTTTTTGTTGGCACTATCAAGTTTCATTTGTAGGGAGTTCTTGTCTCTGTAGCACTTTGCATCCTTTCTTTTTCTTTCACGTTTACTTTGTTCCTTTTGTCTAGATGGTTGTGGTCTTGACGGTGCTGGAGGTTCTTGATCTTTACTTGCGGGTGTAGATGGCGAAGATGGCGGTGTAAGTTCTTTTTCCAAGTCTTTCTGTCTTGATCTCTGTTTCCTCTTCTGTTGTCTCCAATATTTTCTCTGACTTCTTTTATTTCTTTCGGATTTGGTGTCAATTAAGGTAATTTTGCCAGCTGCTTTCTGGTCATGATACCGTTGTCTCATTTTCTGTTTAAATTCTTCATATCTTTCTGGATCTTGTTTTAATCTTTCACGAAACCTCCTTTGTCTTTCTTTTGTTGTCAAAACCATGATATTTTAGGTTTATCTGTGGATAATAAAAAGAAGATATTTTTCAAATGGACATGTCGCCAAATATAGCCTTAAATTCACTTTTTTGTCATGTCTTGTTACAGGAATTAGTCAGATTTTTAACTAATGCACAGACTATTTTATCGTTGTTTTTTTCAATATAAAATCTACCACATTCTTAGATAAATGATGTGCCACTTTACTGCCATACTAAAATAAGCAATATATTTTTGTCCACTTCATCACGAGGACGTTTTGTATGATGCTGTGAGTCTACATGAACCTTGAAGGGCTTTGAATAAATGCAATAAAAACTGGTTTAATTCGCAAACACTTTAAAAATGTTTGTGAGGGTAGTGTATTATTTTGCTGAATGTTTTTATTTCATTGTTGCATGTTTTGTCAATTGCATAACGAATCATGTCCATCAGCTAACGGCATTTGTCAATTGCATAACGGACTATGTCCATTGCATAACGATATTCGGCGTTATATCATGGACTGTTATGCAATGGACATATTCACATGCTTTTCTATTTTTACTCGTCACTACTTAAAGGTCAATGATAATTTTCTGTTAATAACATCTGCACAGGAAATGCAATTATTAGAATAATTTCTTGTTTTCCAAAGATTGCAGCAAATGCTATTTGTATGAGTTACTTACTGGACATGTTTAAAATATATGCCACTAATCGGACTTACCTTATCAATGTTTTCTTTGTAAAATGTCTTTTGTTGTCTCAATCACCCCGCCATTTTAACTTTATGAAAGTAGAGTTAGTGACAAGTAGTACAAGGGGAAATAACACATAAAGGGGGGTAATGCAAAATAAAAAAAATGTGTATGCGTTATGCAATGGACATTTTTTCTGTGACAAAAGTGAAATTGAAAAAAAAAAAAAAATACTATAATATTTGAATGTTAGTGACAAAGAAGTAAAGAAATCATGTTAAAGTTTATAGTTGAGCTATAAAAAGTTAAAAATTGTATGTTTTAAGTAACATAGTTTTATCACAAATATTAAAATTTGTTTTTGTGACATGCAAAAATGTCAATTTTGAGGATATAAATCATGATCACGAGACAATAAGATATGTAGGTGTATAGTTTTTTTGTGTGCTCCTATTTAGAATATGTATTAACATACCTTGTAAACTATTTTTTTAATGCTCTAATTGTGTATCTTGAAAAAAAAATGAGTGTGACATAAATTTCGAGTTTTTTTGAAAATGTCCCATATACCATTGCATAGATATCTGTTTTCTTTAGGATTATACCGTATATAGCACTGAATGCCTGGTGTTTTATTGTTGTTGATTAAACGTATATAAGACTACATTACATTCTTGTTTTCAGTGGGATTATACCATATATAACCCTGCATGCCTCTTTTTAGTGGGATTATGATGTATATACCACAACATGCCTGTTTTCAGTGGGATTTATACCATATATACCATTCATGCCTGTTTTCAGTGGGATTATACCTAATATACCATTGCATGCCTGTTTTCGGTGGGATTTATACAATCAGTACCATTGCATGTCTGTTTTCAATGGGATTATACCGGCTAATCAGGGTCAGTATTTCAGAGGAAGGGTTTGCAAGAGCATGATTGCAGCGAGATACAAGGATAATTTAAATTAATAAGTACATACTACACAACTCAACTGGTACGACTTAAGTCTTTCTTTCTCCAACTTTCAGATCCGTGACTGTCATCAATGGTATTTTGATTGTGAATTGAACGTGCGCTTCCTAAGCTTGGTCAACTCTATCGCAACAGCTGGAAGCTAACAGAAGTATCTTAATATATAAAACTATTTGAGACCCAAACCTTACAAGTATTTCTCACGATAGTTATTACAAAACGAGTAATTTTAGATAACACATTCACAGGCGTACTTACGGTAAGAACACATAGTATATAGATTTGCGGAATTCACTTTGCCAAAAAAATTATTATATTCGGGAACTTTGATCACAGACTGGTAATTCTGTTTGCTCGTGGCTTGGGAACAATTTCGACCATTTAGTGAAACGTTTCTCCAGAGACTTAATTTTATTGGCATCTTTTATATAGAAATTGTGGATAAGCGTTTTGCTAGCGCCTGAGCTATACTTTATTTTCTTTAATGAGAAAAGTCAGTTGCACGAATGCCGACATAAATAAAATACACGATATGTGATCTCGAAAGTAATAAACACGAAAGGATTTCTCGTTTAGAAGTGCATTAACACCGACTACCGAGTCAAAATGTTCAGAGTGATCCCTCGTTATTCGCAGTTAATTGTATTTAAAAGAATTAACTTGGTTTGATTAAAATTTACAAACTTTCACTTTCAATTTTTATTCCAACTAATGAAATATTCCGACTTGACAGTGAGTGACAGTGAAAATTGTAAGTTTATTTGCAGCCAGAATCTTTTCAAACGAAAGTAACATACTTTTCATTGTGTGAATGGAGCTTGGTCAATTATTATGCTGATTAAGTCGCAACATCTCAAAGACAATTTGACAGAGATATGCGTCTCGCTCGAGATTCATTTTTTTGGTATGCACTGATCAGTAAACGGTGTCATGCGATATTAAATAAGTTTTTTTTTTTTCCTGCATCCTCGTGACATCATGATGGATGAGTTCAATATTATTTAATAGATCATGGGGCGGTTTTAGGGCTGTTCTAGTCCGAGTTTCCTCTGACCCTTGCCACCCCATTTTTGATATTTGGACATTTCTGTTGGGGTGTAGGGTCAGAGCGCATTTCCTGTCGAAAAGTTGGAATTCGCCGACACCATTTGGTGTCGGCATGGGGTAGTCGCTTTTTAGCCGATCTAGCAAACTTGAACGACCTTTCATCGATATATACCTGCATGAAATCGATAGGAATATGATTTATTTTCTCAAAAATCGTGAGCATAGCATTCGTCATGTCTTTAATCCGCTGACAGACAAGACGAAAGTACACTCCTTGAATGACAGAAGCCCCAGTACTTGTTAACTACACGATTACACACAGAAAACAACCCCAAAAGACTATTTGCTTCATTAAAATGAAAATAAAGATAGTAACATATAGAGTAATTGCCCTTTTATATTTTAAGTCATCCTTTTTTAAAAATGGTATTGATTACAATCAAACATATCAAGCTATCAGATCATCTAGGGTCAAGAAATATGATATATATATAGGGGGGTGCGGGGGGTGCGGACCGCACCGGGTGACACCATCTCAGAGGGGTGACACCAAAATGAAAAATTGCAAATTTTACAGAGCACACACTGCTCGGTCATGTCGGATTTCATAAGCGGATAACCGATCATAGTTAAATACATGACTAGCAGGCACACAGTGGCGTCGCTAGAGGGATGCAGGGAGTGCGGACTGCACCGGGTGACACCATCAGAGGGGGTGACACCAAAATGACATTACTAAGGATTCTGTATGGTCTGTTACGGAAGGAGGACCATGGGGGTGACACCATGAGCTACCGCACTGGGTGACACCAACCCGAGTGACGCCACTGTATATATATATATATCAGAAAGGAATAAATACATGCACACATAGCGTGCAGTCTCTTTAGGAGGAAAATTTAGTCAACAGCATGAGAAAGACCTTTCTAATATTAACGTGTTTTATTCATGTTTTTCATCAAATCATATCCAAATAAAAAAAGCGAACTGAAAGAACTAAAAAGTATTAGTATAAAGAATTATATATTCAGGATGGAGATCCATATTTTAATAATTTGTCTGTTTTAATTTAATCCATCAATGTACTTTTCAGTGTTAATATGCAGTTCGATCGTTTGTTTAAAAACATACATGAAATGATCTTGAATATTGAATCTGCAAGTGTGCACATAATATATACCTAAACTAAGCTCGAAATGACATAAAATGTCCACTTCCTATAAATATTTTCTTTTGGAAGAATCTGCACACCAGTGCGTTGCATCCCATTTTATATTGCACTAGATTTATTGTCAGGTAATTTCTGTGATGTGATACATTCGAAAAATTCCGTTTGAGACTAATCTAATAATAACGTTTGCAAGTGACGTACAAATTGATTCACGAAGGAATGAAGATAGGCAGGTCCGCATTTTTTTTAAAGTGGATCTGAAAAAAAGAGTGCATTTGAGACAAAGAAAACTCAGGTGATGAGCTCAATCGTCACAATCTACACGGAAGGGTGCACTTGGCCAGAAGACAATCTGACATATCGTGGTGTTAGTTACTCCTTTTTACAACTTTACATCGTCAAATCTTGTGTGCCAGATTTTGAATGAAATAGTTTCACCTACGGACGTCGCCGATCAACATCAGATTAAGTCGAACACATGTGAAAAATGGCAGGGTTTCTCAGTTCGAGTGAATAATTGCATGATTCATAATGTGATGAAAGGTCGATATAATCTGGTTTTAGTGGAACCCAATGATGTTTAGGACCAATATCTTTCAAGATTCAGTATTATTCAGATGATTTGGCATATAGGTATTCTTGCACGTAACGGCGGCACTGGGGCTTTAATTCTTGAGGGCAGTGAGTGTCATCCATCTTGGATTATAGTGTTTGACGTATATGTTATGGAAATTTCAGACGGGCTATAATTAACTAGCTGGTCTTAAGGAAGTCTCATGCCAAAGTAAGAACTTTTATTCGCCCAGTAACGGTAATCTTAAAAAATAACATCAGGCCACCTGACCTATGTCCGAATCAGCCAAAAACTTGTCAACGTCATACCATTATCCATAACACTTTCAGGCTGACTACACTTTATAATTAAGTGTAACATTCCTTGCTATGTCTTACATAAAATAGGCTATGACTTCAGGTTATCTACACTGTAAGGTTGTAAATTTATGTCCATCTATGAAGAGCACATTAACTTGGGCCAGAGAACAACTAATTAGATTTACAAGGACAGGTGCTTGTTAAATCGCTATACTGCAATGATTTCTAATGTCTGTGTAGGAAGAGGAAGCCATTCTTAATTAAGCCGTTGTTTATTTAACCGTCAGACGATTAATCTTATAAAGCTAGGTTTGTTTATGGTCTGCCATGTTTAGCTTGACCAGATAGCCTTTAGTATCTGTTTGAATTCCGATAGAACGATATCTGACATAATGAGAGGGGAGTAATGATCTGCTCCCAGTAGGACAACTGACAGAAGATTTAGGTTGCTTCTCTGTTTATTTTGAAAGGGGAAATATCTCCACTGACGTATCCACTAAAGCATCTACTGACGTATCCACGTACCTACTTATCCAAGTATCTACGTATCTACGTACTTACGTATCCACCTACCCACACAAAGTTTGAGAGCCGAAAGAGGCCAAACAGTAGGGAGGGTGGAGAAGGGAAAAAGCTAAAGGACCTAGAGGAACAACCACAGTGAAGTTGGAGTGGACTGGAATAAGCAGGTTATGAAGTTGTACAAGGCAATGACTTCGATTGTTTACTCGATTATATGATGAACCAATTCTATCATTTAAAACAGATGGGCTATTTATATAAATATATTTGTGTTTGAAATTCGGTGAAAGATTTTTTTTTAAAAAAGAAGTGTATCTGCCTAAGGCAATGTATTATCACAGTAGTTTATGTAATTGATTAAATTGTTGTGTTTTTTTTTTTCTTTCATGTACGCCGGCTCGTGTCATTCGGTTCTATGTATCTGCTCAGTTCTCTATTTATTCCGCCTATAAGTTTCACACTTTATATTAATATTTACTCGATCCTGGCAATAACACCGAGGGCAATCATCTCCTAGATAACAAGAACTGAATAAAGCGGACATCTTGTAAGAAGGTACAATCCGCCAATCAAAATCACCTACGCACCCCTACAAGTGGGCGCTCGTCTCGGGCATCAGAACATTTTATTCGAGTAAAGAGTCTGAGCAAATATAGAATAGAATAAGTATCTGAACTGTGATAATTCCATTAGTACTTGTCAAGAAATAGCGATCAGAGTCAATCGAATCATTGTCTGTTTAGCATAGCAATGTCATCAGTTTTCCATTTTGAAAAACTGTTCTCCTCAAAGATTAACAAATGTATATTAATTGCATTTGCAAGGCATTTATTTAACAGGTATAGTCCATGTACAAGCAATGCTCTTTACCGGCCTACTCTCTCAACTGTAACTTTTGTCATCTAGCGTCACGAAGTAGCAGCCCGTAATATTTTAGTCCAGCGGTACCTAACGCTGACAGGACTGTATGCAGTTTACGCGTTTGTGTAAACGTGTATTTCACGTTGTGCATGGTTTGTCTGTGAATGGGGCATTGCTGTGATGCAGCGAAATCCACTCAGTACACGAGTAAACTGCATCAATTGATCAATCAAAAAAGTTTCAGACGAAATATAAATAATATTTTTAGCATAAAAAAAACTTGAAAACGGTTGGAGAGAACTAAATTTTTAACTTTCAACTTTGCTTTAAAAATTGAGAGATTTACTTAGTCGTAAAAAGAAAAAGATGTTATGTTTTCACTTACAAAGTTTCAGTGAGTGTCAGTGACATAAAAAATTTGAAAAATGTTTTAATATACAAAATAACTTCTCGTAAGAAAACATTTCAAATAATGCTTTTGTCGTTATCATCACTATTATAATTTCACGTGGTAGGAAAGTTTAACCGCACTGCCTTCCAAACAGTTATACCAAATACTTAATCAATAATGTAATCACAAACTGCATTAGAATAAAAAATTTCATAGACAAAAATTCATTTTATATTAATCCCAACAAATAACGTATTAATTTTAAGAAAATTGAAAATACATTCGTTAGACAGGTGTATAACCTTCTGATGGTTGTTATCTACCTTCATAAATGTGTTGCAATATTCGCGAGAAATCATCTTTAGTGTTGAAAAACTATTTTCATCATGAGTTAAATGGAAAATTTTAAAGAAATCTTCTTATCGTTCTTTCCAAGGAATTTTTCCACTTTTCTAAGAATTTTTCACTACACAAAATAATGAAATTTCATTCAAATTTTTCCACAATGGCTGTATCATTTTGATCATAAATTGTGTGCCTTAATTTTTTAGGACGATTTTTTTGTATGAATAATCTTTAGTTATTCTGCCATTTTTACTACGCTAATTCATTTGCGATTTCACTAGTGTTTCAATTCAAAGGAGTGCAAAAGTATGTACTTAACAAAACGCGTAGATAAGTATGTAATTGACAAAACGCGTAGAAAAGTATGTAGTTGACAAAAACTCGTAGATAAGTATGTAGTTCACAAAAACTCGTAGATAAGTATGTAGTTGAAAAAAACGCGTAGATAAGTATGTAGTTGACAAAAACGCGTAGATAAGTATGGAGTTGACAAAAACGCATAGATAAGTATGTAGTTGACAAAATGCGTAGATAAGTATATAGCTGACAAAAACGCGTAGATAAGTATGTAGTTGAAGGAGTGGCATCTATCTGAAGGAACGAACAAACGAAAAAATGAGTGTAGGAAAAGAGGCAGAAAGTTCATAACACGAATGAGAATAAACAAGATGAAACGTACATATTATAAGAGTGATAAAATCAAACACTAAGCTTCATAATTTAAGCATAATTTAATTCACAAAACGACATTTCATTTTATAAAGTACAAGAATGTACGACGTTTGAATTCATTTAGTGTTTTTATGAGACCGATTATAAAATAATTATCTTCTAAGTCGTTTGAAGAAGTTAAAGACAATTTTTTAAAAATTATTATTTAATATACTGCATATGGTGTGGTTTTCGCCTTGTGTATTTTTTATACACATAGTTACAAGAAGAGCAACATAATTTAAATATGAATATTATTTAACAAATTATCGGAAGACGTAATACATAAACGTCTTGAATAATCATATATTCGGTATATCAAATCTTGTTTGTTTATGATAAATTTAGGATACATATGTTATTACAACTCTTATAGAAAAATATTACGGTTTAAAACAAAAAGAATTATTGACACCCAACGGAGTAGTTGACAGTTCTCACCACCCTTTGAGGGAAACGTAAGTTTTAACACAATATATCGTAACTCAGTGGCGATTGGTGATCATTGACAAAATCCATGGTCAAATTTAGGGGGCCTAACTTGATTGACAGTTTAAATTAATATTAGCGATACACTGTTAGCTACAAAAGCTGTATCAGAAGTATTGTTAAACAATAACAGATATTTGTGTATACAAACAATCTGCAGCCTTGAAAAGCCTTCAATGAATATACATGTCATCTGTGTGAACTGAAACGCTTTTGCAATAACACAGTTTCGGTACGATTTTGTGAAAGTTGTGCATCTACACATGCCAATTTATACATGTAATTGAAAACAGAGAAACAAGAGGAATAAAGGTCAACAAAGCAGTGATGATGTTTACATAGGTATAAACAGTAAAACTTTTCACTGCGCTAACTTTCCATTTTTGCCCGTCGCTGACTGCAAACTTTACTTTACAAATGCATACTATATCATTTATCTGGACTGTTATTATCTATTCTGCGCCCTAAAACTGGTAGAATAATAATTTTATCATGATATGATACCTATGTACCTGTATAAAATACCTCTTGTCCAATGTGACCAATGATAGATCAAGAAAGAATGTGTTGTATATTTTCAGCACATCTTTTCTCAACTGACATTACAAGAGGGACTTGAGACATGACAACGCGATATTACAGATTCAAGGAAAACCATATCAACCAATTTCTTTGCCTGCAACGTGTTCTCTCCAGACGAATTGCTGACTCTGACAATAAATCCGAACTGCATATCTTGTGCATATTGCTTTTTTACATTACTCTTGCTAATTTTATTATGCAGTTCTATAAAATCAAGAGTTAAAAAAGTTGCTAGCTCTATTATTAAGCAATTAATGGCACGTGTATAGTCTTAATATTTCCTCTTACACAAATAGTTTCTATCTGACAATTTGCACTCTTCTTCGTTATTATACGCCTCAAGCTTTTGTTGGCTTTCAGGTTTCTATTCTGTACAAGTAGTATCATTATGGGGATTTAAAATGAGTTTAACACTGTGGGTCAGAGGTTTAACACCCCATACCTTTTCATTAAATCACACGTCCGTTTATGATTTTAGTATATGTACACGAACCATTGGTGAGCCATCCCACATGGAGAACCTCAGGTGAAGTTACTCTAGCAGGTCAATGTGTTGTTGTAGGTGCCTACCGCTATGGACTTTTGATTGCATCACCTTTTATAAAGCATATTATGCAGAGAAGTTTGTCTCTGTGTAAGAATATACAGAAAACACAATATATTCATAGAAAACATTTTCAGCATGAGAATATTTTATATTGATTGTGGCTATATTAATATACAATATATTGTGTGACAATATTGTTTTTGATTTTCAAGTAGGTATTTAGGGAAATTTGATAAATTAATCGACTTAGGAATTATCATGGAAACGCAACCACTTACACCTGGAAAAAGCTTATGATAAAAAGACGCGATATATGTGATGTTCTGCAGGAAACAATGAAGTCGCTAAAGTTGAGAAGGCCATCAAGTTTGGATAATAACGTGATCAGCGAATACTCTAATGATAATGTAATTAACGAATATAGTAAATGTAGTAGCAATGAATATAATAAAGAATATATTGATTCAGGATATGCTTTTAACATTATAATGCAATATTGCAGTTTCATCTTGCCGACCGCGAGTCGAAATACGACAAAAATCTATGCCGAAGCAGAAATAAGACAGCTTGCCTTATGTGACACATTTATCAAAGATGTATTTAATCAACTAATTGGCAGCATTGATTTTATGTGAAAGTTGCACGTAACATTTGGGATTATTTTATATCAACCCAAAAGGATTGAAGATGCGCGATTAACTGGAACTTGTACGCGGGTACATGCATACAAACATGTCAAATATATGCTACCATCGCATTATACTGCAAAAGAAAACCTCACAGCCGACTTGGAAGAACTGAGTATTTTATAAGTAAAACAACGGCCGTTACCCCGTGTCAGGAATTTTTCACTTATGCAATGACGAAAGCATTAGTTGCGAAGATGGAATTCAGGTCGAAGGACTCAGCATATACCAGGAACGACACTCAAGTGTCCTTGTCGTTTGTGCTTAAAGATTTGTCATTACAAATAAGCGATGGGTTATGACTGCTGTGATGAGGTTGCTGAATTTGCAAATGGTTTGCTGAAACAGTTAACTGAAAATACTAATATTGGTAGCATTATGTCCCATTTGTCTACAGATATCTGCGTCATAGTGATGTTTTTCTAAACCCTCGTATAAGCTCAAACATCATTTATGTGAGGGCAAGATACAAGAGACCGTTGAAACCACCCTGATGCATCACTACCACCAACCGCGTGATTATAAGTGAAAGTCATGGGGTATAGAAGGCTTGAGCAATATAAGTTAAGTTCGGTCCAAAACGCCATAACAATAATACTGTGTACTTGGTTAATTTTAACGATCAATGAGGGTAAATTGATTTGAACTTTGATAAATTCGCATTCCTTTCTTAAAGCCTTAGATGTTGATCACCATGTTTATTTCTGTTATTTTTTTCAGAATTATTTGTTTTAAATTGGTTCTGATTTATATATTTCCAATGCATAAATGTGTCATTTTTTCCGTGCTAAAATTGACCAACCATGATTCCCCTCTTGGTAACCTTCACCATGATCTTTGTAAACGAGACAGATTAGTTTTAATGAGATATCACTTGGAGTGACTCCTCTGCACTCATTGGGTTGCTAGAGATTTAACTGATGTCACGGAGAAGCAAATGCACAAAGTGACTTTTCACATTCACCACATTCCCATTTCGCGACACGTTTTATGAATTTCATTGTAGTATTTATTGCATTCGATGCAAATTGATTTTAACGAGATCAGAGTGAAGTAAGTTAAAAGCGTTTACAGTGTGCACATGTGGGTACTGTTATTTAGATTCATGCAGATCATATCAGGCAATTTCAAGCATGTTCCCCCAATTCCTAAATTGTTTTGTTTCACTGACAGTTTCTAAAATCCTATTGCAGTTCGACATTATGTGCAGCTGTTAACGTGTAAATAAATTCCTTTTTAACCTCAATTACTTGAAGTAATAATGAATATCCACACAGTTTTTCACCAAATTCAGACTTCGTGTTGATTCCAGTTTATTTTTCCTTCAACAAAACATTAGTCTTAATTCTTTAGTTTTGACCGGATGTTTAGGTTTCTGAGTAACCATAAACAAAACCTTTGTAACTCTTCAAATGACACGGGAGTCCAAAACTATGCAGAATCATTACAGATACGCATGTGTATTTTCGTCAGGCCAGCTGTTTACCGATTTGTTCCTTATAAGATAGTTGTCTATCTAACGTATTTAGCGTTCAGGATACACACTGTGTATTCATTGTTTCGGGATATACACTTTGTATTCTTTGTTTCAATTGTTTACATTTTGCGCAGTTCCTTAAATAAAGTAGCGTTATTGTAATCGATTACTCATTCTTAGAGTTGTATACGGCATAATCGCATGTCTCTTCTCTTTAACTTTTTCTTCCCGCTAGATGGCCAGATTAGTGAAAATTTTTGGGGAGTAATTTTTTAATTAAATATTGATTGATGTGTCTCTAATTTTCAATTCTAATACGTTTGCATGCGGACCAGACATTCCTTGCTTATTAGTAGAAAGGGAAAATTCAGCGTTAAAAATGGATTTTTATAGTGTGTTGACTTTAAACATTTTAAAATCGGGTTTTCAAAAATCTGTAATCATTAATTTTATAAACACAAAACAGATTACATGCATTTATCACTAAGAAATGCCCAAAACAAAGGCAAATAATCCAGAATAATACATGATCCTGATTTAACAAGTTTATACTCAAACACCAAGGTAACAAAATGAACGTATTGCAATATCGCCTTTCAAATTTAATATTTAACAAAACACCCTCGGCAGCTATAGAAAATTAGCTGATCCTATTGATTTTCCCTTTGTAAAATAATGATGTTTGCATTGTGGGAATAAAACGATCAATTACAATGAGAATATAATTATTCTAATTTTGTTTAATGTGTCATTCTCACTTGCTACCACTCATTTTATTACAATGAGATGTATCATGAGATATAATGTACGTTTGTTGGATGGAAAATAGGAGTATAGCATTTCTGTTTTGTACTGAACTATTTGTGTTTAATTTATTATGAATTCATCTTCTTAACATGTTCAAACTCACGACGTAGATATTTTTTTTTATATCTAGACTCTAAATGTATACACACTCACCATCTTTTTCTCTCTATATATTCGTCACAGAATAAGGCAGGAAAAAAATTGGTTTCGCCTTAGAACGATTTGACCATTTGAATGCGTACGACGTTACCTAGGGTGGATAATTTTTCTTCTAGTTAAGCAACTGAACTAAATGTATCTCGTCGTAGATCTCATGCGGTGAGAGACACTAAAAGCACTGCATGCACGGGTATTTTACCCTTACTAATCCTCATTCTCTTGCAGATTTATGACACTTTTATTCTAACTGACGCACTGGTCCTTTGGAGCTTGTCAAGGAGTGTAAGTTCTCCATTTTTGTTCTACAGCCATAGGGGTGAGTGTTACCTTTTTATTTTATTTGATATTTGAAGCATATTCAGTTTTTAATGTCGTAGCGTGAAATGATGCCTTTACCACTACGCGGATTTGAAACGTTGTGAACTTTTGAATTGTTACAAGCTGCTATTAAGAGTAAAATTTAGTAGCATGTATATATAGAGTTTAATTCCGTACCTGTTATCATGACCAGTTTGGTTTTATTGTAGCTGTCTGTGCATATGTGCATGCAGGTATATCAGGCTGTTGGTCTGACCGTCTGTGTCCCTGTATGGGGATGGAAGCTGATGTGACCATTAAGGCCATACGAGGACGAAACCGCTGATTTGTAAACTTGTGCGCATGGTGGATCCATGAAGGGTGTGTATGGCCAATACAAGTGGGGGCCAACCCAAGAATTCAGGAGAACTGTGTGGTTTGTCAATGGACACGTTTGTAAGTGTTACAAGTATTTGAGTCATACGGCTGTATAAATGAATGAGTCACGAGTAATGTTTGTTTCAATTATGTTGTTTCATTTTGAGTAGAATTGAGTCATTTTTATTGCATGAGATTATTTGAATCTTGCTTTCATTACACGAGATTATTTGAATCTTACTTTCATTACACGAGATTATTTGAATCTTACTTTCATTACACGAGATTACATGAGATTATATGAATCTTAAATACATACATGAGAATATATGAATAACGTTTTTGTTTTTCCATTTGTGAATGCTTGTATATAGCAATTGAATGAGTCGTTTTATTTAGAGCTTGAAAGAATCACACTGTATTTTAAGAGTGTATATATATAAACTTCCATCTTTCATCACATTGTGTTGTCATTTAATCCAAACATATATTCAGATCAAATCCTGTTACACTATTCAATGTTTCAAGAACACAACAATGAACATGACTAATGTATCAAACTAAACGTTGAAAGCATTTTACAACGAATAATTTCGATAAATGGCAATTAATCAATTTTGTTAGAAAACAATACTGCTGATTTTCAGCGCAATATAATTCAAGCAATTCCATAAAAATAATTTATTTGAGACAATCACAAAATAGTAAATAACTAACGGTTATACATTGGACTAAATTTGGTCAATGGTTTAAATTAGAATTAACTAGGCAGACAATGATTGAAAAATCCATATTTTTTTTCATAGGGACCAAAACGTTGGATCAGAGTTGCTTACGATATGGATGGGATCATAGAAGGATCAGAGTTGCTTACGATATTGATGGGATCATAGATGGATCAGAGTTGAAAAGATGACTATGCTGGTGACGTTTATGTAGACAAATTAATTATTTGTCGCAAGTCTGTATATTATCAAGAAAACAAGAGAAATTTCGTGCTAGATCGTACATTCATGATTTATTCACGATGGGCAATACAATTAATGTTGTCTAACGAACGTGAAAAACTAATTATCGATTGTCTACACGCAAAAAAAAACCGTAGCATTCTATACAGACTTGTTAAATCATGCGTTAGACTGTGTTCACACAATACAATTGGTATTTACAGATTAGGGGACGTTTCTTTGATCAGAATTCATAATTGGTTGAGTAATGATGTCAGAATGATTTAGTCTGGCATTTTCAACCTTTTCCATTATTCTATTTTGGATAATATGTTACACTTGCCGCTGATATTGTTTTTCATTTTGTTTGGTGAGCAGATCAAACCAATAGTGCCAGATGTAGGTGTTGTTCGCAAGAATTTATGTTGACTGTTTAAATAATCTCAGCATACCAGACGAACCATTAATGTAAAAACAAAGTCTCCTATATAAGTTCTGTTTATACGTATTCGTAAATGAAAGGAACTGCATTTGATCTGTAACACCATCATTAGTTAATAATCCCTTGGTCTCGGCCAAGTCGAATAAGTTTTTAAACACAGTCTCGACCCCCGTGCCAGTCATCTAAGTTGCTGACCACTTTTGTGCCATTTTTGTCGTTAATTGAATTGTTTGTATACATACTTTTTAAAAAGCTTTCTTGCACATACCTAATCAAAGCCAAATTTTGGCCCTAAACCCTAGGCGGCCCGTGTCATTGTCCTAGAGCCATTGCCTAGGCGGCCCGTGTCATTGTCCTAGTGCCATTCCATAGGCGGCCCGTGTCATTGTCCTAGAGCCATTGGCGCCTGGCAAGCAACTAAAGTTATACGATAATAAGTCAGTCTATTCCCCAAATGTATTATTTAAAAGTTCTATGAATCTTATTAACAATGTTGTTAATTCAAACCGCTATGCAAATATTATATAAAAAATCACGAAATCCATATTATAAAAGACCAACAAGTAGCACACTCTTGTCCTGCAGCCGATAATATTGCAGCAGAGGATAAATAAATGGCAAGTCTACATAAAGAGGTTTATTTTTTTAAATAATAAAACAGGCAAACACGACATGTTAAAGGAACTAGATACTTCAATAAACAGTGAACTTAGCATGAATAACTACCGTAGTACAAAGTTAGGACAAACTATAGAACTAAATGGTTTATCTACTACATAGTTTGTTTTAGAGACTTGCTGACGGATAAGTGCAAAAGAAGTTTGGAAGATACCAATTTTTAAAAGATATAAAAACATCAAGAGAAGGGACTTAAAAGAAATTAATAATTATTGATGATGATACAAAAATGGAAGCATGTCATTAGATCAAGAACTAAATAAAAAATGAATACGAGTCATTATTAACTAAGTTAAACACAGATGTGAATAAAAGCTAAGACACTGATATATATATATATATATATATATATATATATATATATATATATATATATATATATATATATATATATATATATATGGTTAGATAAATTTGAACGTGAACCAAATTGGAAATATATTGCAATTTATTTTCGTTCAATATGAAATCGTTACTAATATTATTGGCGTAAGAAGAAATGGTTGCTTTGGGAGTGGATATTTTCACTGGCTTAACAACACCAGAAACAGCAGCTACAACAAAACTTTTGAATATGTTCCATCACATTTTTTTGGAATACTTTCTATGCGATACGGCTGTAAAATGACAGTATGCTATTCAGCTCGGCACATACGGTCCATGTTCAATTTATCTAACCTAAACATGCAATCGAGACACGAGTTTGAATTTTATATCTCATTAATGGCAAATAATAAAACTACTTCTCTTAAATTAGCTGTAAAATATTTAATTCCTCCCAAAGCGAAAAAAAAAAAAAAACAATCCCCTTGCAGTGTGGTAAAGGTATCTTAATCAAGTCAGCAGAGAAACTGACCCCGAGAAGCATTTAATCCAAGAAAAGAAACATAATCATTACCTTGGAGGAATAATCTAACAGTTTTGATCATTAATCTACAAAATAATGCAAAATGTTTCAGTGATGAATTTCATATTAATCATCATTTTGTCTGTTTGGATTTAAGAAGCACAAAAACAAATATATTGTATCATACAGGACATAGCTTTGCAAATGTTCAAGATGTAATACACCTATAGACAAAATAAACAAAACGTAGTGGTACACAAAAGTAATATTTATTTTGATTTTCATTCATGAGTAAATATTCAGAACAAAACTGTATTCTCTTTTAATGAAAGTCGAATCAGGCCAGACGCTCCGTTACGTCCTGAGTACATAGTTAGTAAATATAGTGTATCGAATAAAAAGGTTCTTTGTGTTGTTGCATATTGCGTAGAAACTTACTTTGCACTATATTTGATTGAACTTTGATGATTTTTGCTGTCACTATATGTCGAGTGTTTATGTACCGTAAGACTTACAACAGAAAAAGGGCTTATTAGTGACAACAGTGTAATTAAGGTCCTGGTGATGAATTAGATAAGCGACTTCAATTATGTATTACTGACAATAATGTAATTATAATAGGTCTTGGTGATGAATTAGATAACTGACTTCAAATATATATTAGTGACAATAATGTAATTGTCATAGGTCTTGGTGATGAATAAGATAACTAACTTCAATTATTTATTAGTGACAATAATGTAATTCTATTTGCTCGTGGTGATGAATTAGATAACTGACTTCAATTATTTATTAGTGACAATAATGTAATTCTATTTGCTCGTGGTGATGAATTAGATAACTGAATTCATTGGATGGCCTAATATAATGTATTTATGAGTAATACTGTAAAAGTATAACATTGTTATAACTTTAATAAACTTTATAATAATTACTTTAGTTTTGAATTGTCTTTAGAAGTCCATCTGTTGACCCTCACTTGTCAGCCTTCATAAGGAAAATGTGAAGAAAAAAATTCTCTAATAAAATATATGTAAGGAAAGAAACAGTCCACACGATTTAAAGCCTAAGTCATCACACCGCGTCAAGTCCTACTTAATGTAGGTAAAGTCCTAACACTTACCGCTTTATGATCTAATGCCAATTACCAGCAATCAGCAAGAGACAGAATGAGCTGTAATTCCAAGATGACATGTCAGACGGCATGAGTTTGTATGATAAGAAAACTGTTCCATTAGTCTCAGACACAGCGTGGTTTTGAAAACATATTCTTATTCAGATGTAAATGTCAGGTAATGATGGCTTGGGTTAAAGGAACGTGGCATTTTCGTTTGTATTACTGAAGCCAGACAAAGAAGACAATTACAATATATACCTTCGTCCATGCACATGACACACTCGCTACGTTGAATAAAGGACTCTTGAAAGAAGTTTGATTAAACTTGATTATTTATTGTATTGGCTCCGGTCTTGGCATTTTGCCTGCTCGTTGCAAATATAGTTCATTCGATTTTTCTGGAAATACTTTTGGCGCAGTTTATGGAAGTACAAATGTGACCAGGAACATTTTGTAAAAGTGTTTTTTGTTTGGGAACAATTTTATTTCAAGGATCTTACTAAACGTTGCTTCTTTGATGTGAAAATCAATTAAACCAGTTTAATAGATAATAAAATATTTGCATGTATTTGAAAATACTTTGACGTTTTATTTTTCAAGCAATAACTAGACTACTAGTTACTTTCACAAAATTCATTTTAAGATCCGAATATTCAATATTCCTCCTTGCCTCTTTTTAAAATTCAAATTTTACTCGTTTGTCACCAGAATATTCTGTTCAAAATAAGATTAATTTTGGAAATAGAGGATACCATCTCCCTGTTTTCCTGACTCGCGATATGTCGGCCTATTCTGCGCATAGCTTTGAAAAGATGTAATGTTTATCCATCGGGCTACAGAAATGAAATATATTACTTTGAACTGTTTCTGTCAGCAGTTCAGTCGAGTAATTAGGTCAGGTTTATAGCTAGTTTTACAAAATTCAAAAATGCTAAAAAATGGCAAGAGATATTAAGCAAACTAAACCGATCTTGTAAAAAAGTTTGTAAAGTTCAACATTGTATGAAAAAAAAGTCATTACGTGGAAGAGAAACAACAATGAATAGGATGTAATGTGATTACAACGTCTTGTTGATGGGGTAAAATTACTACAGAATTTAGAAACAGACTTACGCCGGGGAATTTGTTGATAATTTATGTTCTAGCGGCAAGTAGACACGTTGGGTAGCAGACGATTTTGTATGTATGGGACAACTTGCTAAATTGGAAACTTGGATTAAAATACAGTTTTGTTTTAAGGTACACATTTCCATCTTTTATATAATGTATTTATTTGCATGATTCTAAAAGATGCATAGTAAATCGAATTTTCTGGGTTACAGGCTCAAAAAGGTCATGGAATGGGTCTTCACGTTGCCATTTATAAATCACATTTTTATGTGCATTTCGAGTCTAAATGTGGGATATTTTTGTACACTTTATGAATATCACTTTTCTTAATTAATGTGCGATTGTTCATTCTGGATACAAAATGGATTTTTGACCCAAAATAACACGTGATCCAATGTTTACAGAAATGACGTATAGTTGCGCAGAATTAACCGACGCGCAGAATTGGCCGACAGGTACTTGATGAGAGAGTGATTTTGAGACAGTGGTATATTACATTCGGAACAGATAGAGTTACGACTGAAATCAGACGAGTCTATGATAAGTGCAGACGGCCTGAACAAATTTGAATCATACGAAAGATGTCGCAAACTGTAACATTTGGTTTTCTTCGTCACGCTGAAGATTGTGTTTCACCATTTATCGGCAGTGCCTGATTACCAAATAGGCAAAGTAGGCACCGGCCTAGGGGCCCGGGAACAACGGATCAAAATAATATTGATGCAACGTATTAGGAGATAATTTGCTAGGGAGGCACAAGATTTCGACTGCCTAAGGGTATACACAGGGTTTAATCCGGGACTGTTTATCGGTTCAAGTCAATATCTTTCACTTAGATATTTTGATTTTTGCAAACGGTGATTTAGCCTGGCGTAGAGTCTATTGAGAGAGAGAGAGAGAGAGAGAGAGAGAGAGAATAGCCGAGAGATGCACTAACTATTCGATACCTTTATATTCCAGCAATACTGTCACGAAATATGCCTTGTCTCGGAAATGAAAAGTAACAGCAAAATAATTAAACGATTTCCAAACTGAAGAGAATTTCGTGGCTGGATATGGCTGGATATGACTGGATATGGCTGGATTTACATTTGAGAAGCGGGCATATATAGTCAGTCTTTAAAAAATAATTTACATTTCAAAAAGAAAATACGAATAAACTTGTGTTTTCTTTCACGCTGCCACAAATTCACATTTAAAAAAAACAACAAAATCCATTTTTTTCTTCATTATTACAACACTGTTACCTTTTAGAATCAAACTTTATATTTTCTTTATTTTTCAGAGTATGATTGGGCTTTTAACTGTTGCCTTGAATACAATTTAGCGAAGTAAACAAATTTTTCTGTTAAGTAGGCCTAATTTTAGTGAAGAAAAGTAACCTTTACTACTGCAGAAGCACAATTTTAGTTTTAAAAAGCAACAACTATCACCGTTGCAGTAGCGCACTCAAAGTGGAAAAATAGACTTTAATGTTGCAGTAGCAACGCCCCCATATGACTCTCTTTGTCTCTGTCTGTCTCTTTCTCTGTCTGTCTGTCTCTGACATTGTACGATATTTTTGTTCAAGTACAGACCGTCTGCTGATCCTACATTGTACAATGCAGCTATGATCGATAATGGCAACTATGTTTAAGCCCCTTTTGCCCCGGAAACTTTTGATATTTTTCACACAGAGAGCCCCACCCATTATGCCCCCGGAATTTGTTGACATTATTTAACATAGTGGACCCCACCCCTTATGCCCCCGAGTGCCATGCTCCACTACTAATGTGTACAATCAATAGGTTGCAATGACTTAAAACTGTTGACTTTCGGATTTGTTTTCCTTTCCAATTGCGTGCAGTGTATGATAGTAGAAATAATGAAATACAGAAACTAAAATAACTGTACGTGTCATAGTCTGACGTTTGCCAGACACACGATGAAAATTTTAAGTGTCAAATGATAAAAAAACCGAAAGAAACATATCATCATCAGTCGTGTCAGGGACAATTGTAAAAGTAGTTCTAATCTCTAGTACATATATAATATTCCCAGGCTCTTATTTTGTGTGTTCCATGGTTTCGATAAGGAAACTCTTTTACATAAATAATTATACACGAGGGAATCATGTAAACCAATTTACGTTTTGATCAAACGTAAATGTGGACTAAAAATTACGATGGAAATGTGCAGTCATCTTGAACATGAACTGTCATCTCAGATTCCATCAAAACGACCAATAGGAATACCGTAATCTGAGAAACAGGAACAAGGTTTTATCGATTGTCAATAAACGCCAGTAGTCATGTCGATATTATCAAAACCATGTTCTGTATTATTCATTATCAATACATTTAGTAGTTTCCGATTACTGCATTATTCCCCGATATTCATTAAGAACCAGACTGAGCTATATTTTCTCTGTAGTTCGTTTGTTCATGCTAATTTGATCACTTGGCTAAACAAAATCAATTACGTTGTTTTATTTTGCATTGTCATTACATTGATTTTAAACATTGAATTAAAGAGCAGCAAATCCAACGCAAACGGATACAGCAAAATGATTTAACAATAATTAGAGGAGACAAAAAATTACAAGAAAGGTTTCTTTGTATTTTAAAGCCATTTTTTTGCTAAGGTTTAATTTATGCAAATGTGAAACGAAACTGCTACCATATACTGTTTTTAGATACATTCTTCACAAACCTGCGCTGAAAGAAAATGGCCACAGCTATGCCGTGGGCTGCACGCAGAAGAAGTATCCTGGCCCGTCAATGTCAACCCGCTTAGTTGAGCTGACCTAGAAGAAACTCCTGGTATACCCATGCAGAGACTGCATGACTCAAGGTCCCTAATGTATAATTACATAACTAACCTGTCCCCTAGGATTACCTGACATTTGGTGCGCTGGAAATGCTCTTAGTAACGACGGTCGACATGGGTCCCTGCGTCATGCTCTTGAAGTATAGTGAGGCTGAGATTCCTATATTGTGGTGTGGCAGTGTTCCCCATGCTCTAGCGTGACTGAGGTTCATATTCTGTACTGTGGCTGTGGACTTTATACTGTAGCGAAGCCGATTCTTCTATACCGTAATGTGTTTGTGGTCCCCATACTGTACTGTGGTCGTTGTCCCTATATAGTGAGGCTGATGCTCCTATACCGTATTGTGGCTGTGGTCCCTAAACTGTATTGTGGCTGAGGTCTCCATACTGTAAGTGTTGCTATCGTCCAAATGTAGTATGACTATTGTTCCCATACTAGTATGTGGTTGTTGTCCCATACTGTAGTGAGGCTGTGGTACCCATACCGTATTGAAGTTGAGGTTCTTATACCGTGCTGTGGCTGTGGTCCCCATTTTTTAGTGAGTCTGAGGTTCCTATTCTGTACTGTGGCTGAGATCCCCGTATTGTAGCATGGTTATGGTGGGTACTGTCCCAGAAGTAAAAGTTACGATCTGAGTCCTTCACTAAGTCCAATCTTAGGATTTCAGAAAGATAACAAAAACAGTTCGAAACCAAGGATTAAATACGAACTCACGAAACTCTTTCACAAAGCCATAATATAAAACAAATTCACAATGACTCAAAACAAAGTACCGAGATGTTCTATAGTTTGGTCCCTGATATACGCTCTCCAAAAGTGTCCCTATGTATGTGTCAGCTGGCTACATAGTCGTGGATCCAAATGCAGACCAAACTTAGTAGGTAGATAGTCTTATAAGACTTAAAACACTGCCAGTTGTTTTAACTACATTCCATATCATAAGGACAACATACATTGTCTATTCCAGTATTTCAACTGAAAGCACTTCAATATACTCCACAAATGCAAGTACCATAAACTTAATGCAAACAAGTAGAACACAACGTAAAACACAGCTGATATTGTCCCCTTACAAACAAAACTAGTTCAAAAGCTGTTAACGTAACTTTTTGTAAATTGACGTCAAATATTTTACCTTAAGGTTATGATATGACTTTTCAGCTAATATTGTTTCATAATTAAAAATACGGGTATTTTTGGGGGCTTGTGTTGTTCTGAAATCGATGTGAGACATACCTTTGGTACTTCAAAGCATCTAGACCAGAGGTGGGCAAACTTTCCAGTGCAAGTGCCGCATACACAAATTTACACGTTGTCGCGGGCCGCATAGTTCATTAAGTAAAATAATTAATATTTGAAATAGCAAAAACAAAAGTTTTTTCTAAATAACATCTAATGAATTTTCAGTTGTTATAATGTTGTTAATATTTGAAAACTTAAACTTAAACTTCAAAAGAAGGAAGCACATTTATTTGATAAACAGAGTAACATAAACAGAGTCAGTGCGAATGATGACTTGTTCCGAGGCCGCATGAAAACCCTTGGCGGGCCGCATGCGGCCCGCGGGCCGTAGTTAGCCCACCCCTGATATAGACAGTGATATACCAATAGTCGGCATGGGACTAGAGCTATTCACGCATATCAGTAGACACATGGGTTGAATGCGAGTAGAATGTCTCAGAAACGATATGGCTGGCAACTTTTGAATTGCATCAAGCTGTAAGCATTTAGTGCCTTTAAAAAGGGCCTGTATTTGCACGGTGACCATTATTTTGAGTACAAAATAACATTCGGATGTAAAAATGCATTTGTGAATCTGGGCATTTTTATTCATAAACTTCATTTGTTATGGGCTTCAATTGACATGTTAGGTCAAATGATACTATTATTATGTTCTGTTTTGTTATCGCTATCCAAAAATATGGATTGTTTTTACTCTACCGGTGTATTTTATTTTTCTAGAATTTGTGTACTAGGCAGGTTGATGTGGCATCTAATTTGTGGATGAAAACTGTCCCTTGCATCCTTATAACGCGGGCAATATCATAGAATGCAGTTGAAACTAAATGTTTCTTTGATGAAAAGAAAATATTTGGCTTGTTCTTGTGATTTCCAAATATGCAATTATGTCACAATTACAAGTAGAACACAAAGTGAAAAACAGCTGATCTTGGCCCAATTACAGACAGGACCGGTTCACAGTTATTAATGACATTAGTGACTTTAATTATGTCGCCTTTATTGGTGGCCTAAGTAGTTAGAGCGTCCGCCGCATTTGCGGGATGTTCAGGGTTCGAACAATGGCCGAGTGATACCAAAGTCCAATAAAATTAGCACTAGCAGCTCCCTCGCTTGGCACTCCGACTTAAAAGGTTAGTGTTAGGACTGGTAGGCCTGGTATCAGGATAATGTGACTGGGTTGGACATATTATTACATGTCCTCGGTGCCCCACTGCTAGACATCGCTATAAACTGCCACACTGCCGATATTGTAGCGATATGACCAAAAATGTAAAAGCTACGTTAAAATAATCCAAATCAATATTTATGGTAACATAACAAACCGTGGTTTCTTCCGCATCGGCAATGAGAAAACAAAAGGTTAATAATAAAAAATCTCGCTTGCTGTTGCAAATGTGTAAATTAAATTATTTCATCATAGTCATTATTATCTTAATCATCACTACCACCACCACAATCAGCGTCACCATTATCAACAGCAACAACTATTTTTGGCTGGAGAATATGTGATGTTGGATTTAGAATAGGGTGTTCATAAATTGACTTCTACAAATCTTCCATCATAATACTTCTTAAATCCCTTTTCTATATATAAAACACAAACATTGGAGATCTACAGTGATTGGCATGCGCTATACAAAAAAGACTCAAATGTTTCATTCCAGTCAAAGTACTGCTTACGTAGCAGGGGACAATTTTGTACATTGGCCTCTGACAAATATCATGCTTTAATTTTATGACATAATTTTGTTATGTATATTTGATTCAATTTATATCTGATTTAATTGTCTGTAGGTTTTTAAAATCTTTTATTTTTAATCATTATATGTCAAAATAACGTAGTTATGTTTACTAGGAGCTCGATACTTTTTCCAGAAAATAGTTTGACCTTGACTGTTCATGTTTGTGAAGACAAAAGGCTGACCTGGTTCCCGACCTTAATTCAACATTAGCAACAGTCACGTCAGTTTGTTTTAAATTTATTTTTATTGTGGGAATTTAAAGGTTGATATCGAGGCTGTGTTGGATACGTGACCCTCGATTTTAGTGAAGTAAACAACTTTTTTTATTTTATTCTTTGAGTAAAATGAATGGTTCTTGTCAGGGTCATGCGGAGAGTACGTGATGTAAACATGATCACGTGACCCTTATATGGACATATGTTTTACGCATTATTCAAGTTTTAAACAATAGCTTAGAGAGAGATCTCACAGCTGGGCTTCTAAACACTGGGACGTAAAGGTGCTTCTTTTGTTGTGTCATTTTGGAAATTACCTTTAAATGTTTATTCAGATTATTTGGATTCTAAAAGATTAATTCGTTTCTCTGGAAATATTTTGAGTGATCATGCAGAATTCTTGAACAAAGAAATTTCATTAATTCAAACACTGGATTATTTCTTCTTGCGTTTGTACAAGGAACTGTAGACTTCAATACAGTATAGGATACAGCATACGTCATCGCCATCAATCTTGGATTCTTCGTCATGACTCGAACTTTATTTCATTAGAACCTTTTGCTATTAGTCTTCTAAAGTTTTGTTCCTGGTATTTTCTTGGATTATATTTGGATTTGATTCTTAAAACCGTAAGTTCTTATTTGTTTTATATTTTTTACAGTATTTTTCTAGGGAAATAAATTTGTTAATTTTTTCAAAGCTTGTTGATTTCACTCTTTCTTCTGTTACTGTTTATTCGAGCCTAAACATGTAACATAATAACTTTTTCAGCTATATTTGTTTAGTAATTAAAGATATTGGTATATTTCTCTATTAGGTGTTTCGGGCTTGTGCTCTTCGTGAAATTGATGTGAGACATGTACATGTAAGGGTGTACACATCCCTTTGTTACTTCAGAGTATCTAGACAGCGAAATACCAATAGTCGGCTTGGAAGGAGAGTTAGCTTGGAGCAATAGATACGTGCGTTCAAGACGAGCAGAATATCTCAAAATAGGCGTGGATAGCAAGTATTTGAATTTCTTCAAGCTGTTTAGCACTATATAACAGAAAAATATCGAAAACCAACAAGTTTTGTAAAATTCAACAAACGATTTATTTTGTCTAGAATACAAGGTAAACGTTTAAAAAGAACATACAGCATTGAACCCCAAATAGTCCTAAAAGGTCTATCGCAAGCCCATATGTATGAAGATCCAACTGAATTCCAGTGTTATTCCAATTAAATTTCGATATTGAATGCATTGATGTGCCTGCAGCATATAACGTGCTAATGTGCCAATGGCCTGTATTATAATGTTGTACTAACAGTCCTTTAGTTATTATCACACTAAAATAATCCAAAATTTTCTTGTCTGAATTTACATTAATTCCAAATTAATGTACACATCCAAGAATTTTTGTGATTAGCACTTTGTATTTCCAGTCAATACTAACTTGAAAAAATAAATCCACCAAATCAAAATCTTAACACAACAATAAGACTGATTCTGATTCAGGATGTTCAGGCAAGAATGAGTAAAATTTAGATAAACAAGATTATATCCCCTCTACTTGAATAAGGTCGCAATTACCATTTTCTGAAACTAGTCTGTCAATGAAATGAATTTTCCATTCTAGAAGATCCTAAGGTCATACCCAACCTTTATCTTTTAACTCAAACTCAAGTAATAATGATCTGAATAGTTAATCCAGAATTATAGAGAAAATTTAGCAATATATTTTGTCGTTTACAAAATAAATGTCGCTGGTTAGGTACACCATGAACTCGATTTCAGACAAGGTTCAGTACTAATATCACATGTGAATAAAATATAATTATGAAGACAAGACAACAAATACTAATTGAATATAAATAGCAGCACACTGTACATTTCACGCTTTTTACAGAGGGAAGGGGATTGCACTATGGGTTTTACTTTGTTTCAAAAATAACCTTCGAACATGAAACCTGTATGTATGAATTTGATGATGGTGTTCATAAACGACTTTTGCTATAAATTTCCATTGACATGTTATACAAAGTGAATGACTTTTTTGTTTTGCTCTATTATAAATATGATTGATGTGTACCTCGTATATCTTACTGGCGTATTTTATTCGTTTTCTGATTTTGCCTATTAGGCGGGTTGATGCGGCGTCAATTTGTGCATAAAACTGACCTTTGCACCCTTACAAGGTCTTAGAAGAGTTCCATAGGCTTGAGGTAGCAGAAACAGTCGGTGGGGCATTTTCTTGAATATGGTGTTGCGTTTTGACTCGTACAACCTGTATCATGATATATTGGTATTATTGGAGCTCTTTAACAAAGGGATCTCCAATATATAAGAACTTAAATTTTAATCAATGAAATATTTTCAGAATTATATATTGTACTTTTTTGGTAGGATAAGCAAATAAAACAGAAATAATTAATTAATTAATTAAACCTTTTGAAGGATATCATGGCATCCACTGTTCATATTTTGACAATTATGTTTCATTGGATGTGAAGGATAAGCCAGATACTTACATGTGCAGTCATAATTGAAAGTTTACTTGATGATAAGAAATCATTTCTTCTGATTGTTTTTAACTCTGAAATTTTCTCAGAATATGAGATTGTTTTTTTATATTATAATATAAGATGTCACAATTGTGCGACCATCGCAAACGTGTCTTTGTCATTTTGAACAGGTGGTCTCTATATACAGGCAAATCTACATTGGTTGATACATGATTAAGATTTGTTCTGTGAAATGTTCTACTCAGCTAACCAAACTTGTCTTGCAAACCCACATGTTCAATTTGACCCCGGAACCTGAATTTAAGTTGACAATTTGCACGATCTACAGGCCATTATTTTGCGATAGACCCCTTCAGAACAGCGCTGTTTAGGGCTTCATTGGGGCTTCATGATTTCTGCTTGTGTCTCTTTTCGATTTTGATCCAAGTCAACATTGTTTTTTCGTGATTGTTTAAGGGGATGGAGGGACGTTTGGGTGAATCTCTCCACTACTCGCAAAATAAGTCCTCTAACCAAGGGCTTTAAATATCTGCCATAAAGAAAACAGCCAGCGAACACAAAATTACTAAAACTGATTTATCTAACAACCTTTCTTCACGCTCCGCTTTCTGTCAACAAAACCGGCTTGTGCCGAACGAAAACAAAAAGAGGAAGACGACTATTTCCTACATCACCATTCTCATCTTTGGGTCTTGTAACATCGGTTGAAATCCTTTTAAATGCTTGGAATGGCGATCGTTTGATTAAACCATATCTTGAGACTATTTCGATTACACTGGACAACAAATTTTTACAAAAGTCATGTTACTGAAATAAAATTAGTCAATTCTTATCAATTTTTATGTGCTGAACACGAATATGACAGTCAAATTGCAAAATTGGCTCTAGTTTTTTTGTAATCTGCAAGAAATTAATGTTTACATAACGAAATGCATTCCAATAGTAAAAGGTCAACTGTAATAGCCTACCTATAAAAAATCAAGTCATTGACTACATCTTAGATTTCTTCGCCTGTCTCTTGTACAGCTGTTCGGGAGCATCTCTGAGGAGTGTCCAGCAGTAGTCAGCCAGCATTGTAGTGGACCATTTTCCCTGGTATCTTTGTTCCATTGTTGCGATATCTTGATGAAAACGTTCGCCGTGTTCATCACTAACAATACCACAGTTGCTAGGAAAGAAATCCAAATGGGAATGAAGGAAGTGAATCTTTAGAGACATATTGCAGCCAAGTTTCTTATACTTCATCAACATGTCTTCTACTAGTTCCTTATAGTTTTCTGCCCTAACATTTCCGAGGAAGTTTGTAGAAACTAGGCGAAAAGCATTCCATGCTTGTTTCGCGTCACCTTCCAGCAAGTTGTTGAACCGGTCATCTTTGAAAAGCTCTCGAATCTGAGGACCCACAAAACCTCCCTCTTTAATCTTTGCTTCGCTGAGTCGAGGGAATTTTTCATGCAGGTATCGGAATGCTGGCAAAGTCCGGTCAATGGCTTTCACGAAGTTCTTCATCAAACCTAGTTTGATGTGAAGGGGTGGTAGCAAGATTTTCTGAGCCTCAACCAGAGCTGGGTGTTGGATATTCTTCTCTCCAATGGCTACATTCTGCCTGTGAGTCCATTCCTTCCTCATGTAGTGCATTTCCCTTGCTCGGCTATCCCACTCGCATAAGAAACACATGTATTTTGTATATCCTTGCTGCAGTCCCATTAAAAGGGCAACTACCTTCAAATCACCACAGAGGTGCCAGCTGTACTTGTTATACTCAATGGAATTCAGTAACTGCCTTAAGTTATCGTATGTCTCTTTCATGTGGACAGCATACACTACTGGAATAGATGGAAGAATGTTTCCATTGTGCAAAAGCACAGCCTTGAGACTCAGTTTCGAAGAGTCCACAAATAGTCTCCATTCTTGTGGGTCATGAGTGATTTTTAAAGCATTCATGAGGCCCTCAATATCGGAACAGAATATCAGATTACTTTCCTTTCTGAAGAAAGGCTCCAATTGCTGGTGGCGCTTTCGATATGCAGTAATTGTGACATCTTCTTCTAGAAGATTCCATTGTTGGAGTCTTGATCCTAGCAATTCTGCCTTGTTCTTTGATAAGTCCAAATCACGAATCAGGTCATTTAGTTCTTCCTGTGTTATTCTGTGTGGGGTTGATGATGCACCACAGTGAAAATCTGGATCACTGCATGCTGATGGACCAGGAGAAGAACAGGTCGACACACCTTTGTCTTCGTCAGATGAATCAAGAGAATATTCTGCTGGAGGTTCTGGAATAGGAAGTCCCTCACCATGTGGAACTGGTCTCAATGCAGACGGAATGTTTGGGTAGACTATTCTCGACTTCTTTCGCTTCGTTATTCCGCCGGAAAGAGGAGGAACCAAGCAGAAGTAACAGTCATTTAGGTGGTTGCTTGGCTCTCTCCACACCATTGGGACTGCAAACGGCATTGATGACCTTTTGCAATTCAACCACTGTGAAAGCTGTGTTGTACATGTAGCACAGCATATATGCGGAGCCCAAGGCTTGTCTTGGTCACCAACCTTGCATCCGAAGTAAAGATGATATGCCTTCTTCACTTGAGAATTGATACTTTTCTTCTGGTTGGCAAATGTCACTTCCACAAATATAGCAAAAATTGTCCGCGGTATTAACACACTTTCGAGGCATTACTGTTCTTTATTGTACGTAAATGGATAAAATAATAAGTTTTATGTAACAGTAGCTTGAACTGTCTCGCACAACGTCTAAAATATTTTAAATGCTGAACCTATCTGATTGGGCTTTATATAGTACACTGCTTACGTCAGCTTCAGCAGCCGCCTGGCATTAGTATAATAGGCCTACACATGTATAGTACACTGCTGACGTCAACTTACTTCAGCAGCCGCATGGCATTAGTATTGCATTGCATCAGAAAATGATGCAATCAACTGTGGATGATGTGAGCATGATGGTATTATGCAATGTTACATCATTATTCCGGATGTTGCTGCAGTCCTACTGGAGAAATTTACACAGTGAAACATAGAAAATGAGGTATATGAATATCTTCAAAACGAGAGCCAATACAAATTTTTCACGGTTATATTCGTGTTCGGCACACCGAAATACTACAGATTAGGGCCTTTTCAAGTCAGTAATGATTTCACTGTTGACCAGTGTTACTCACATGGGCTTTTTTAAGGAGAAAGCCTCTTTCCATTTCTATTCCTCTTTTTATAAATGACATGGAAGTTGTCTTACAATCAATTATAGGGATGGACATCATTCTAGAAGAAGTTTCTTTAGCTCTTTTATTGCTTGCTGATGATACGTTGATACTTTTAGTGGCAGCAGATGGTCTTCAAACATCCTTAAATAATATGTTACTTGCATGCTGTATAAGACGAAATATATTTGCAAATATTTATAAAACAACAGTTATGACCTTTAACAAAAGATATGACTAGACGTCTTTTTAAGTACAGAGATTTATATCTAGAGATCTTGGATCAGTTTAATTATTTAGGAATTGTTATTACGAACAGACCCAGTTTTGATCTGCTACAGAGACTATTGATTACAAATGTGTCAAAGAAATGACCCTACTTCTGATAATACTGAGAATCTATAATGTCAAGTGAATATAATTTGTGATTTATTGGATTATTTTGTTTCTCCAATTTTGTCTTATTGCTGTGGAATTTGGAGAGTCTTGTTAAAGAAGACAATATAGAACGGGTACAAGAAAATAATGCATGTGTTTACTAGATTTTATACTTTCTACCAACACCATACTACACGTAGACATGCCGATAATTTTCTCTCTCTCTCTAAATATGTATATATATATATATATATATATATATATATATATATATATATATATATATATATATATATATATATATATATATATATATATATATATATATATATATATATATGTGTGTGTGTGTGTGTGTGTGTGTGTGTGTGTGTGTGCAATAAACTGACAACGAACAGTGAGAATCTAATATGTAGCTCGCATGAGCGGTTGCGACTCTTTAATTAGACTTTTTCAAAGGCAAATACAAAACATAGACAAGACAAACAAATAAAGCAGGAAAACTCTTGTCTGCATGATCCAATTACAGCTGAAGAAACATTAAAAGTTGAAGTTATAAATCTGAAAGTAACAGAGGAACTTCTATTGATAGTATATTAAATAAACATATCTAACTCTCAGTTTCTAAATTATCAAATGTGTGTGTAAAACTTTTTAATATAATCTTTAATATTATAATAAATGTGTCCTAACTGATTCGTGAATTTATCGACCTATTATCTGTTTTGGTAAAGTGTTTACCACTATATTAAATTTAAGATTATCTAAATTCCTTAATGATGGTAAATTATTATCTAAGACTCAAACTAGATTTAGATTGCACACTGGACAATGCATTTCTTTTGCACAGCCGTATTATACGTTAAAGAAGGATATTTTGGTAAAGTTACTTTGACAAAGTATGAAGAGTTGGATTATGGCATAAACTGTATTCAGAACTCACCTGGGAAAAGCGATTTAATGTTATACTGAGTATTTGTAATGACATCAAATGATGTTGCTGTGTAAATAATGACTTTTTTCTCGGGTTTTTCCTTATTTGAAAAAAGTTTAAGACATGCGAAAATATATATTCGTTCTTGTTCTCCTTATTCCTAAATGACCCAGAATCCTTTGAGTAGTACATTGATGTGAAACTGGTTGATTCAAACCATTCTAAACATTTTAATACATGCTTGTGTAATATTGTGATTTCGTAAGATCTGAATCAGTTAAATAGTAAAATTACATTCCTTAGAAGTAGACTGAATATCAAAAAATGTACTTTTCTATATATGGTATACGATGAACGTGGTCTGTCGCCCTTAATTATTACCATTAAAAGTCACACGATTAATTAATTAGCTAGATTAGAAGAAAACAATGCCTTGCAATATGTGTTATATCTCAAACATTTTTGAGATCATTCGAATGCCAATAAATGGGTCCTAACGTTAGATCTCTATTAGATTATTCGAATGCCAATAAATGGATCCTAATGTTAAATCTCTATTAGATAATTCGAATGCTAATAAATGGATCCTAATGTTAAATCTCTATTAGATAATTCGAATGCTAATAAATGGATCCTAATGTTAAATCTCCATTAGATTATTCGAATGCCAATAAATGGATCCTAATGTTAAATCTCCATTAGATTATTCGAATTTCCAATAAATGGATCCTAATTTTAAATCTCCATTAGATAACTCGAATGCCAATAAATGGATCCTAACGTTAAATCTCTATTAGATGATGACTGGTTTAGCTAAATATGGAAAAATCAAAGATTTTTCTCAGTTAAATTGTTAACAAATATTTTATAACAATGACTAAAATATAAAAACAGGCAAGTCTGGGCAGCTAACACCAAGCATGATCGAAAGGTCTAAATTACAGGTTACTTGAACACTAGTTTGGATTAAGGAAATATTTCTCTTCTTCTCAACGCCGAAGCTATAACTAAAACTTAATCAAGTTTAGAACTGCATAACACAGGCTTACTCTTGAAACTTATATATGGGCTAATGAATCATATAACGATATATATATATATATATATATATATATATATATATATATATATATATATATATATATATATATATATATATATATATATATATATATATATATATATATATATACACATACATACACACACACACAAAAGCTACAGAAAATATAGATATATATAACAACACACACATACACACATGCGCGCAGATATATAATCAATATTATCTATATGATCCCAGCTATAAATTTCTTTTTATTCTTTTATTATTCACTCTATCCAGGCTATGATACCGAGGTCGATCATCCTCTAGATAACGGTAACCAACCTAACCACCAGTTAACAGCTTCCCTCTGAGGAAGAATGGAAAAATTTAACCCATACACGAAGGTCTGAAAAAATATACATTGACTCAACATCCAATATCTTTTGCAAAGACATGGCGAACATTTAGTGAATGTGAACAGGACGTGTTGTATTAAAATTTATACCGTCCGAAATCTTTCTGTAGTTGGAAAATGATTATGAATTGTATATGGACATATTCGATATGCTTTTAACAGCTCGTATTCAGTGCTTCTCACCCATGATCAATATTTAGCCTAGTGTTGTCTATTAGACAGCACAAGTGTATGAGATATGGAATAAACTGATGCTTAGCAATAGGCTTCCCTTATCCGAAGCTAATTCAAATCATAATAGGCTCCTGTAAACAGTTGTAAGAATACAATGACTGCATTAAAAAGCGTTTGGAATAGTAATAGCACATTTGTGTAAGGTCTTCCGGGAATTAACGATGCCATATATATATATATATATATATATATATATATATATATATATATATATATATATATATATATATATATATATATATATCACTTGTGAGTATTATTTGTCTGCCAGTGTATTCGCTCATTCATAGACATTTTCAAAGAAGAAAGCAATTTGACAGTAGATTTTACGAAGAAACAAAATTTAGAGCTAGTTTTTCCGTTTTAATTTAATTTAAGATCTTCTTTTAAGTATCAGCACGTTCTGTACGTCCTTCTAAAACGTTTACTTTCAACAGTGTTACCACTCTATGATCTTCAACTACGTAACAGGAAGAAGAAAAAGCAATACGATTTTGTTAAAACTTAACAAGCAATATAATTCTCGAAAATATAATAAAAAATGAAAATTTAAAAGGAACTTACAGTATTATGAATTAAATAAAAAATAATCCTAAAAAGTTCTATACATGTCAAAAAGGACAGAGTGTTCCGAATGGATTCGAAGTCCTTGAATGTGCTGATGTGTCAACAGTCTTGATGTTTCACAATGGCATAACTCCTCTGAATAAGTTCTCAATAAACCAAAATTAATAATTAGTTCAGAGTCAATTAGCACTTTGTAATTCAAATAATTATCTAAGCACAACATCAAACAACTCTGCAGACTGATATTAAACAAGAACATAGGACATAAAATGAATTAAATTTTCCACCTCTCCGTCTTTTTATACACACATACGACTCTATATTGCAGTATTTTCCTCCATGCTGTAGCAATAATTTCTACCTGACTTATGTCACAAAAATCCACGTTGCAACAGAACCCACCCGACTAAATAATCCAATCGCAAATCACACCAAACTTGTAAACAGGTTCAGCATTGCGATGTTTTATTTTAAAATTTTGTCAGCACCTTTTTATAGCTCCTATGCAATCTACTGGCATGCACCAAAAATATGTGTTTGTTTGATTTGGATTTTTAAAGTAGCTTTAACAAGTTTACATTCAACTGGCTACGATATCTGCAGTGTGGCAGTTTATAATGACGTCTAGTACTGGGGCATCATGCCGCAGACATGTAGCATGATGTCCCACACAGTCACATTAATCTGACACCAGGCTGAGCGGTCCTAACACTAACTTCTTAAAGCTGAGTGCCTATCGAGGCAGTTGTTTAGTACTATTTTTATGTCTTTGGTATAACTTGACCGGGGTTCAAAATCGCGACTTCCCACATCCGAGGCGGACGCTCAAACCACTAGGCCAACGCAGCGGTGCACGAAATGTAAAGGACACCGCTCCACACATACATACATACATACATACATACATACATACATACATACATACATGCATTCTTCTTTATCCCAAAGAGGACCAACTAGAAAGAATTGTAGCTGTAGTGGTCGCAGAGTTATTGTGCAGAAACCATTTTACCTAGTTCAGACACAACGACCTTGACTTTCAACTTTTTCATCCCGAGATCGAAAGGTTTTGTTCCTTACCCCCATCTACAAGCCATCTACATTGTTTATTGTTGGTACGAGCTGTATAAATGACGTTATTGTGTGGAATAGGAAATGTGAACCTACAAACGGACAACCAGGGTCATATTATAATATGCTAAATCAATATGGCGGATTATAGATATGACGAAGCGTTGTAATTATCACAATTTTCACAGCTTGATATAAATAAATGTATTTGCAATGAACTTAATATTTTAGGAGTAGTACGAACTATTCAATTCTATATTAGTAAAATGTAATAGATTATCTTGACATCTTGGTGCGAAAAGTATAATCAGCACATTTCAAGTTTGCTCACTATCTTACAAAAACAAGGGAAGTTCCCCAAAAATCTGAATTTTATCAGAATTGATAAAACACAAATGTCATTCATCAACGCAGACAAAGTATTGTGTTGGCTTTTGTAAATCGATCGAGCCAATCTCATATTTATCCTCTTTGATCTAACAACTCCTTTCTAGAATTAATATAAGACTGCTGAGTGTCTATAAGGTATGATTACTCGTCAGATAGGATATGCTTGCGTGATACAAAACAAGTTCACTTTCATATAGCTGGAATCATTTTAAGATGCCCTCCATCAAAAGGCTGTATTATTCAGACGATAATTCAGATAATAATACCAATAACTCAAATAGCTGTAACGATAAGCTACCATTAATGGACTGCCAAACTTAAAAAAGAGCATGACCTAATCTAGCCCTCTTTCACTAAATTCCTCAGACTTTTGCCTGAAAATGAGCTTCTGTATTATCTCGTTTTTCATAACTCTGTCAATACTGGCATTATTAAAAAGATGAAAAAATAAAATTGTACAGTGTTTTGTTTAGTCTTGCCATAGATATATCTTTGATTAACTATAGAACTCTGGTATGAATGAACCTTGTCTTAGAAATAATATATTACAGTTCTCTATCTGATGTGAACGAAGCATGCAACAGAGATAAATTTAATAACTTTTGACACCTGCTGTTGATGAAGTATGCCGTAGGGTTAACTTTGATAACTACTGATATCTGATGCGAATGAAACATGCCACAGAGATAACTTTGCAGCTATCTGATACGAATGAAGCATTACGTAGAGATAACTTTGATAACTACTGAGATCTGATGCGAATGAAACATGCCATGGAGATAACTTTGCAGCTGCTTATCTGATACGAATGAAGTATCCCGTAGAGATAACTTTGATAACTACTAAGATATAATATGACCGAAGCATACCATAGAGGTTCATTTGCAGGTGTCTGTCCATCTATCAGAAATGTCAATAAATAGACAGTGATATATCTATTTGAAAAGAGGAAACTATTTTTAAACGTATTTCTTATTTTGGAAAAGAACTTTTAGAAACATAAGTAAACATTTAGATCAAATAAAGTTTATAAAAAGAGTTTCAACTGAAGTTCAAATCAATGTTCATAAACTTCCTACACATCGTTAAATACCTTATTTCATATTCAAAACCATGCATTATGTCTATAAATATTGTAAAATGTATTTCTTTGTTTAGAAGATAATTTTTATGTGCCACTGGGATCAAAGAATAATTCAGTATTTAGAGTAAATTCTTTTTTTGTGAAAGTGTTGAACCTGATGTTCAAATAAATGAGCATACAATACCTTGATCTCGTTAAGTTACGCGTATTCATCATATATGTTTAGCCACGTGTAACTAATCACACATGTTAAGGCACGTGTAACTAATCACATACGTTAAGGCATGTGTAACTAATCACATATGTCAAGCCACGTGTAAATCACATATGTTAAGCCACGTGTAACTAATCACATATGTTAAGGCACGTGTAACTAATCACATATGTTAAGTAACGTGTAACTTATCACATATATTAAGCCACGTGTAACTAATCACATACGTTAAGGCACGTGTAACTAATCACGTATGTTAAGGCACGTGTAACTAATTACATATGTTAAACCGAACATCATGACAATAACGTAAAGTTCTCTATAAATTTTCCCTTAAAAAAGGTATTGTGTCTTTAGTGAGATCCTTTAAATTACAGACTCAGATATTATATCTAACCATGTACTCGAGCTGTATGTTTCTCCGTATAACACATTATTGATAACGAAGCCTACTTGTTCAGGAACGTGTATTTCAGAAAGCAAAGATGATGCGAAGTGTTTTTCGCGTTTATTTTAAGAAAAAGGCCAACATGTTGATAGAGTGGATACAGAATAATCTAATGCAATGCTTTTATCAAGACGACAGAGTGCATGCGGAATAACCTTTAACCTTTTATCAAGATGATAGTATGGAAACGGAATAACCTGACACAAACCTTTTATCAAGATGATAAAGTGGATACGGAATAAAAAATGCAAACCTTTTATCAAGATGATAGTGTGGATACGAAATAACCTAATGCAAGTCTTTAATCGAGATGATAGAAGTTGATAAGGACTAACCTGATGTGAGACTTTTATCACGATGATAGAGTGCTTACGAAACAACCAGACGCAAACTTTTTATCAGATACCAGTTGGACACTTGATGATGGTCTTCAGACAAATTCTTGCTTATAAGGAAAGACATTCAAACTTGACTGCGTGCATGAGTTGTCCCTACTAACATAAGCATAATCAAAATTATACAATTGTTATGGGGAAAGTTATTAATGTCTCTTTTGAATGATTTGTTTTTCTGAGCAAATATTAACGCATTTGTTTGTGGTAATTAGATGCGCTGCACATATTCCAATGAAACAATTATCAGAAAATGAAACTAAGTTTTGAAAACAGTAAAGGTGTCTATACATTCATTTTGAAACGAATAAGATATGAACAATATGTAGAATGTGTTTAATAGCATCTGTAGGCCTATAGCATCCTTATAGTATTCCTTTAGCATCGTAGTGTATCCGTATAGTATCTGTAGTGTATCCGTATAGCATCCATAGTGTATCCGTATAGCATCCGTATAGCCTTTATTTAGCATCCGTAGTGTAGCAGTATAGCATTCATAGAATTTATGTATAGCATCCGTATAGTCTTCATTTAGCATCGGTAGTGTATCCGTATATCATCTGTAGTGTATCCGTATAGTATCCAATTAGCATCCGTAGTGTATCCGTATATCATACGTATTGTATTCATTTAGCATCCGTAGTGTAACAGTATAGCATTCGTAGAGTTTATGTATAGCATCCATATAGTCTTCATTTAGCATCGGTAGTGTATCCGTATATCATCTGTAGTGTATCCGTATAGCATACGTATTGTATTCATTTAGCATCCGTAGTGTAACAGTATAGCATTCGTAGAGTTTATGTATAGCATCTGTATAGTCTTCATTTAGCATCAATAGTGTATCATTAGCATCCATATAGTATCCATCTAGCATCCGTAGTGTATCCGTATATCATCCGTAGTGTTTTTGACGTATTTATTTTAGTAATGATGGATGATGAATTGATGCGGGTCTGCTCAGTTATCATTGTGCTAAAAACTAAGAAGTGGGTACTCAGTCATAGGATACTATTCTCCTGTCAAAATGACAGGTAAGCATCATCGAAACTGGTTTTCGTGGAGGAATTTTTAAAGACGTGATCAAAACATATTGTTCGTAGTTTGGAAAAAGAAGTAAAGTAGCTTTCACGAGAATCAAATTTATGTTGATTTGCCTCTGTAAAAATATTAAACATTTGTATAAATATCACATTATTAGTGTGTAATTAAGGATTCTCATTTCTATTAAACAAATGTATGTTATTGTCACGTATCCAAACATATTCAAAAATGGACAGCAGCAATGAGGTGAAAATGGAAGAAATATGAAACTATAACGCAATTTACAAACATTTTTTGTTTCAAAGAAATCAAGTATCTAAAGATGGTTGCAGTCATACAAATTTCTTCAGATTTTATCTATTGTATGCAATAAAGATGTCACTGTTTGAAAAAAGAACTTTGATATGCATACACATATCAAGCTGAGTGAACTATCACATATGATAATATCGCTAAAAGCAGACAAAATATTCAGAATGATGACAGCAAATAATTGCTGTCTGAGACGTTAAATCTATGGCTTTCATGGCATATCTCAAAAGCTTCTTTAATTGTTAGATATTTAAGTTGAAATGTCAGGGTCTTGTCAGGTATTCAGTCTGTTAATGATTGATGGCAAAAGTTTCTTATTTGAGATTATTATTTGGATGGGTAATTTTGAATTCGAATAAGAAATCATGCTTTCAGTCTTCCTGTACAAGAGAATATCGTGGCTCAGTTTAATACTAGTGTAACAGCAGTTTGTATTGAATAATGCGTATTTATACAACAGACCAGAATAATGTGCATTCATACAACAGACCAGAATAATGTGTATTCATACAACAGACCAGAATAATGTGTATTCATACAACAGACCAGAATAATGCGTATTTATACAACAGACCAGAATAATGCGTATTTATACAACAGACCAGAATAATGTGCATTCATACAACAGACCAGAATAATGTGTATTCATACAACAGACCAGAATAATGTGTATTCATACAACAGACCAGAATAATGTGCATCCAGACGACATATAAGAATAATAATAAATGCTCATTTTTCCTTGCCAACAAAGAATACAGGCTTTCATTTCCATACTTCAGTATATAAACCATCTTGGGTGAGTTTTTCAAGGGATTTTTCATCAATGGATTTGTCATCATTGGCGTCGGTTAAGAGCTTATTGATAACACAGGGTTTTCCATGTATAGGCATATTCCTGAGTATGAGCGGAGAGCTAAATGTCAAAGGGTTCACAATCTTTTCGGAGTAAGAATGGATCCATATACCCGATTAATCACAGTCTATTCAAACAGCACGTGAAATTCCGATTAGCTTACTTTACAAATGTGCATGCATTTAACCCGCCTGTTAAAATAAGAATATTTTAATAACATGATCATGCATTGGTCGAAGGAAGTAGACAGCGCTTCAAGCGGATATAATATCCTGTAACATGTCATTAAATTTACTGAAAGCAAGAAATAATCATTTTTTGAACTGTAAGAACTTCATCTTTTGAACACACTCAGAATATAAAAAGTCTGAAAACCCAGCGAAAACTCATTCACTGATTGTAGTGATAAATTCGACAGAGAAGTGTGGGTTTTTCTTAACATCGACGTGCAACCTTCACATCTACCGCTATTATATTTGCAATATAGGATTCATTGATCTTGTTTGTAAACAAAACTATGTGATTTGTGCATGTTGTATACGCTACATATTCGTCTATCCATTATTGAACTATTGTACTCCACGAGTTAACTTAAAAATGCTGACACACGATCTGCGATGAGATTGGTTAAAGGTCAATTGGAATTTCGAATAAGCAATAGTTAACCATCTATTGATGGTAGAAAGACGGAGTTTGGTCTCTTGTCAGTTTAAGTTCTTCAAGATAAATTTCTCTGGTTAAATGAACCATCGCATTTTTCCAGCTAATTTACAATTCAAATTAAGTCACTAATGTGATAATGTAGCTTTTACAAGGCGCAGGGTATACAGTCCTCTCACTTTCTTGTTGGAATCAAGTGTTGTGTTAAACTTCATTGGAATTACCCATTTTTTCTATGCTAGTTAGATTTAGTTCTAAACGATGTATATGACAACGACCAGTCATAATAGTGAAATTCTGAGTTTAAACTAAGACCTTTTATATAGTCATTAAGTTCTGTTATCATCGCAGCATCGGAAAGACGTGGTGCTTTCTACTTAGTAAACGTCCACTGAAAACTATTGCAATACCACCCTTCCTCGTCTTCTAGAGAGACAATCGCAGAGGAAATGTGTTTTTTTTTGTTATGCAACCAGCGATATTTTGCATGAAATATATACATTTAAGGTCCATCGTCTTCTTGATAGCAAATAGTTACTTGCTATAAGTTCATCGTTGTTTTTCGCTGCCTTGCCAACTTATCAAATATTATTTTAACCCAAGCTTGATTTTTCTTTAACAAAACCATGTCCTTTTTGCATAATCTAGGACACAGACAAAATGATTTTGAATTTACAAAACAAACATATCACATATTTGTATTTGTGTGATTGTAAACTACACTCCAGTTGATAAATTATACAGCACACTAGTACTTAAAACTTTTATAGAATTTAAGGTGCAAGCAAGGGTGAAAATATATTCCTGTAGAATACTTAAGCACACGATAATAAAACAAACCTGATCAAGCACAAGGCCGCAACATTGACATCAGGGAAGGACATAATACTATTCCATCAGAGACGGATATCAGCTCTTACAATCAGAGAAACTCTTACAATCAGAAAAGGATATAAACTCTTAACATCCGAAACGGATATAAACTCTCGACATCAGATACGAATATAAAATCTTGACATCAAAGAAGGTCATAAACTTTTGCCATCCGAAACGGATATAAACTTTTGCCATCAGAGACGAATGTAAATTCTTTCCAACATAGACAAATATAAGCTCTTCTCATCAGAAAAGGAAATAAACGCTTGCCATCAGAGACGAATATATACTCTTTCCATCAGAGACGAATATAAAATCTTGTCATCAGAGACGAATATAAACTCTTGCCATCAGTGAAGGACATAAACTCTTTCCATCAGAGATGGACATAAACTCTTGCCATCAGAGATGGACATAAACTCTTGCCATCAGAGAAGGATATCGACTCTTTCATTAGAGAAAGACATACCCTCGGTTTTTAATGTTGTAATACCCCAAATCAATGGTTAGAAAGAACACGAATAGCAGAATTCGACATGGTTTACTATACAATTCGTCTAAATAAAGTTTTTGAACGTGTGCACATTTAATTAATGAATATTTCAACACTCAGTTTTATTCGATAAAGAAAGAGGTTAAATTACCAATTTTCTCGCCTTATGTATTCATATTTACAGCATCGATGCTGATGTCAGAACACTAAAAACATCTTTTACAACTTCTACGACTACAACAATAACTACTACTACTAAGACTACAACAACTGCTACTACAATAAATATTATTACTACTACTAGTATTATTGCTGCTGCTGATGTTACTGATTATGTACTGCTTCCTCTGTTATATCAGCACTTGACCTTGCAAACTATTTGATAGGTAACAGATGATGGTTTTCATGTTAACGATGAACGCATTCCGAATTATACACCATAATTGGCTGGTATCCATTCATTATTTGAAGTCCTGTGTTTAATCAGAGACCTATATCTGACTGCTAATTATCTTATTACGAAGTCAAAATGGTAAGACTAGATACTAGTTATTATACTTGTGAGGTTTCGACTCGTAAGTATAATATGACTATGACATGTGGACTAGAATTGCCATAAAACGTATGATGCACTATGAGCAACAAAGGGAGGCAGCTCTAAGGTCCCAACTTTACTGCAAGTACAGTTATCGAAGGTTACTCTCCGCAGTCTTTATCTACCTTTGGGAAATGACCGGTATAAGTAAAAGTCATTTGCGTTGTACTGTGGCTGATATTTCTTTACATGTCGTAATTATGGAAACCGTGCACTATCTAAAGTAGAGAGGTGATCAAATTGGCTGCCTCCACGTGCTCCAAATATAAACCTGAATTATTTGAAGACACAATACTTTTAGTAGTTATTAAAATAGAGAAAATGAATTTGTACCAGAGTAGACAGTATCAGCTTGTGAAAGTGCAATACATAAATTGTAAAATATATCACAATTAAGAAGACTTATCGGCTGTGTTTTTTCTTCTTCTAATTTACTTCTAGACTCTTGGGAGAGAGGTGCACAACTGAGGTAAGATAAAGCTGCATTCTCTAACATCCAAATTACACCCATGAATCATACACCAAAACAAAGGAGATCATAAATTATGTTAACAACGTATAATAGATACCAGTTTTTATTGTTAAAAAATACCAGGATAACCAGTAAGGAAAATCTGTGGAGGTATTTTTCTTTAAAATTCAAACCAAATGCAAAGTAAGAATCTGCAGAGCCGAGCCAAAAATAAATTGAAGTATTTAGGACTGTCTACGAAGTTTAGCACATCTTGCCAATGAAGTCAGCTCTATGTTTCAAAAGTAGAATTGAAAACTCTTACAAATGTTGCTGGAACTTATGAAAATTTTCAAAGCCATGGGGATGGATACTTTGCAACCTCTATCCATTTCATGATTACAAATGTAACTTTAAAGCAAAAAAACCCACCCCAACAAAGATACAAATTTGCACTTGTGGTATAAGCATATAATTATGTATACATAATTTGCATAATTTGTTTATTATTTTTTATATTTCATTATATGCTTTCGATAATGTGATAATATATGTTGGTTTCGATCTTTTACAAAATCAAGTTCATTTTCTTCCTGACCTGAATCATTGATTTTGGTTTTGCAGTAAACATGTTATTCTTAATCAGAGTCTAGAACTTTGGAAATTCCCTGTTGTTTATTGTACAGGTTTTATGTTTATATTATAAATTTAGTAATAAACTTATAATCATCAGTAAGATTTTATTATTAAGAAGTTACTATAAGATTATTGTCCATTAGGTAATAGTTCTTTTTTTAGAAAATGCTATTCGTGACCCGAGGTCAAATAGAGCACTATGTATTTTTGTTTTTCTAGAAATTACTCATTCGTGCTTTAAGATCTTAGCAGAATCATTTGCAGTATTGTTGTGTCCAGTAATTCATTTGGCATGGAATTTATTTATTCAAATTATTTAATTCAAGTGGTTCTTCTCTGGAAATACAAAGCGATCTTCAAAAATAACATTATTGGAAAAAAAGACTTGAATTTGTATTGAAATTTCGAGTTAGCATTTAGTCATGGATTGTATTATTGTGATCTATCAAAAAGGCTGTTGGCATATCACCAAGACGTGAGACACCACAGGCATATCACCACGACGTGAGACACCACAGGCATATCAACACCTTCAGCATTTGATTTAATTGGGATTTCAATTAAAGTATATTCAGAACTTTAATCATTTGTAATCGTGTCTGTAATTCTATGATTATTTGGAAGTTAATTCGGAAAACCGTATGTTCCTTTTCTTTACATGTTTACGTTGTATTTTAGGGAAATAAATTATTTGTTGAATTTTACAAAGTATGCTGCTTCGCATACTATTCTATTACGTATTTTAAGCACATAGAGTGGTAATAATATCGTTCATAAGTCCAAGTCCAGAACCTCTACATGCAATGCTCATTAAGCAAGTTGTTTTAAGACGCTAACAGCCTTATCCACTGATTTATGGAAGAGGAACGCACACTGAATGACATAATCGAGGATAGAACTGTTTGGAACTGTAGGAACCCAATCATAATTCATTTAGAGCTACACATGCCCAGACTAACCTATAAGATGAACAAATGCCAACATGCCGTACAAATGCAAATGTGCCGTAAAGTACCAATGTGCCGTACAAATGCCAATGTGCCGTACAAATGACAATATACCGTACAAATGCCAATATGCCGTACAAATGCCAATGTGCCGCACAAACACCAATGTGCCGTACAAATGCCAATATGCAGTACAAATGTCAATGTGCCGTACAAATATCAATGTGCCGTATAAATGCCAATGTGCCAACTGAAAAAACAGTAATTCAAATTTACCATTAGTTCGGTATGAAACAAATCACTAAGAAGATTTGAAATGTACCTAAATTTAGTAAAGAAGGAATTGGATCAAAACCAAAACTGAATGAATATATTAATTAAAGAAAACTTTTATTTATAAAGATGCAAACAAGTCAAGAATAAGATAAATAAATAAATGCAAATGTTTTACAGATTGAACAAACACGTATAACAGTTATGTAAAGAGCGGTCCTTTCGCTTCAGTAATAGTGCTTATAAGAAGTATACATTTCAGTGCAAATATTGGATAATTGTGTAATATTGATAACAGTATACACAAAACATATCTAGTAAAAGCTTGAAAAGTTAAAGTTACTATATAATGTCTGTCGAATTGAAGATTGTATATAGCAGTCCAATGTAACATTCATACCATTACCAATGTAGCATTCATACCAAAACTAATGTAACATTCATGCAATTTACCAATGTAACATTCATACCATTACCAATGAAACATTCATACAATTACCAATATATCATTCATACCATTACCAATGTAACATTCCTACATGCACCATTGTAACATTGGTACTATTTATTACCAATGTAACATTCATATCATTAACAATGTAACATTCATACTATTGCCAATGCAACATTCTTACCATTACAAATGTACGATTCGTATCATTACTAATGTACCATTCATACCAATACTAATCTGCCATTGATACCATTACCATTGTAACATTCATACCATTGCCAATTTAGCATTCATACCGTTACAAATGTACAGTGCATATAATTACCAATGCAACATTCATACAATTACCAATATAACATTCATGTCATTACCAATCTACCATTCATACCATTACCAATGTAACATTTATGCCATTACAATGTACCATTTATGCTATTACCAATGTACCATTCATACCATTACCAATGTAACATTTATGCCATTACCAATGTAGCATTCATACCATTACCAGTGTAACATTCATACCATTACCAATGTAGCATTCATACCATTACCAGTGTAACATTCATACCATTACCAATGTAGCATTCATACCATTACCAATGTACCATTCATACCATTACCAATGTAGCATTTATGCCATTACCAATGTAGCATTCATGCCATTACGAATGTAGCATTCATACCATTACCAATGTAACATTCATGCCATTACCAATGTAGCATTTATGCCATTACCAGTGTAACATTTATGCCATTACCAATGTAAGATTCATACCATTACCAGTGTAACATTTATGCCATTACCAATGTAGCATTCATACCATTACCAATATAGCATTCATACCATTACCAATGTAGCATTCATACCATTACTAGTGTAACATTTATGCCATTACCAATGTAGCATTCATACCATTACCAATGTAGCATTCATACCATTACCAATGTAGCATTCATACCATTACTAGTGTAACATTTATGCTATTACCAATGTAACATTCATACCATTACCAATGTAGCATTCATACCATTACCAGTGTAGCATTAATACCATTACCAATGTAACATTGATAACATTACTAATGTACCATTCATATCATTACCTATGTAACATTCATTCCATTACCAATGTAACATTCATACCGTTGCCAATGTAACTTTCATGCCATTGCCAATTTAACATTCATACTGCTGCCAAAGTAACATTCAAACCATTACCAATGTAACGGCTCCGGTGGCCTAGTGGATAGAGCGTCCGCCTTAAATGCGGGAGGTCGTGGGTTTGATCCCCGGCCGAGTAATACCAAAGACTTACAAAAATGGTACTAACAGCTGCCTCGCTTGGCGCTCAGCATCAAGAGGTTAGTGTTAGGACTGCTCAGCCTGGTGTCAGGATAATGTGACTGTGTAGGACCGCATGCTGCATGTCTGCGGCATGATACCCCAGTGCTAGACATGACGATAAACTCTCACACTGCAGACATCTTAGCGATATGACTGAAAAATTGTTAAAGCTACGTTAAATATCCAAATCACACACACACACGCACACACCAATGTAACACTCATACCATTACCAATTAAACATTCATATCATTGCTAATGTACCATTCATATCATTAACAATGTAATATTCATACCAATACCAATCTGCCATTGGTACAATTACCAATGTAAGATTCATACCATTACCAATGTAAGATTCATATAATTACCAGTTAAACATTCATACCATTATTAGTCAACCATTGATACCATTACCATTTGAACATTCATACCATAGCCAATTTAACATTCATACTCTTACCATCATACTCTTACCAACGTACCATTCATATCATTACCAAAGTAACATTCATATAATTAACAATGTAACATTCATACCATTGCCATTTTTTCGTTTATACCATTACCAATGTAACATTCATAGCCTTTCCTATAAAACATACATACTTTTACCAATGTAACATTCATACCAATGCCAATGTAACATACATACTTTTACCAATGTAACATTCATACCAATGTACCATTCATGCCAATGCCAATGCAACATTCATACCACTACCAGTTTAATATTCATGCCATTACCAATGTAACGTTCATACATTACCAACGTAATTCATACCATTAGCACATTAGCAATGTAACATTCATACCATTACCAATGTAACACTCATATGATTATTAATGTAACATTCATACCATTACCAATTTAACATTCATACCATTACCAACGTAACATTGATACCAAAAGAAATAAAAAGGCGTATAAGATATTTCTATGACGGTAATATTTATTAGTTACTGTGTTCATGATGTAGGTCGTGATAAATTGGTAGCACGGTAGATGCATAATACCTAGCTAGATTTGTATTGTATATAAAATGTCCATTCCAATGGTGGTTCTTTCTCTTGCTTTACAGTTATTTTCTCCTCCTAATACTACGCAATATCACTGTTTATAAAGTAATTTAAAGTTTAGCAATTGTAACAAGTTTTAATGTTAAAGACGACGAATAAAATTAACAATCGCAATAATTGTAACGCATGAATTAAACATGTAAACGAGTACATAACTCGACTACCAAAGGCACAAAACTTTTGCAAAGAGAGGTACAAGTTCACAACCTCATCACTCTTGGCATTTCTGTTGGTGTGATGAATGGAAATTTTGCAAGCTGAGATAAAAACCATGCATAACAAAATGTTAACATTGAAGCATACCGTCATCACATACACACGTTGTTTAAACATTTATATTTTCAGATAAATAGCGTAAATTTTCACATACTAGAATTAAACAAAATTGAAAGAGCCCAGCTTCATTATCTTCTCTATTAATATTAATAATATATTTATCAGTGCTGGATATATAGAGAAACAATTGTTACACATATATATGCTTACATGTATTTACTAGTGGATAAATACTTGTTACACACACATATATATATATGCTGACATGTATTTACCAGTATTAAATAAAGAAATGCCTGTTACACAGACTTGTGCTGACATGTATTTACTATTACTGAAAGGGGAAACACTTGTTACACAGATGTTTGCTGACGTATTTACCAGCACTGAATAAAGAAACACTTGTTACGCAAATGTGTACTGACATGTATTTACCAGCCTTGAATAAAGAAACACATGTTACACAGATGTGTACTGACATGTCTTTACCAGCACTGAATAAAGAAATACTTGTTACACATATAGGTGCTGACATATATTTACTAGTAATTGGTATATAGAAAAGCGCTTGCTACGAAGAAGTGTATTGATATATAGTTAGCAGTGTTTGATCTATTTAGAAAAACTTGCTACACAAATGTGTCCTGACATAGTTTTACCATTGCAGGATACAATAGCCCTTGTTACACAGATAAATGCTAAAATGTATTTATCAGTATTTGATTTATTGAGAAACATGATGTGTGCTGACACCAATCTGGGGCAATCAATTCGTTGCTGTGTACTTTCCATTACATGCATTCTTTCAGGAGAACGAATCTAATTGTTTTAGTCCAAAGTTTGAAACCACGGTTATAATGTGCAAAAGTTCTATTTTATAATTTGGACAACAACATAATATAACTGAATACAGTTTTGTTGGTTGAATTCAAAAGTCTTACGAATGGCTTATCACAACCAATTGTTGTGTTTTGATACAATATTATAATTGTGTCTTTTTATTGTAGTCTATACCTGAAAGCGGCTAAGATTACAAAAAGCAATACGTTGTAAAATGCAGTGAATTTCGGGATCAGCTGCTGGAAATATATGCCACTTAATATCACCATGAAATAATGATGATAGCCTTTGTATATGTCATGTCACTTTATTTATATACAACGGAAATGAAACGAAGTTTTAGGAAAATGTGTTTCATTGGAGTATGTTTATCTGAGCTACACTACTGTGCATTGCTTACTGACCTCAGCTGCACTACTGTGCATTACTTACTGATCTCAGCTACATTAATATGCGTTGCTTACTGACCTTATTCACACTACTATGCGTTGTTTACTGACCTCAGCCACATTACTATGCGTTGCTTACTGACCTCAGTCACACTACTATGCGTTGATTACTGACCTCATCTACACTACTATGCGTTGCTTACTGGCCTCAGTCAAACTACTATGCGTTGTTTACTGACCTCAGTCACATTACTATGCGTTGCTTACTGACCTCAGTCACACTACTATGCGCTGCTTACTGACCTCAGTCATACTACTATGCGTTGATTACTGACCTCAGCTACACTACTATGCGTTGCTTACTAGGCTCAGTCAAACTACTATGCGTTGCTTACTGACCTCAGTCACACTACTATGCGTTGCTTACTGAACTTAAACGTGGATTTGATAGATAGCTATTGATAAAATCAAACTGTTTGCTTGGGTACACCAATCAGTGTACAAATATAAAATTTCACACAGCAATTCAATTTCCAATTCAAATTTAAGCTGTCACCAACCAACGCTATTACCTGACTTCAATATTAGACCACCATTTATTTACATTCGTCACCATGTTATGCCATTGACATTTTTAATAATATTATCGAAGAAACAGATATGAAGAATGCTCTTCTTTCCTATGAGACCCTTTTTATCGTTATTAGAACGGTGCATTTGTTGCAATGTTTCCTGTTTTTGTAAAGGTCTTATTGCCACACTTGATTTTGTTATTAATATCAAGGATTATCCTAGTTCATAAACGTATATTTAATTTCATTTGACCTTGGTACTATAAACCATTGGTTTTTCAAACTACATTAATAGACGTATATTTAATTTCATTTGACCTTGGTACTATAAACCATTGGGTTTTTCAAACTACATTAATAGACGTATATTTAATTTCATTTGACCTCGGTACGACGAACCATTGGGTATTCAAGCTATCTAAACCTCTCGTGATGGTTTATAGTAATACTAACGTCCACTGATGCAGCAGTTGATCTGATATCTTGTCGATTTATTTGTGAACGCGGTGATTCTTATAATACGATCTCACATTCTTTATATATATCTTTACATATGCATCGAACGGGCATCACTGGTTTCTGGAAAGTTCTGAAAAAGAGGTTTTCATATACCGAAATATGATTCAGTGCCATTTCTTTGAGCTTGCTACTGCATGTTTTGCTGTCTTCTTTGTCTTGGACTTTGGACCCGTCTTTCTTTATCGGGTGGATTCGTAGAATTTTTATCTTGAGATTTCATATGGTTAGCTTTTGCTATTGACTGCTGGTAACTGTGCAGCTGTTTTTCTAGTGCTAGGTTTTCAGATTGCAGGGCCAAAAGTTCTCGCCTGAGAAAGTAAACGAAATAAAATTCACATTAAAATATATTAATGGGTAACTGAGATTTCAAGGTATCTATTTTTGAGATAAGCAAGGATCTATTCATGTATTTTGTTGAGATAAAACACTGACATCCTGTTCATGACGCTCACAACTTTGATTCCCGATAACTTTCGACAGATTTACAATGAAAAGTATCTATATAAATTACATGCACACATTTTTTAATGTGTTCGTGATAGTCTACAACTTCAAAGTAACACAAATGTGTACATGTGCACATTTCTTACATTTTGAGTTATAATTGGTCGATACAGCTAAAACCGATTAACATTCATTTTAAAAAAATAGATTAGAAAGAACATTGGTGTTCTTTGATAATAAATTAACCTCTCGTGTTGTTTATTTGTTGGTCTGGGGCATCTAAGACCAGTGGCGTCACTCGGGTTGGTGTCACCCAGTGCGGTAGCTCATGGTGTCACCCCCATGGTCCTCCTTCCGTAACAGACCATACAGAATCCTTAGTAATGTCATTTTGGTGTCACCCCCTCTGATGGTGTCACCCGGTGCAGTCCGCACCCGCCTCATCCCCCTAGCGACGCCACTGCTGTGCCTGCTAGTCATGTATTTAACTATGATCGGTTATCCGCTTATGAAATCCGACATGACCGAGCAGCGTGTGCTCTGTAAAATTTGCAATTTTTCATTTTGGTGTCACCCCTCTGAGATGGTGTCTCCCGGTGCGGTCCGCACCCCCCGCACCCCCCTAGCGACGCCACTGTCTAAGACTGCCGCCTCTTTCGTTTATACCATCAGATTATGGAAGGAACCGCATAAACAAAGCACGAGTATGTAAGATAATAACTATATATTGCAATTAACTGAATTCTTGCAGATCATGTGTTTAAAATCAGTAAACATTAATTACAATTTAGCTTTCAGGTTGTAAATGGGAAGTTTATTCTTATTTCTTTGTTAGGTCAAAAATTTTGAACGAATCCAAAGAAACGAATAACATGCGTAACTAGAGTGTTTGCTTCTTACTAGCGGAATAATATCTGAACAAATTCTAAGCCCGTCTTCTTATAACTCCAACATAACTAAACTGAAACTGTTCACCACCCTTGTTCTTCCACCACGTAAGTTAATAATTTATAGCTTTTGATGAACACACACATACATACATACACACGCACACACGCATATATATATATATATAATCGCATACTATTCTATTACTTATTTTAAGCACATAGACTTTTATTTTACTCGCTTGCATGCCCATAAAGGTCACAAACTATTATACAGAATAGCAGCTACATTTGGAACTGATGTTAACAAATTCTAAACACATGGACTACACTAATCAAATTCATTGAAATTATGAATATTATTTATTAAATTTATATAAATAAATATATTCCAAAAGTGGTCAATCAATCAACATTTCTTGGTGTACTACAATGGAGAGAGAGAGAGAGAGAGAGAGAGAGAGAGAGACGTACTCAGGTTTGCTTCAAGCTGTGCTGATTTTCTAAATTGTATTCCTAATACATTCGTATAAAGTAAAAGAAACTCTCTTAGTCACTCCCGACCGACATATAAATTACTGTGCTAATTAGTTTTAGTTCTGACCAGATAAAAGAAGAAATATTTTTAGAAAAGGAATACGCTAGTGTGCAGTTACATTTTGTCTGATCAATATATGACATTTTCATTCGAGTGTTTATACTGTTTGACGCCGATGACGATGTAAGGTTTGGTACTGACGAAAAATCTTTCCAATATAATTTTGTTGTGTTTAACGAATACTCAGAGCTTTGGAATTGAGTATCAATTTCACAAAGCCCAAGATTTTGATTTTGGCACACGAAAGATGATAAATATTGATTTACAATTGGGGATAATTTGATATACATATGCATTGAATTTAAATGCGTAAGTGTTACTGTTTCTAAAATGTGAAGGTTTGGTAAGTCGGTTAAATACAATGTTGATTAAGCTAGAACAAATCTGCATCTGCTTTACCAAAAAATGTACTTCATCATCACCAGAGAGATACAGTTGCATCTGATCATACTATATTACCCATTTTACTACACGGGTGTGAAGTTTGAGGATTTGAAAGTAACACAATAACTGAAAATTTGCGTATCAAATGTCAAACATATCCTGAAATTGAGAAAGGGTTCTCATACTTACATGCTTTATTCAGTACTAGGAAGAAAGTCTATTGATATACGTAGCAGATAACGAATTATAGGTCTTTGGATATACAGTATCAATAGCTTCACTTAAAACTAGGAAGAAGACCTAAAGATATCCGAGGGATATGAATGTGGATTTCTACAATCAATGGTAAATGGGCTAAACAATGAAGACGCCTTTATCAAATATTTTTTTTGGGAGACCAATGATAACACTAATATGTATAAATGGATAAACAGCATCAAGAACACTGTAAAATAACTGTTTTGATACCGGACCTCCCATATTATGAGTTCATTAATAATCCAAAAGGAACAAAATGCATAACAGAAACTTTGAAAGACCTTTATATACAGGAATGGCAATAGTCGGTAGCCTTATCGTCCAAAGAAAATGTTTTGTCATGATTTAAAGAAAACTTACGGAAAACTACTTATTACATTGGAAATCCTGAATTTTATCAAAGGTATATACTGATTCGTAGCTAATCTATGAATCAACATGTACCTTTGATAAAATTCAGGATTTCCAATCACAGACTCCCCATTAAAACCCGATATTTGGGACAATACATCGTTTGAGGAAAGAAAATGTAATCACTGTGGTGAAAATTACATCGGTGACATATACCGTTATTTGTTAATTTATCCCAAATTTCACAAACAAAGGCAGGTGTTTCTAAAACTGTTTTATTACCGCTAACCATCTTTTGGAAAGTTACAAACCTTATTTGCTGCAAGTAATCGCAAAATACTCCAAAATCTTGCCAAATATGTTACTGTAATAATGAAAACAATATCTTAAACTTTGTATTTTCTTTGGAAGCAGAAATTGTCCATGCTTCACAATAATATAATATTTTTTCTCTTTACAACTTTTGTACACTCCAGGAGAGTAATTGAATTCCACCCTAACACTATTACATTTATGTACCAAATGTTTGAATGTCCGATTCTTGCTCTGATACTAAATGCTAACCTGGCTTTTTTTTTTTACATATGTTAGTGGCGTCGCCTTTTAACTTTGTAGCAGTTGTGGTATTCTCATATGCCATATATGTATGGCCCGAGATTTACTTTTATTAATAAAATTTTTATTCTGTTCTGTTCTACCATGTAGCCGGTAGTAGTCAAAGCAAGTTTGATTTGGTGCTTGACGTCATAGCAACACAAATAGGTTATATAGTACCGAACAATTGCAGTAGAGTGCCTTGCCTGAGGACAGGCCACGGTACTGACCCAGAATCAAAGTAAAACAAATGTGTACCTGTTTATATTTTGCTAAAATGTGTACACAGACAAATTTGTGTTACATTGCAGTTTTTTTTTACAATCAACAACACATTTTAGAAAAATGTTAAATACATGTACACATTACTTACTTTGTCTTGCAAATCTGTCGGCAGCTATCGGTCATCGTATACAGCACTAAAATGACGAATCTTCTTTTAAAATGGGGTGTTTAGTGAAGGAATCAGGCATGTAATCCAATTCTTTGGGATACCATTTACCAATATTTCCTCATAAATTGAAGTCAACTGTCAATTGTGCTAGACAAAACTCTCTCATAGATGTCTTTTTTTAAATAAAAAAAATTGACTTCAAGAAATATTTCTGTAAATACAAATTGACAAAATGTTTTATCGGATAAACTAAAATGAAAACAAATGCCTGTAATTACTATGAAAAATTTCAGTATTAATATGAGTCGAGGATTAATATCACAAGAACATATTACAGTACTGACCTCAGCTGAAATTAATATCGCCATGAAACAGCAAAGCATCAAAATCACTTGAGGATTCATATGTGATTAAAGTTTAAAGATACGAATATAATACATATCAGGGCTATAGTGTCAGATAACATAACAATGCTGTCCACGGAATGTGCAAAATGCTATGCTTTGGATTGGAAATAGATGCAGAGAAAAAGAAAGAAAGAAAAAGATTTAGACTGCAAACATTTGTAAACAAATTTATGCGTTGAACAGGAATCCTATATTGACTACAAATCATGTGGGAAATTCATATTTACCTTTTGCATCAATACCAATTATTTTATTTGTCTAACATTCATTTACCAAACGAAAAGAAGGTATTTATCAACTTGCAGTAAGCGACGGTATCACTCTAGTTACTAGCTACTACACATGCAAGATAGTTTTCGGGCAATAAAATTAGCTATCTGGGACTATAGCCTTGTTCACCAATACTGGTGGGAAATATCGTTTGAACAAGTATTCTCGCTAATAGATTTTCGATAGCAAGATCAATAATTTATCCCTAAACCTTGTCACTTAAGCGTGCTTGAAAATTGGATTAGAGAGCAATACATCAGTCACTTATGTCTCTAAGAATGAATAATTTGTGTATAATATCAGCTAAATAAAGCGTTTTCTTTGCTTGATTTAAACACTATTTTCTGATAGAAATAAAATATTTTCCACCAGACAAGACGCATCATCTCAGATTATATCATTCTATTTAGTCTTAGATTTAAAAATGTTCCTTTTGTAATAGAAATTGGGAAGAGAGTAAAATTTAATGAGTCCTAGATAAATACAATATTCAAAGACTTGAAATTGCTTCAATAGAACATGTCACATGGCATCGCTAAGTGCCTAAATGACACCAATGGGAACAATTCGAGGATTTTCTAACAAATTCTATATCGTAAATTTTCTAGCATCCGGCCTAAAAGGGACCGCTCTATAGATATTGTGGATTTCTGAGAGAGTGTCAGCTATAAGGTGAAGTTATTTACATTTGCAACATGCACCATGGAAAGAATGTTGGCATACCTCAATGTTACTTTCATGTACGATGGATGGAATGTCTTTGGATATTGTACTTGAGGAAATCGTACATGATCTGAACACATAGCTAACTAAAATTTCTGCTCCCTTGAGCTAAAAAGAATCAGCCCGAATTAGTGTAAAGTACAATATCTTTAGCAGTTATTAAAATAGGAAGAAATAATTTTGCAAGACTAGACAATACCAGATTATGAACGTCAAAGAATGAATTATCAAATATGCAAAAGGTAAAAAAGCTATCGGCTCTTTTTTTAACACTTTACCTCTGAAGTCCAGGAAGTGAAAATGACCAAGCGGATATAGCAGGGCTTTTTCTTTAAAAAGGTGCACATCTGAAGTAAGGCCAAGATGTATACTCAGTAATTATAGGTCACTGCATTTGTATAGGAAAATACGAACGAGTTTTTGGGACGGAATATTTCACAACCTTGGGAGTGTAGTATATCCATCCGACAAAACGAGTTCATATTTTCCCAAACAAATGCAGCAACCTTTTTATTATATGCTCATTTTTCTTATTCTACCTAAGGCTTAATTATATAAACAAAATACACTACAAGAAACAAAGTAACTGAATGATTGCCGCATTCCAAACTAAATACACAAGCGCAGATGCATCATTACACAACAACAACATTATTAATGCGCACATAACTCCGCGCATATGAATTTGAACTTAGTCGCGCGCTAGATATAACTTTTAAAAGAAAATATGGCGTTTTGGTCAACTTAAAATTGAAATTTAGATTCATATTGCGAATGAATGCGCATTGGAACAACTTTTCCTTTGATCTGGAATGAATATATTTTTGTATTTGTGTCGTTTCTACGAACTTTCGTGATCGTGAACTGGATTCATCTGTGCAAATTCTACATGAAATACATCGGATTGAAATGACGAGGGAAAATCGTGTTGACATCTGCAAGTGTGCTTTTGTTCTGTCAATGAATATTTGAAATAATAATGTGGGGAAAATATGAAGTCTTTCAATTGCAATTATCAAAAAGAAGCTATGGAATTTTATGTTTATTTCATTTTGAGTGCAGTAAGAAGGATGTCATTACACTTGGAATATAGTTGAAATTACAGTACAATTTCGAAATATGGAATCAAGCTTCAGGATGTAAAACTGTAAGTATATTTTTTGCTATTCTTATTGCCAGCTAAAGAAGACAGTTTATGCCTTGTCACTTGCATGTTATTTGTAGGTACCCAGCAATGTTATGAAATCTGGTGTCTGTCGCCTGCCTAAATCCGAAACATTGTATCCAAAAAGTTAACGCAGAATGTAGCAAAACAGGTGGTATGTGGCAGTCCACGAACCATCTGCTTTAGTTCATTTAGAAACAAATGTGATCAACCAAAACGTAAACCGCCTACTATGTGAGTGAACATGAATTGCTGTTCACCAAAAGTGCTGGCCATCTGCGTCCACTGTTTGTTTACAATAGAAAGAAGTTATTTTATGAGTACAATATGAAGTTGCGCGCGAGTTCAGTATCGTAAAATACTGAACGATTCTGACAATGCAAAGTTAACGGAGAAACACGTGAGCATACAATTACCCTTATTACACACATCAATCATATCCGATAATCAAAGGAATTAAAAGTTCTTTGAACAATACCTAAAACATAAATGTCTTTTCATTAGAATAATACCACGGCCACAACGAGGCCAATTTGGTGGGAAAGTGCCACAAAGATTGACTGAATGTTTGGATAACTCAACGTTTTTCGATAACTTCTCAACAATAACCTTAGTACAGAATGTGAAGATGTTTGCCATGCACGTGGACATTACAAGACAGCGTGAGGCAAGGGCAACAATACACGTGTAAAGTCACGATGAAGTGCATCTGATCCGTCCTACAAAGTATGGTTGTTTATATTTCGCTTTTTTTTTAAATTGGATTTAAATCAATGATATAATTATCCAGTGAACGTGCTCGCATATTATTGATCAAATACGTTACGATGATTCTGGGGTCACACAGCCTTCTGGTAGCAAAATATTATGAAAAAGTATAATCTTTAAGGTGTCTTTACAGGGATGAGAGCTATCATTTGAACCAGCCCGTCGAACCATTTTGTGATGACGCTGCATAAAAGCCAATTATGTTCCAAATCCTTTCAACAGCAAGAAACGGAAAATGTCCAGCACGTTCCCACATTGAACATGTGATTAATGGTACAAGTGATGGTTTTGCAGTATATGTTGGACCCATGATTAGAACCAGATTTAAACTGCACAGGGTCAAATGTTTTTGAACAGTTGCGGCACATTATAAGATTTGGTTGAATGAATTGGATTGAATTTTATTAATAAACTAGCAATTTATCGATGATTGAGAAATATCTAGGCCGGGAGAAAGGCAAAAACTTACCACATTTGATGTTTATGCAGCTTGTCAACGTCATCATGTGCATGGTAGGCCGGTCCCGACAGAAGATGCGAGTCTACCCACTCTATATGGGCAGTGATTCTCTGGTCCTCTGAGTCTGTGAACGGACATTTGGGGTCACCCAGCTAAAATAAAGAGTACATTCAACGTTAAAATTGTTTTGAATCTCAAAAAAGGAAAGACAAAGTAAACAACCTTATAATGGCTTTATCAAACACCAATTAATTTGATGAAAGTTATATGCCTTTATTTACATACATACCTCTCCACTGTCCCGTGCTAGACTAAAATAATAAAATATAAAAATGGCAAATCATACGGCATACAACTTGCACTAAATGCATTAGCAGGCTGCCAATCTCATCGAAGCGTTAATACGTTGCGTAATTCTTCTGAAGGACTAAAGGTGTCCAGTCAGTGTTACCGTGGAAATACTGAGATAAATTATTCATCCTCTCCATTTCGAGGAAAGTGGTTAAGAATGCGAAAACATTCTTACATACATAGCGAAAGTTCGTGAACTATCCTGGTTATTTCTTTTGCATTGATATTCATGAATGTCATTTCGTTTCTTATTATGCTTCCTTTTTATATTGTATTATGTAGATAATAAAACCTTGTTGTTTATTGTCATATACGCCATTAAATTCAATAAATAAAACAATATGTATTCACACAGTCAATTTGGGCTATTGGAAAGTATCCACACAGTCCGTTTGGGATATTGGAATGAATAAAGACTCTTCCTCTTCTATAAATAACAGGAGAGGATGATTCCTGATCAAAGGGAGTAAGCTGTTCTTTCAGATTTATTATTGTGAAAAGAATGTGAATTCAGTTTTGATGTCTCGACCGATTAAAACTAAAACAAAGAGAAATGTGTATTTTAACTAAAACTAAAAGAAATGTGTACCTGTACACATTTGACCTGAACACATTTTACCTGCACATCTTTGGTTAATTTTGTAGTCGTTGTTGTGGACATTGACGAACACGCTTTATAAAATGCATACTTGTACAAATTTTAGTTAGTTTGCAATGTAAATATGTCGACTGCTGTCGGCAATCGTACGAATATATAAACTTTCATCATCATTCCTACTTAAACATGGCAACACACCACAATCGGTAACTTATCTTGTTGACAAACGGACATTGCCTTAGTTGTGTAAACTACAAAATGAAAACATATCTCTTTATGACATTGGAGACTTAAATGCATTTTGTATAGCCAACGACAGCAGTTATGTTTCACACTGTGTCTCATTCCATCCATTTATCGAATCTCAATTATCAGCCTACCGGCTTGATTATTCATTAGGCGTGTCACAGAATGTGATTTTGAATATTGCCTGCCATTTGCCTTTCACTCCGCGTTTGATTAACTTGTTTTGTTTTGCCATTTACACACCTCACCTCGCCTCACCTCGCCTGCTACCGATAATCTATGGAAGTATTAAACTCCGAACGTCATGGTGAGATGTTTGTATAGAATACGTGATGAAAACGAAGTCTTTTAAGTCAACAAGACGTCGTTTTCCTCACGTATTCTATACAAACATCAACGAGTCAACAAGACGTCGTTTTCCTCACGTATTCTATACAAACATCAACGAGTCAACAAGACGAGTTACCGATTGCAATGTATTGACATACTCTAATGATAAGACAAGACGACCAAATTATATACTTAGATTGATATATTGTGGACTTGTGCCACAATGTCATTAAGGCCTGGATAAAAAATATTATCTGTATTAAAATAGCAATTCTGTCTAATATTATCAAGCCTTCTATAGAAATTCAGGTATAGCACTTTCCGTTCTGTCTGGTGTGTTACGTGTTTCGGCTCGACCCAACAGTAACACAAGAAAGAGTGAAAGTAACAAGCTTTGAAAACCAGAATAATTTATTTCTCTGGTAAAATTTTGTGAAAATATGAACTTACGGTTTTAAGAATCAAATCCAAAGATAATCCAAGAATAATCCACTAATAAAATTTTAGAAGTCCTAATAATAAAATGTTCTAATGATTTCAAGTTCAAGTACCGACGAAGAATCTAAGATGGAGGACGATGACGTATGTTGTTACCCGTAGTGTGCTGAAGTCTACAGTTCCTTGTAGAAACAAGAAATATCACTCTGGTTTCGGAAATCGAAATAATTTTTTTTTTATATAAGAGCTGTCCTTGTTCAAGAATTTCATATGAGCACACGTATATCTACAGGAAAAAAGAATTAATACTTTTTGAATCCAAATAATTTGAAATAACTCCAAACGACACAACAGACACTTTCCAGTGTAAAGAAAAAAGCCCAGATGAGAATATTTTGTCTAAAACAAAGGTTATATCGTATTCCACAAAAATCCACAAGTTGAGAAATCGAGAAGGGGGTCACGTGATCGTGTTTATATCGCGTACGCATAGCATGACCCTGACGAAAACCAATCATTTTAAACTAAGAAATAAAATTTAAAAAATTGTTTCCGTTTTAAACCACGTAGTCCTATCATGACATGGACAGCAACTAATCATTTTAAAATAAAATAGAACTTATTTACGTGGCTGCTACTAATTTTGAATCAAGGTAATGGTCTTGGTCAACATTTGGTGTTTATTAAAATAAACACTCAAGGTCAAACTATTTTCTGGAAAAAGTATGAGTTCCTAGCAATTTTTTATTGTTGATATATAATGAAATTTAAAAAAAATAAAAAGATTTTAAAACTTACTAACAATTAAATCAGATATATTTAAATCAAATATACATAGCAGGTAAATATTTATAATTCTTGATAATTAATTATATATACCTTGGTTACTTTCATATGAATCCGGAATAACTGTAGATACATGAGATTTAATTACTAGTCATCATGCGAGTGTGTCTGCTACACACGAGTGCATATAACACCGACCAAGTAACATTAGTTTTTGGTGATGTCTGCTTAGTCGGGGTGGGTGGGTGGGTGATATGGGCTCGTGTGTGCAGGCAAGGTGATGAGTGCCACTTACCCGCGGAGATGGGTTCGAATCTCCGTTGAGTACGAAATGAAATGTCTCTAACCTGTATGATAGCATTATTTGCATTGAAATATTAATTCTGCCTATTATTCTTCTATAGGAATCCAGGGATAGCACTTTCCGTTCAGTCCCTTGTATATTTTTAATTTTATCTATATAATAAAAATCATACGGTCCATACCAATATCTGAAGTGCACTGGATCCACCAATAGATGTATCAGAGATTGATTAAGTTAAACAGACGTAATACTAACCTGAGCGTTTTCGCACTCTAATTGAGTCTTGTTAAACAGCAAACACAAACCAGAGACATAACGAATAAGAGACACAAAAAGCGTTGAAATTACAAATGTTTGCATAACTATTTCAACCGAAAGCAACTTTTTCAATTTTTTTTATGTTTCCACTAGTTGGATTCAGTTTGACTGATGGTGTGGTATATAATTTTATATCGATCTACAAATGGATGATCCATCATCGTCATCTTCCTTTTAGTGTAAATTATTATAACGGTGCATTATATCCCGCATATTTCATTGTTTCACTAGTCATTATAGGCAATCACATGACCAATGAACAAATTGAACAAAATATTTAAATGTAAATGTGCTGGCTATCAGCAATATAATAGCTATCTTACTCTCTTTCTGTACCTCCCGTGATGTCAGCAGTTTGTATTTAATGATCTGCTCTGGTCTGCCTAAATCTGTACAAAAATATAAGGAGTAACAACATTCTCTTTCCGAATTCAAGGTAAAACAGCACATTGAAGAAAATAAACGAAGGAAAGAAAATTGTATTTGTGCATTGTTTGGATTTGAACCGAGATCTTCCAAGTGCGAAGTGGCCATATTTACAACCATACGACATAAGCGTCATTCACAAGTTTCGAAATTTCTTGCCCATAATGTTATCGACGTATATTGATGGACTAAATCAAATTATTGATATTTCACTCAAAAGAAATATTATGGTTATTTCTCTCAGAAAATCCAGTAATTCACGGTCTAGCATAAATTAAACCATCATTTAAATTAGATACAAGCTATGACATTTTGTCACAATTAAAATAGTGAACAAACATGATCTCTTTTCGAATGGCAAATACACAACAATGTTTATGTTTCTGAACTGTTTTGTCAAAAATGGTTTTCCTTTGGTTTCAGAATGTGCTTTGGAAAAGTTTCCTAAGGACAGGAGAAATATTATGTCTTAGCGTGCCTACACGTCTTAATGACAGCACATCATGGCCTTAACTCTAACATTCACTCACGAGAAATTGCGCGAGAGACTGTCAAAATTTGTGTCGTGTATATCTGAAGTCTCGTGTTTATGATCCATAATTTAATATCTGCAGTTATATGCACAAGTGAGTAAACGTCTGAAAACCAACGCCAGTTTAAAATTCTTGCCTTTTTATGTGACGTGTAAAAAGATACAACTTAAAGATTTGTTGGACGAGATTGTCGTTCATCGATTTAGTTTCTTGCCTGTGTAAAATGACTTCAAGGATCTTGCATTCAGACTTTTTTTTCATGCCGTGTTAAAGGGATCATTAGGAGACAGAATAATCTATTAGCGTCACATGATCTGCCAGACAGGTACGAGTTTGTGCTATATAAAGCAGTTTATCTTGCTTTGTAGACACAAGCAATATTCTGACCGACATGCTATAAGACACTATTTCATGCAGTTATTTCATGGCTATGCTGGAAAGAGACCAAACTATTTGCCACTAGGTGCTGAAAGCAGACAGGTACAATCTTGCACTTAATCTATAGGGTACTGCATCAAAATGACTACATGACCATAAAAAATGTTATTAATTATTTCAGCCAAGGCATGCATGAAAAACAAATAATTTCGCAAATAGTTCTAAATGCTAGTCATGCGTCAATTTTGGCACAGGAAAATAACTGCGAAGTAGTTATCCCTCACGTGTAACTAACTCCCGTAAATCTCTTTAAAGGGATATAGATAAAATAAATCCTTGGAATAACACATGTATAAAATGACAATTAGGAAAACATAATGGTGATACCTCAAAGCGAGACCTATTATTGCACGATGACAAAAAGGAACCATCAATCGAGGTAGTTTGGCCTCGTAGGACATGTTAGACGGAAGAACAAAGTTACTTTGATACAAAATTCAAATCTTTATATATCTTGATACCAGACGCACTACGCTTGTAACTACTATACTGAATCATGTTTGCTTAGTTAAGATTGTTATTAAAACACCGACAACACAAATATGTAAATAATTATCGTAAGAAGAGACACGAACACTAGTAATGCGTACGAGTCAAAACTTCATGGCAAAGCAACATAATAATAGCGCAAAGATTTTCTTTTGCTTTTACGTGTCACACTTGTAAATTTGCCAATTACGATCCAAAAGAAGAAAGTTTGCAATTTGGAGAAAGAAATATAACTAGAAAATTAAATTCTAAGTTGCCGGGAGTACTTATTTAAGGTCGAAAGCAAATGATAAAAATTGTCATTTTATGCATGTATTATTCCAGGGAAATAAAAGTAGGACCATAAAATAAGGAAGGAAATTTTCCGAGACTCACCTCAGTGACAGCAACATCCGTAGTAAAAATGTAGCCTTCATCTAGATCCTGCTGAACAAAATACTTGCTATAAGGGCCATACACCATCCGGACACCTTTCTTTGGTGTTCTGTCGGTGAGCATCACTATCTTCCATGACACAAATCTTGTGTACTTCCGCGGTACATGGGTTACATCGGTGTAGTATAGTCTCAAAGTCAAATATTTTCCACTTATGTCCGACTGAAGCATCCACGCCTGCTTGTCCCGATCGTAACAGTGGCTTTTGTTTTTTGCTTTATCGAGTGGGTAAATTGAAACTTCACTAATGGAAACTACAGATAACATACAAATTTTTATTTTGATGCTACCCTTTCCTTTGGATAGTTTAAGGAGCGAGGAACCAACGGTATATGGTTCCCCATTTCCGGCCAAGCTGATTAACTGTTCCAATTGCTCTGATTCAACGACTGTTCCTTCCCCTATTTCAATATTGTAATGTACATTACACAGGTGGTCAAAACTAGTGTGTCTGTGAAGCTGGAATGACGTACCTTCCTCGTGTTCCATAGTACCCTCAGTCGCAAACAAAGATATGCTCCAGTCAAACATTCCAAAGCAAAAATATGTTGATTCCAATTTTGCCCCAACAGCGTATCGAGATTGACTCGCTTTTGGAAGTCTTAATATGCATTCGAATACGGACGAAATATTTCTGACCTCCAACTCAATTAAGAAATCACCCATTTCTTGCATAAAATCTCTTTCTATCATGTCGTTTAATGCAATGAATGTTTTTCTGCCATGCAAACTTGTCTCGTGTGTAAATCGGCACCCTTTTTCGATGTAGGTTTCATTTCTTGTATAGTGTTCTCTATTCAGAAGCGTAAACGAATAGTCTAGCTGTACGACCATTCCCTGAGACGGTGTCTGCAGTTTGAGATGGGTTCCAACATGGAGTCCAGATCTGACAAATATCGCTGTCCATCTATGATGTCCGTAAACAAAATCTTTTTTGAATGTGTCCGTTGACTGTTCATTAGTTATCATGAATGGTACTAAAAACGTGAATATTTGTGAATCAAAGCTATCCTTTAGCTTTAGAAATCGTTGTAGTTTCGCCATTGCGACTAATCCAAATCCTTGCTACCTGCAAAATTATTAAATGAATATATATATATATATATATATATATATATATATATATATATATATATATATATATATATATATATATATATATATATATATATATATATATATATATATATATATATATATTGTTATTTATATTTAGTTTAATTATTTGTCTGTTAGTTTTAAAAAAATGTATTATTCCATTATATATTATTGTAAAGTAACATTGTTTACTGGACTTGACCTTGTCCGAAATTGAGTTCAGTTCTGCTTGACCTGATTGACGTTTGGTTTAATTTCGTTTAAGTAATCATGTTGATTTGGGATGGGTTTTAGAGATTCCAAAGAGAATTCAATAGTTTATTATGTTTTAAGTAAACAAATATCATTCTTGAAAGTTTTTTACCATTAGGTAATGGTTGATTTTAGAAAATGTTATTGTGACCTGAGGTCAAGCAGAGAACTATATTATATTGTGGCTGTGAGAATTGTACTAGTTGGGCTTAAAACACATGTTAATATGTTATAAGTTTGTGTCCTGTTTGGGTTGAATTTAAAAAATTTCAAATTATTTGAATTCAGGTGACATTTTCCATGGAATTACAAGAGTGTTCTATATTAAATCTGGGACAAAGATATTAACTGGATATTATACGCAATTAAAAACTGGAATACTATTTTCTTTGATGTTGAGACATCAGTACATTGCTGACTAAAACAGACGGCATCACTTTCCATCTTGAATTTCATCTGAATTTGAACTTTTCATTGACAGGACATGTGTTTATTTTAATTATTGAATTTCAATTTGGATTCAATTCGCGATACCGTAAGTCCTTTTTCTTATTTTATCACTTTGTGTTGTAAGGAATTAAATTAATTGTTAAATTTCACAAAAGCTTGTTGTCTTCAATGTCTTCAGTCTTTTCTGTTACTTATTTTAAGAGCATAGACTCGTACCAATACATATATTCATATATAACTTGGTTTTACTGTTCTGGTTGAGTTATGTAGTTAGTTTTATTATTGGAACCAAGCGGTTTAAACCAAGAAGACTAGAAAAAGATAGCCATGCACAAATCAAATTATATTTCGCAGCCGATACATTTTCTTTTAAATAATTATCTAAATTTGCTTCATAGCCTATAATTGCAACCATAACAATGCAATATCCGAAATGTTATTTGTCCTTCCGTAAATTTACATAAAATAACATATTTTTCAGTATCTGCAACAAGTTAAAATAAACTAGTTAAACATAATACATTTAAAGGTTTAATTCCTGAAGAAACAGCCATGTAAAGTTTTGCAAACACAATAGTTTCTTGTTTTATTTGTTTGTCTTGTCTATGTTATGTATTTGCCTTTGAAAAAGACTCGTTGAGAGTCGAATGCGCTTAGGCACGTTGGATACTAGTTTTGCACTGTTAGTTGACTGTTTATTGCATTTATCTTAATCCCGGACACACGTGATCCCTTGCTGGATCCAGTGCACTTGAAAGGACTGTTTGTTATTCGCCATATGATTTGTTTTCTCTCTCTCTCTTTATATATATATATATATATATATATATATATATATATATATATATATATATATATATATATATATATATATATATATATATATATATCTTCACTAAAAGTTCACAAAATAAGATAAAGAGCAGAAATTTTCATGAGGCAATCCAGATTGCCATCTGCGGCATTGTCCAATTATAATGTCTCTCCTTTTGAAAGCGTTCCATTTCTTTCTAAGGCCAAAAACCAATTATAAGCGAATATTGAACGGAGAATGACACTCAAGGAAAAATATAATTACCCTGACAATCATTTGGGCTCTCACCATTATTGAAATCATAAAGGCTCCGTCTGAAAAGGGAACCAATGTTCCCTTTGATTGTCAAATGTAAGATCTGGAAGCATTCCTTCCCGCGGTGGAAAATGATCTTGATTCAAAAAGATAGCTTCTCACTATGAAAGGGAATCCGACTCCACATGAAAGAGTCTCGGGAAACAAAAACTGCGAGAGGGTTGATATTGTGAACCTGGTCGACAAGGGGTCCTGTGTTAATAAAACTAAGCAAGGGATCCAATGATAATAAAACTCATCAAGGGGTCGAATGATAGCAAAACTAAACAATGGGTCCTATGATAGTAAAACAAAACAAGAAGTCATATGATACAAAAATATTAACAACGGGTCAGGTAATAAAACTAAAAAGGGGTCCAATGATAATAAAACTAAAGAAGTGGTCTTATGATAATAAAACTAAAAAATGGATCCAATGATAATTAAAATAAACAAGGGGTCCAGTTGTTATACAACCAAACAAGTGGTCCATTGACTATAAAACTAAACAAGGGGTCCAAAAGTAGTAAAACCAAACAAACGGTCCAGTGATAATAAAACTAAACAGGGTGACAAATGATAATAAATCTAAGATAGGGGTTCAATGATAATAAATCTAAATAAGGGATCCAGTGATAATAAAACAAAACAAGGGGTCTAGTGATAATAAAACTAACTACTTAACTAAAGCAGAAAATGAATTTTGTGACCACAGGTGACCGCAAGTTCAACAAGAAGCGCAATAAGGGCCACACAATATGAGACTTTGAAATAACCTGCCAAAGGCTTAGAGACATGCACATTGCAGAACACATAGATAACAAAACATTGACCTTCTTCCCACACAGGTCCAGTGGCCTAGTGGTTAGAGCGCCCGCCTCGGATGCGGGAGGTTGTGGGTTCGATCCCTGGCCGAGTCATACCAGAGACTTACAAAAATGGTACTAACAGCTGCCTTGCTTGGCTCTCAGCATTAAGAGTTTAGTGTTAGGACTGGTCGGCCTGGTGTCAGGATAATGTGACTGGGTGTGACATCATGCTACATGTCTGCAGCATGATGCCCCAGTGCTAGACATCACTATAAAATGGCACATTGCAGACATCGTAGCGATATGACTGAAAAACTGTTAAAGCTACGTTAAAATCAAAATCACATCACATCACAAATCACACATCACCTTCTTTCTTGTATTTGTCCCCGAAACATCCATAAAGATGGGAAAACCAGGCACATCATTCCTGCTAAACAATCACCCACCCAACAAGTCACTAACTTTGATGACTATCATATTTGTCCCATTTTAGAAATAATACTCTCTTACACCCAGACTAATACCGATTACCTTAGATAAACACAAAACTAACCACGTTGAAAAGTCTATCTATTACAATGGACGTATGTTCTCTCTGTATACCAACATTCCGCAGAACAAAGATATTCAAGCTTGCATGGGGTAGCTACGAAAATCCCCCTCCTACCCCGACTTAACTATTTGGATCTGAAAATTCAAAAATAAGACACAATATAAACATTAAAGCTAATAAAGATTCGCTAATGATATTTAATCGAAAATCAGAGATAAATTGTAGCAAAGTTTTGAATTCGCCAATATTTTGCTACCAGCAATATAATAAACATCAGGGTCATAAAGCAACACAATTGTCTTGTATGCCCGACCCATGGAGGGTATATACGTGACCACTGGGGAATATATTAATTTACTCTGTAACGGGTTTACTAATTTACCATAATCTAGCCTTACTGAAACAGACCATAACAGTTATGTGTTATTCCCACAGGAAATGAGTCCCATCAGTTATCCGAGGCCTATTCATGAAGACTGCCATAAAATCGAATGAAATCACATTTAAACAAGTTGCATAAGACCGTCTTTTCAGTTTGTTAGACTACCACAAAATCAACAACTGTTTGGATGAAAAAGACTAATTAATAGTCGAAAGCGTTCAGGCTAGTTAGATACTGTATTTGAACTGTTGGTTGTTAGTTTATATATACACGTATAATGTGTGGCCGGTTTCGCTTTATTGCTTCATCAGACTGAATTCGAACTGAACTCAATATCATTGCTAACGTCATTAAATATATTCTGATTCTAAGTGATCAATGATATAGAAAAATATGACATAAACAAGATGACGTCATAGTTTACGTTTTTAACCTAATTGTCTTATTCTTTGACAAATAATTGACATGGAAATATGCATATGCAGCACAGATTAATGCTATTTTAATGCTTAAAATTGGGTCTTAAAGATACATATATCTTTATTGATATCTATCAATATCTATCTATATATATATATATATATATATATATATATATATATATATATATATATATATATATATATATATATATATATATATATAATGAGATTATCGTAATAAAAAAACATATTAGACAGACTGAATCTAAACAATGATTGATTGCTGTTCGGAAAGCTAGATTTATGGCCCTTGTGTATCATTTAAACGCGTTTGTACTTTATATATATATATATATATATATATATATATATATATATATATATATATATATATATATATATATATATATATATATATATATATATATATATATATATATAAAGAGAGAGATTTTGTTAATAAAATAATAACGTGTGTAGGTGGAATGTAAATCAGAGTCCGCTCGTCAAGTTTTTACGAACCCCATTTATTCTGCTGTTGAATTAAATAACTCAGTAGAAGAATCAATCACGATGATGTAGATATATTATGAGATTATCGCAATAAAAACACATATTAGACAGACTGAATCTACACAGTGATTGATTATTTTTCGGAAAGATAGATTTACGGCCCTTGTATATCATTTAAACGCGTTTGTACTTCTTTTCTTCCAGTTTAGGTTTCAAGTGATAGAGAACGTCTAGGCTGGAGCTTTATCAGTCTATCGCTAATAGAAAAAATAATTAACTGAAGTCATGTTGGAATAGGTTAGTTTAAAATCGATTTTGAAAGTGTGCTTTCATAGGAATTCAGGTATCTGATGTACGTATATTCTGTAATCGGGGCCCCGAGTGGCCGAGTGGTCTAAAACGCTCTCCGTTACGGATCACTGCTATCTCACCTCTGTCTGCGTGGGTTCGAGTCTCGAATTCAGCCAATGTGGGTATGTGAGAAATCTTGCCAACAGCTTTTCGTGGGTCGGTGGTTATTTCCGGTGTTTTCCCGGGTTCTTCCTCCACCATTAATACTGGCCGCCATGTGTAGCCTATCGTGTGCTGAAAAATGGAGTTAAACCATACAACAATAACAACAACATAATGCAGTGTAGCCACCATAATGGCCTACAACAAAAACATTGTGACCAGATTAGAACGTAGCAATGTTTCGTCAAAAATTTGTCTGATGACTGACCAAATGATTTTGGAATTAAAGCTTTTCAACACATATAATTACTTGTTACTCACCAGTCTACTTACAAAAAATGTCTGGTGACTAATGAGTACACCGAGAAGAATGTCATTATTTCTTGGGGAAAATATGACAGTCAGTTAATCTTACAGGCTAAAAGTTAACTAGGTTAATTGGAATAAATCTCCTGATTGCTTTGTTATGAGTTGTGGTACTGACTTGACATAGCGAAACCGTTTTCTAAGCTAACAAAACCGTTTTCTAAGCTCCAAGAAGCGGCTAATCATGGTGAAAAAATGCTTTGCCCAAAGTATAATTCTTTTCAACGGTTTGCAAATCTATGCTAAATGATTATGTTTAATTGGCTATTCGACAACGAACTATCTATTACAATAATCAATGCAACCACATAGTAGTGTATACTAACTCACAGTACACTGTACATACATACTTAGACATGATCAAGATTAATAATAATAATAATAATAATAATAATAATAATGAGGTCTTTGTATAGCGCCTAATCTTGAGAAGCTCTAAGCGCTTTACAGCATTAGACAACACCTATAAGATAAAGAACATATGATATGATTACAAACACAAACACCATGAAATTAGAAAACATAAAAGACATGCTGAGAATATTTAAGGTAGGAAACATTATTAGGTCTTTAAGTTTGGTCTTGCAGTCGAAATAAGTGAGTTTTGAGAGCACTCTTGAATATGTGATCGCTGTGTCTTTGTGTCTAAGTTCAGTGGGCAATTCATTCCACGTTGCTGGGCCCTGGAATGCAAAAGAAGACTGTCCATATGACTTTCTTTTCATAGTGGGAATAATGAGTATGCGATTGTCAGAAGAGCAGCGTAAGTATCTTGCTGGTGTGTAAATATGGGTGAAGTCGGATAGGTATGTTGGACTAGAGTCCGACAGTGAAACGTAGCACAGAGAAAAAAAACTGTGTCTGATTCTGGATCGAATGGATAGCCAGTGTAGGGTACAGAGCAGCGGGGAGGTGTGCTCTGATCGTGGTACTCTAAGTATGATCCGAGCAGCTGTGTTTTGATGTTTTTGGAGTAGATATTGAGTTACAATAGTCCAGTCTTGAAAGTACTAATGAACACACGAGTGTTTTAGTGGCATCAACTGAAAGATATTTGCGAATGGAGCTGATGCGTCTCAGCTCAAGATATGCAGCCGTGCATATGTTCATGACATGCTGGTGCAATGTGAGAGTACTGTCCAGAGTAGCACCTAGGTTTCGTACTGATTGTGTGAATTTAATGTTGGTGTTGCTGATATTTATTGTTTGAGGTAAAGGATGTGAATGAGAAAGTCTTTGTGTTGTGATCAGAATGGCATCAGTTGTATCGTCATTCATCTGCAGCTTGTTGCATGTCATCCACGATTTCACATCAGAAATGCACCTCTCTACACCTTGGGTGGTAGCATCAACTTCAGTTGGGTGGCTAGATTTGTATATTTGGGTGTCATCAGCGTACAGTTGGTGAGACACTGGATGATGATTTATGACACTTGAGAGCGGCTGAGTGTATAGAATGAAGAGAACAGGTCCAACAACAGACCCCTGTGGAACATCACAATATAGATTAACTGGGCTGGAGTGTATTCCATTTGCAGACACAATTTGTGTCCTGTTGACCAAGTAGGACTTGAACCACTGTAAGGCTGTATCATGAATGCCAAATACATGCTGGAGACGGTGAAGTAATATATCATGGTCTATTGTGTCAAATGCTGCAGACCAATCAAGTAGTGTGAGGACTGTAATCTTTCCGCTATCCAAAGCAGAGATAATGTCATTAACTACTTTTAGAAGAGTAGTTTCAGTACTGTGGCAAGGGCGATATGCAGATTGTACATTGCTAAAAAGACTGTTTGAATTCAGATGAGATACAAACTGGGATAGAACAACCTTTTCTACGATTTTTGATATGAATGGGAGAATAGAAACTGGGCGGTAGTTCTTTAAATCGTTATGGTCTAGTGTTGGTTTCTTAAGCAGAGGCTTTACAATAGCAGTTTTGAAAAAGGATGGGAATTCCCCTGATGAGAGATAGAAGTATTAATAACATCAGTTAGTGAAGGCAATACTGGATCTAAGCACCCAAGCAGCAGTGATGCTGGAATTGGATCATGTTCACATGACTTTGGTGTACTCGTCATCAGGATTGTACGTATAAAATCCATAGAGACAGGTTCAGATGCTGCTAATGGTTGGCGCTCAAATTCTGTATCCCAACTGTATGGTGACGACGAGTCAACTGAAATTGTGGTGTCAAGCTTATCTCTAATGGTTTGTACTTTGTCACGGAAGAAATTTGCAAACATGTCCGGAAGGTCGACTGGAGAGAAGATAGTTGTAAGTAATGTAGATTTATTCCTTGATATTAGCTTGTTAGTAATCTCGAAGAGCTCTTTGCAGCTGGAACTTTCCATGATATTAGTAATGTAGTGGGCTGCTTTTGCTGCATGGACTATATTTGTGACATTTTTCTTAGCGGCTTCATAGATCTGCTTATGAATAGTGAGTCTGGTGGAAGGCCAAAGACTTTCAGCTTTACGGCGGTCTCTTTTAGCAGTGCGAAGCTGGTCCCTAACACTGTTATACCATGGAGAACACTTTTGAATTGATACTCTGCACTTGGTAGCTGGGGCATGTTTGTCGAGCAATGAACGCAGGCAATTATCGGGTTGTTCTGCTGTAGGAGGTAAGCCATATGTTAGGTTTGCTTTTATGCCATGCATTAGTTTGTTTCTATTTATCATACAGAGGTTTCTCTTAGTAGCAGATAAAGGTGGAGGGTTAGGGACTGTTCTACGCCGGCCAGCTTTGGAAAAAAAAGTTTCTTTTTTCGCTTCTGTTTACATTTAGGTAATGATGAATGTAGTCCTAGTTCGTTTAGTTTAGAGCACAATGTAGTGTGGAGAGCCAAGGAGTGGTCATTTAAAGCAATTAATGAGGGTCCATCATAGCATAAATGGGTTGACTGGCGAGTATCACGTGATGGCGGTTTGTTCAAATTGAAGTTGTAGCAGTGGAGCAAGACAGCTGAGAAAAAGTCTAATTGTTCTCGTTTCCAAAACAAGGAGATGAAGAAACACAAACGAACTGAACAGCCAATACATAATGAACACAATAACGTAGACGGAGAGAGACAACAAGCACAAATATTATGAAAACGGCATAAAAAACAGAACAGCTGCATCAAGCCGGTTAAGCGATAGCATACCATTTATGACGTTAATATCACCACATTGCACTGACAATGTGTATTAAAAATTACAATCAATGAAAAACTTTTAAAGGTAATTTACTTTCTTATGTAGAGGAAGCACAGTCTTGGTAAAATCTTTATTAAGTGTTTTGATGTCTGACAAAGTTAAAAAGCATAATACATGTAAATCCAGGACGTCCAGGAGCAATTCCTGGTACTTGTCTGCTTTTGCTGCGTCCGTTATGCTTATTACATTTGAAAATGTAAATAATTAAGTATCCATCATTATTCCAGAAGTAATATATAATGAACCGTGATTTGTCAATAAATTCGATTCCACCTGATCTGCACCAACGTGTGCGTTTTATATTCACGCTTTTGCGAACGTATTGCGAGTGGATGCAATTGTCAGTCTGTTGTTTCTCAAGCAGTCAGGCAGTCTGCTCGTCCGCCATTGTTTCCCTTGCAGTCTGAACTTAAAGTGCAACAAATTAAAGGAGGTCGAATAAGTAGATGATAGCAAGTTCAGATCCTCCATACAGTCCGGGGACTCTTCCTTGTGACCTGAACTCCATCTACACCGACCGAAGGAAAGTGATCCTATTTACTACGAATTTTCATTAAGATGAAAAGAAAGCAAAAGGTTTTGGAACATGGAAGTAGTCTTATGATTAAGAGGGGGTGGGGATTTTCAAACATAACATCTTCCTTTGTATTATATACTCTTTTTGTGATCTAACATCCACAAACAGCAGTTGAGGAGGGATGATGCTAACTGATACGATGTTTTACAAAGACTTGTGTATGATTACACTTTAGCCAATGGTTAGGGTTGAAGGGGGAGAAAATAATCAACGTATCCATATTTGCAAAGCTTCCACGTCTAGTTAACTTATTCCGAATATTTATTTCTAGTTTTTAGTCCTGTTTCATCTGGTAGTGCAATGCATGGACATTAATCACGTACATAGAAACACATTTCACACAGCAAAATACATGTCTTTTATTGTATTTGTTCGACAGTATTTGCACTGCTATCGATTTTTGGAGATTACATTTAACACAGATGCAAGCTGTAATGTTCAAAGGTAACAATTTGATATTTGAGACGTATATACACATGGAAAAAAGCCATCGGCATATAGATAATGTACCATTTTACATATGCACTACATCTGAAAAATATGAATTCCAAAGTATTGTAAAATATGTACTGAGCCTTCAGTCAAACACGGCACACCCTGACAGACGAACAGACACTAGTTCATGTACAAATACACACACACTGTTGAACAAATTAATTACTCTCTATTTCGGGAAATTTTATTAGAGCAATTAAATGTTTATATATGTTAACAGTCACACACTGTCAGTGAACGAATATTATACAATTACAGATCTTTATTAAAAAAATTCATAACCTGTCAACTTCAAATTAACAGGCACGAACAGAAGGTCAATACACGGTTTACTGTTTCATTAAAGTTAATACTCACAGGAAAAAGAACCCTTATTGTTTATTATATGATTTACGTAAAGTTGCAAAATAATTTGTTTTAGAATAGTACAAAATATCTGTTCAGCTGCATGACGCCAGGAATATGACGTTTAGTGAATCATGTCAAGACAGTGCTATATTCATTGGTCACTGCATTTGTATGATAAAAAATGAACGAGTTTTTCAGATTGAAATATTGCACGACTTTGGGAGTGAAGTATATCCATCCGACAAAACGAGTTCATATTTTCCTATACAAATGCAGTAACCTTTTTATTATATGCTAATTTTCTTATTTTATCTAAGGCTTAATTATGTAAACAAAAATACACTTCAAGAAACAAAATAACTGAATGTACGCAGTATTCCAAACCTAATACATAAGCACGGATTTGCACAATAACAATATTACTAATGCGCACATAACTCCACCCAGATAAATTTGAACTTAGTCATGAAAATCATGAAAAAAGTGAAACACAATATAAATATGCATCACAAGGGACTAAAACATATTGGTTTTATTCTGACTTGTTTATTGATTTTTTGTCACAGGAAACGGAGCTAAATAAATAAATACTAATTGTAAAAGGTGAAAAAGAGACACATGCTTTGTTATAATACACTTGTTTATCTAGGATTCCTTATTTGTAGCAGATTGTTTGTTGGTTATTAATGATAGATAGTGATGTTGGAATTCTATCAGCTTTCTTGCATGTTGTTAAGGTCAGTTCACTTATACACCCCACCCCACCCACACCCATATACATTCCCAGTTCTAAATGAAAACCGGCAGAGCTTCTTTGACGACTGACATCACGATATTCGCCGCAAGATGCTTGAATTAACCAACAATGTGCGAAGGTTTAATATCGAATTTTACCCATTCCACCTTGACCGCGTTATCGCATACTACCATAAACACCGACAAGTACGAACTTAATAAAGAGATTAATGCTGGGGATGGGAGACATCGATCTTTTCTGCTACTTGTATTTGATCATCAATCATCATTTGAAAATTACTAAGGTCAACATAAGATTCATATTTCGAGTTTGTCTAACGACAGTAATGTGATATATCACATCATGTACGAAGCACGGGGTTCATGTATATTGCTGTTTTATAGAACTGTGTTGACTTGCGCCATCTAATTTCAGCTTCTGATAACTGACACTGTCACACTTTAAAATTCTGACCATGTCGTTATACAGTCAGGAGAAGACAACTCGTTTCTATTTATAGTTGTCTAAAGCTTTTCATACAGTCCTTACTTCCACAGTCTAATACACTAAAATAGTCTGTCGTGTTCACTTAAAAGCTATCGTATTGTTAATAATAATAATAATAATAATAATAATAATAATAATAGTAAGAAGAAGAAGAAGAAGAAGAAGGAGAAGAAGAAGAAGAAGAAGAAGAAGAAGATCAACAACAACAACATTAATTGTCTCAGGACCATTGTCAATCTAAATATCCAAATTTCTAGCTCATGTAACTGCTCTTCCTATTGCTTGCTGAAAAATACAAGTGTTGCTATAGAAACCTTTCCAGCTATTCTAAATCAGCCTAAGTGATCACAGTCTTTAAACAGGGAATCAGATCGTCAGTTCTGAGTGCTGCTTTGTAATTACTAACTTCATAAATACAAATACTGCAACAAAGAAAACATTTCTACCGCAAAAAAAAACAGGTCCGCACCCAGAAGAAAATTGGCTCAACTGACGCCAACGTCCCTAGCAGAGAAATTCTCTCTGCGCGCAGCCGGTGCGATAGCATTGCGATTGGCTGGGTAGATCACGTGATTAAAATTTTAAATATATTGGCCCTTCACACGACAAATCTGGCGGGAAATTGCAGACCCAATCACACCTCCCATAAATGTTCTTACGCGAGCTATATATATGTATGCATATATAATTTTACAAAGTGTCCGTTGGATCCCAGTGTCACAAAAGTTAATACTTTTTTATCGTCGGTCCGGAAGTATGCCAATACGAAATGGTATCTTGGGTCGTCATGTTGGGCGGTTTGAAACAGATCTGGGATGGGACATCGGATTAACTCAAAGCTTACACCACATGACATAGTAGATGAAGCATGCAAGAAAGGACAAAAATTCTTTTCACGGTCTGTTTCGTATTGGCATTAAACAGAATGGTTGAACCCTTTTAGTTGCTGCAGATATAACCAAAAGGGTAACATTTCCTTCACTGTTTTATGGTAGTGAGCTTTGATGTAATATTTCAGACAGTGGCCCTTTTTCTCTGGATAATCTGAGGCATTTGACAATCCTTTACAATCCTTCCCAACTCGTAACATATGAGACATTGCATGCTATAATGATAGGTTTGACATCAGCGCAGTCCAAAATAGATAGGAAAAAAGTAATGACTGTGCCCCAATTATGATTGATGCTTAATGATGTACATACAAAACGAATTTTTAAAGTTACGCTATTTCACTTCATTTTCAGGGACGTAAGTCAAGCTACAGTTTAAGGTCGAAAATTTTTGGTTTTGAAAATATCCTCTGGCGAGTTTGAGTGTCTGGGGAATCAGATTTTGTCAGATTTTTTTTCGATAATTATATATGTGTAAGTTTTTGCTTATTTGCAGCAGTATCTTAGGTCTGTGAGAGGTTTCTTTCCAATGCCCTGGTATAATGACTAATAATTGTGTCACACAACAATTAAACATTTCAATTAACATTTTTAAGCGAATATTGCAAAGGACGTTTGCGTTGTTTCCTGTTTCAAAAGTTGTAATATTGCTCACACATTTTCGTCTGTGTTTTACCCTCTATGATATTTTCAACTGAAAGACTTGGCAATGTATATTTGCTATGACATTTCTACGTGACTGTAGAGGTGAACAGACTTCAGAATAGGCTCCAAATTGGTCAATTATGCGCTGCAGTGTTCGGATATTCCAGTCTTCCATCTTACAGGTCCAATAGCCTGGTTTCAAAATAAATTAATTTTGTACGCATATTTATACTGTCCAATCATTGATTACCTCAAGCCACAAAAGCTTCCTAGAGGTTGACGAAATTCAAGAAGGTATGCAGAAAGTATTGTACTAAGTCTGATTGTGTTTTGCAATACATTGGATTTATTTTGAAATATTACAAGCTATGTTGATCATATTTGAAATGTTCACAACTTAATTAATTGTATAAATTGCCTGTTCGGCGACAAATAAAGTGATATATTGTGTATCTTGAGTCAGCCTGTTTACCATATAATTACACATAAATAAACAGGTTAACCCTTCGTGAAACTTAAGGGATTACATGCACTAAGTTGCATTTTTATATAAAGAAAGTTCCAAAGGCCTTTCAGGTAATGTTCAATAATGAATGAGTATACATATGAAAGAAGGAACATAAGTGTGGTACGAGTTGAGGTCATTATATGAGTAAAGTACTTGTAACGTTTGCTTATATATATATATATATATATATATATATATATATATATATATATATATATATATATATATATATATATATATATATATACAGAAAACAAACAAAAGAACAACACACAGCAGACATACCGGCTTTATTTCTATGATCACGTGCTATTTATTTAAGTTGGGATATATATATATATATATATATATATATATATATATATATATATATATATATATATATATATATATATATATACATATATATATATATACACACACATATATATATATATATATATATATATATATATATATATATATATATATATATATATATATATATATATATATATATATATATATATATATATATATATATATAGTTACAAGTTCGTTACCTGATATCAATTGTATGCAATCAAACAATTGTGCATATTCCATGGACCTATGTGATAATATATATTTAACCAATTGTTACGGCAGCATCTATTCTGATTATATATATGTATAGTCATTTTTTGGAGGTGTGTGTGTATGTGTGATTTGAATGTTTAACGTGACTTTAACAAATTTCAGTCATATCGCTACGATATCAGCAGTGCTACAGTTTATAGTGATGTTTAGCACTGGGAAATCATGCATTTAGCATTCAGTCACATTATCATGACACCAGGCCGACCAGTCCTAACAATAACCTCTTAATTCTGAGCGCCAAACGAGGCAGCTGCTAGTACCATTTTTATAAGACTTTGGTATGACTCGTCCGTGCTTTGAACGCACGAATTTCTGCATCCGATGCGGACGCTCTAACCACTTCGGCCAACGGAGCGGTCACCAATTGTTACGGCAGTATCTATTAAGATTTTATATATATATTTGGTGTAATTGAATTGTTTGTAAGTTTTAAAGAAAAAACAGTTTAATTTCATTATATGTCAAAATAATGTAATTTTGTTTGATAGGAATTTGATATTTTCCAAAAAATTCAGTTTTACCTGACTCAAATTGTAAACACCGAACTTTGGATCCTATGCTCACTTAGTTCCCGACCTTAATTCAAAAATCACCGAGACAAGTAAACAACTTTTTATTTTTTTATTTTTTTCAAGTACAATGATGGATTTTTGTCAAGGTCCTACTGGGACTACGCGCTTTAGACGTAAATACTTCTCGAAGATTCTGGAGAGTTGACCCTCATCTGGGAATCTGTTTTGCATTTAAAGCTACTGTATAACCTTTGTTTATAGAGATAATAGTCAGTTTGGGCTTAAAACACTTGATGTCAAGGTATTTGTTTGTTTGTGACCAGTTTGGGAATTACATGTTAAATTTCTTTCAGTTTATTTGGATTCTAAAGGATAATTCTTATTTCCTGGGGAAAAAAATGAGTGCTCATACAGAATTCTTAGACAAAGACATTGCTCTACATTTTATTCGGAATTCAAACACCGGAATATTATTTTCAGTAAACATCAGCACTATACTGACTACAGTATACGTCATTTTGGATTATTGGTCGCGAATCGAACTTAAATTCTTTAGAACATTTCATTTATTAGGACTTCTGAAATTTTATTCGTGGATTATTCTTCGATTATTTTTTAATTTGATTCCTAAAACCGTACGTTCTTTTTGTTTTTTGTTTTTCATTGTTACAGAGTTTTTCCAAGGAAATAAATTATTTGTTAAATTTGTGACAACTTGTTTCCACTATTTCTTTTGTTACTATTTATTCAAGCTTAAACACAACCGCTCCGGTGGCCTAGTGGTTAGAGCGTCCGCCTCGGATGCGGGAGGTCGTGGGTTCGATCCCCGGCCGAGTCATACCAAAGATTTACAAAAATGGTACTAACAGCTGCTTCGCTTGGCGCTCAGCATTAAGAGGTTAGTGTTAGGACTGGTCGGCCCGGTGTCAGGATAATGTGACTGGGTGGGACATCATGCTACATGTCTGCGGCATGATGCCCCAGTGGTAGACATCACTATAAACTGCCACTATAAACTGCCACATTGCAGACATCGTAGCGATATGACTGGAAAATTGTTAAAGCTACGTTAAAAATCCAAATCACATCACACACATCACAAGCTTAAACACGTAACTTAAGAATTGGGCGCTTGTCATAGGATTTATGAATTTTGGCTAAAATATTTCAGAAAACTTGGTTTTTTGAAATTTGATCTCCCCATGTTTTTGAAAACTTTAGTGCAATCGGCATGCTTTTTTTAAAAAAAATATCATGAGAGTGAAAACATTTCTTTCAAGTCCTACCAAGTCCTAGACCTTTTCAAAAAAAAAGATGAATTATTTCAACTGGCCAGAAAATATGATCTTTCTGAAGTAAAAGCTTCCTTAACGAAGCAATACATACAAAATATTGTAGTCCAGTACTTGGTAGAAAAAAATGCTTTGGTTTCGATCAGTAAGTTTGTATCAGACTCTGACATAAAAGTATGGGAATTGGAATTAAAATACAAGATGCAATTAGAGTTGAGGAAAGCTGGAACTTCAGAAAGCATAAAGAGAAAGCATAAAGAGAAAGAGAGAAAGAAAAATGAATACATTTACCAGCAGGAGAAAAAGAGAAAGAAAGACAAATGCAGTTACAAGAAAAACAAGTGCAATTAAAAATAACAAATGCAAATGCAATTAGATAAGGAAGAAAGAAAGAAAGAGATGGAATATCAATTTAGAATAAAAGAATCAGAGCTGGCAAGGGGAAAACACTCCCCTACTTTTGATGTTTTAAGAAACATCAAGCTAGTACTTCCTTTTCTGGAAGAAGAAGCAGACATATAATTTCTTCGTTTTGAAATAATTGCTGAAAGTTTTAAGTGGCCAAGAGAGTACTGGAGTCTATTATTGCAATGTATACTCACTGGTAGAGCTCGTGATATTTACATTTCACTGTCACTAGAGGAGAGCGCTGACTAGGATATAGTTAAAGACTATATCTGGATGAGTTATGGGTTGTCCCTGAGGCTTATCGGCATAAATTCAAAAACTGACCAGACCTTAGAATTTGCATGGGAAAAAGCACAAAAATTCTTCTAGAAAGATTAACAAAGATTATGAAAGTCTCAAAAAGCTGACATTGGTTGAAGAGTTTAAGAACTGTCTATACTGACATTAGAATTTATCTTCACGAGCGTAAGATCGAAACATTAGAAAATGCTGCTCGTGCCGCTGACGAGTATTCTTTAACTCATAAAGTTACTTTTGTAAATAAGTCTTCCACTCAACAGTCTTCTGGCAGAAAAAGCATTTCAGCCGAATACAAGCCCTTCTAAATCTCAAACTGGCACACTTTCTAAAAATCAAGCTTCAGATACGCTTGACCAAAGATCGTTGTCTCTGCCTACGTGTACCTATTCTAAGAAGAAAGAACACATTGTTTCTGATTGCTACACATTGAAAAACAGGCATCAGAATCAAGACAGACCTAGTAAAAATGCTCTTATTTCTAAGAGGTCAAGGTCATGTAGTGAAAGCAATAAATTTGTCGGATCTAATAAACCACAGTCTGATTTTATTATTAATTTTGAACTATTCATATATTAGGGTCCTATATTACTTTTGATTAAATCAGCCAATCCATTTCCTGTTAAAGTTTTATGAGACACATCAGCTTCTCAGTCTTTTATTGTCAGGTACGTTGCCTTTTTCTGAGAAGTCTTCTTCTAATGAGAGTGTTCCTCTTCTGGGGGTAGAGTGCGGCTTTGTTAATATTCCTCTCCATTGTTAACATTGTCATCAGACTTAGTCCCAGGACACGTGACAATCGGCACAACGTCTGTCGTACCCGTTTAGGGTATTCATTTATTACTAGACATCGACCTAGCTGGAGACAAGGTTGTGGTTAATCCACTTGTAACTGACAAGCCTTGTTTGGATCAGAAAGTCGATCCAATTGAATAAGAATTCCCTGATTTATTCCCAGCTTGTGATGTTACCAGAGCTATGGCAAAGAATGCTCTTGAGAATGATGTTGATATCGAAAGCTTTCCTTTGGCTGACACATGTATTGGTCAGGCTTTTGATGAGGTCACTTTTACTCCTTGTTTGGATCAATCGGAAGGTATTGGTCACAATGTTTCTCTTTTAACTACTCATTTTATTTATTCTAATCAGGGTGACAAACGAGAATCACTTATCGCCGAACAGGAAAACTATCCTGGAATCTCATATTTGTCTCAAAGATCCATTAGTGAAACGTAATCCACTTAAGTTCCTGTCTGTTATTTCATTTAAAATGGAATTCTTATGAGAAAATGGAGACCCCCCGAGGTACCTGCTGGTGATGAGTGTCTAGTGAACTATCAAACTGTAGTTCCAAAACATTACATACAGGAAATACTTAGTCTGGCCCATGAAACTGCTTCGGCTGATCATGTAGGGATTAACAAGACTTATCACAAAATCTTGATTCACTTATAGTCCCGTAAAATCAAAATTGATGTATCTAAATACTGCAGATCTTGTCATGCTTGTCAAATGGTGGGAAAAAACAATCAGAAGATACCTAAGGCTAATCTACAGCCTATTCCTGCATTTGACGAACCATTCAGTAGAATTATAGTAGATTGTGTTGGTCCCTTACGTAAGACCAAATCAGGTAACCAATACATGTTGACCATTATTTGTGAGTCAACAAGCTTTCCAGAGGCAATTCCTTGGAGGAATATTAAAACTTTAATATATTGACCATAATGCTGATGTTAAAAATGGCCATCGTTATCAGGTTTTGCAACCGTCATAAACTATTTCAGCCGACTCATGACGCGTGTGAAAACTGAGAGCATTTAATTCTTTATTCTGTCGTCGTTAAAGAATATGACTCGCAGCGATCTCCTCAGTAGAAGGTGATGAAATGGATATGTGAACGTTCATTGTGTTTCCTCATTATGTCATATTTAATTTTACTCTACATGTATATCATGTAAGACAACAGAAAAGTATATTTTAATTGTATAAACAAATCTTCAACCCTTTAAGGGAGACTGCTTTAAAGAGTAGTCTCGTTTCATACATAGCTATTTTGTTCTATTTATTTCATGATTAGGTTATTATTTGATAATATAATGTATGTGTATTATTGCTAAGCGCCATAGCTGATGAATGTAAGAGAACTGCATACGTTAAGGTGATTTGTGTCAAAGTATGATGGCTGTGTATAGATATACCGTATTTACTCGCTTATAAGTCATATCCAACTGAAAACTGCACAGATCTAGTTTTTTCATCGAATCATGTACTAACAGATTTAGGTCTATGTCTTATCAATAAAACAATCAGCATAGACCCTGATTTGCCGTCACATAGTGTGCCGGCAGCTTGGGGTCTACGATATGTGCAGTTGGACTTAATTTATACGTGAGTGGAGATGGTAATATTTGGTCACCCCATGCACATGCATTATCAGATATGTACACGATGCTATACCCGTCTTGCATTTTCCCTTCTTATATCTTTAGTCCATGCTACAAAACGTACATTTAAGGTAGAGTTTGATGTTAAATTTCTCATCGTTATTTTCGCACATGAGAATATGAAATATAGACTTTACTATCTGAGATGCTGATGTGATAAAATGTAAACATTCTCTCTCTTTCTCTCTCTCACTCTCTCTCTCTCTCTCTCTCTATCATCATAAGTGCGTTAAAGGATATGTTGAATGTTAGGTGTTTGATAATACGTAAAGTAATTAATCCATGGGTTAGAGTAATATACATATATTAAAGCAGGCATTATAATAATATACATCAAGTATTTAAGTATTAATAATTTAAACTCTTTTGCTTATAAGTATTTGTTCGGATTTAAAGATACACTGGATTGTTTGTGTATTTGCCTGTTTAACAAGTGCAGCTGCAGACCGCAGATGAACAAAAATAGGATATGCAGCCTTTGCATTTATTTATACCTATGTTGTTCTTCGTAGATGACTATGACATCACTCACTGGTTTGGTTTCTGTGATTACGGGAGTGGGTAATCAAGACAAGTTATGTCGCTTGGAGTTGCCTGAACAATAAAGAACATGCTGCAGTTTTACGATATACTCTGCTTCCGCTACTGAGCTGAATCTGCCATTGTCCTCAGTTCAAAGTATATATCTCAGTGTCGATGAGACTGCGCCACGTGGACCCATTCTGTGCGAGGACCATACTACAATATGTGTTTTATTTTATCTTCCCATTCATTTACTTCCATTCCTGTTTGCTTTGAGAAAGTCTTTTCCAAGAAAGTATCCTTCCCTGTGGTCACATGTCTTTAGTATAATTAAATTTTGTCCATGCAGGTAAGTTGTAAAGAGAATGTTTTCAGAGTTTCCTTTTGTCCGTGGTTTTATTTTGTAAACAACATGTTTACTTAGCAAGAGTTCAAGGTCAGTCTTGGCTATTATTTTATTGGAAAATCTTCGCATTCTATTACGTAATAGAACAGATGAAAATGTAAATAAACAGGGATTTGATAAACAAATAATTCATTCCAGCTTTAGATCACGCTCTCCACTATAGTTCGAGATTTTAAAAAATATTAATTGCTTATTCACTTTTTGGAATCGTGCACTGTACTTTGAATTTTTATGAACTCATTCAAAGACATTCTTGATGGCATCATGAAATAAAAGCAGACATAATAAACTCGATATAGATAGCCTGAAAACAATACGAGTGATATGTTATATCGGCTGTGACTTTAATATAGTTTCGGACATTTCATATAAAGATAAGGTTTTAATATGAAACTGAAACCAACATCTAGACGATTCTTGAAGTCATTATCAGATAATTTAATAAGGTAGGACAAATTCTATATCAAGATAAAAGAAAATATGCACGGAGATGAACTCACGCTCACCCCATTAACTATGTAGAATCTCTCTCTCTCTCTCTCTCTCTCTCTCTCTCTCTCTCTCTCTATATATATATATATATATATATATATATATATATATATATATATATATATATATATATATATATAATATATATATATATATATAATGATGTACACTGGGACTGGGACAAGTGTGTGTGTGTATGTGTGTGGAAAACTGTCAAATATGTTGACAATATAGCGTAAACATGCACGAGATTAATATTTTACGAGAACTTTAAACAATTTTATGTATATTTAATTTGTCTCGTGTGTTGGCTTTCCTTCATGTTTATATGTTATGTATATCTTTACTGTGTGTTGGACCTTGGTTAGTAATTGCGTTTAGGGCCTAACTGAGGAAGCATCTTGCTATGTTTTTAACAGCATCAAGCCGAAATAATATTTCTCTATGGTTACGAGTTAAATATTCGGATTATTATTAAGGAAGGTAAACATGTTTGCTTGTATCTGAGTTTATAACGTTAGTTTTTCCCATGAAAATTCCTGACGTTGTTGACAACTTAGAATGTTTTAGAAAGAAAGTTAATTTTCCTCCTGTTTCTGTTATTGTGTCCAAGCTTTATATATTAATGTTGTTCATTCCTACCTTAACATCCGAAGCAGACTCAGTTTTATTGTTATGTTCAGTTTTCGTTTGAAACAATGTATTTATATTAATTATTCACTGGAAGTTAAAAAGTTCTCATTAATACTTCTGGGCCTAAATCACTATTTCAGAATTATTGTGAATTTAATCAAAGACAGTTTGTATTATAGTATTGTGATACATTTAAAGACTGTTAGCACGTTCAAAAGAGGAATTCATTCTTAACACCACTGTAATTCATTGTGAACTCTATACATTTAGACTTGTTAAGAACTTGTATGACTATTTGGGATTTAATTCACAATACTGTCAGTTCTTTTTAAATTTTCACTTTGGATTTAAGAAAAATAATGACTTCTAAGGATTTAAATTTTTTTTTGGTTTTCGCTTTCTTCTATTACTTGGTTTAAGAACATAAAATGATATTAATATATAGTTCAATTATAGAAAATACACATCAAAATATAACAGCGCAAACGATGTTGCCTATGTTTAACGGAATGAATGTTTATAAAGTAATTATAATTTGTTCTTATTCCAGATACAATGCAAAATTGAAACCAAGACAAAGTGAAAGATGCGAAGAAGAATGTGCATTGTATTCTTGCAGAGAGAAAACAACAGAACTCCTCCGTCTAACGGTTTGAAATGTGAGTTTGTTTGTTTTGCAAAGTTCCTATGGCTTTCCTTTTTTAAACATATTTTGGCTGAATCGATCTTTCCTCTCTGCTGATTGGCTTAGGAGAGCAGTCACAAAGAGACCTGAAGATCAGTATGTTTGTATATTCACCTGGCATTCCAGTGATATCGATTCCTCTAAAAGTGGAACTTAATGATTTTAAAACATTCATGTAACATTTAGTCATTTTTAACACGTTTGCCAGAAAAGAATTGAATACTTTTGGCACGGAAACGGAGAAGTGGCCTAATTATGTGTCTCCAAAGATACAGGTGATGAATTTCATTATCTTTCTTCAATGTCAACAATTTTGATGAAATAAGAAAACAATATATATGCAAGAAGTATTTAGAAATGTTAATAATAATAATGAGGACTTTGTACAGCGCCTAATCTTTAGAAGCTCTAAGCGCTTTACAACATTAGACAACACCTATAAGATAAGAAACATAATCATATTATTATAAAAACAATCAACACGAAATTGCATAAAAACACAAAAGTAAGCACATACAAACTAATGAGTTGCTAAATAACACAATTGTTAATACATACACATTTAGTGAATTGCTAAGTAAATCTTACAAAGTTAGTAAGTTGCTAAATAACACAAATGTTAACACATACAAAGTTACTGCTAAATAACACCAATGTTAACTTACTTTTTATAGAAATAATATTTAAATCCTTCTGTTCCAATGCCAGCTTAAACTAGTTACATGTCTATTCTAATTCTTCTTCCTATTTTATTATATATTTCTCAAATATTGATCAAAAATACCTATTACAACAGGTCTGTTTTTATATCTTTCCTTAGCATCTATACCACTACAGTTGATAATTTGTTTTCGAACTTAATCTCATCCGTCTATGGTCCAACCTGAGCTGGCAAAACAGTTCTGTTTTGTTTTGGAATGATACAAAAATATATTTTATCTAACCATCCAATTATGATTTTCAGTTGATCATCTAACCACCATTCCAAAAACAAGGTGACATAAATTTGGATCTTAAGAATGATCAAGAATCGAAATTTTTGGAGAATAAAATGTCTATTATATATTGATTATACGATTCAAATAAAGTGATGGTTAACAGACTTAAACAAACTATTTTGAATATGATTCACGATTGTTTAACCTAATTTTTAAAAGGGAGGTTTATCGGGTTAAATATTCCATTAAGATATGGTATAATAGAAGATACACACAATTCGGAAACACCGGAAGTCTTTTCTGATTTTTCAGAAGCATTTGACAAGTATCAAATGAATTATAGTTACATAGTTCTAGAATTCCGTAACTTTTGGCTTGATTTAAAATGCTTCCTGAATATAGTCTTTAATAAAAGAAGTTATTAGTTTTTTTTATACAAAAAAATCTAATATATTAATGAGCTGCTAAATAACACAAATGTTACCACATGCAAAGTTAGTGCTAAAAAACACCAATGTTAACTGCCTGGATTCCTTCCAAATGAAAGCGAAATTTGTCAAGGATGTCTATTGCTTCCTTATTTGTTGATTATACCATACAAAATAATTTAGTATGCAGTTCGGAAGAATATAATTATTAACGGATACATGTCACATAATGACAAAAATTGACAATACGCTTTTTACAGATTAAACATTTATATAGAAAACAAAGATCAAAAGAATATATAATGATGTTTGAAATATTTTGAAAAATACCAAATTTAAGAATGAATAACCATATATTATACAGTATAAGAAATAATGCTCTCATACCGAACATAAATGTATATTTTAATGATAGAGAAACATTTCAATACAAAAAAATATACGTCGGTCGTGGTAGAAAATAAACATATTCTTCTAATTCTACTCCATTACAGAAACAGTTTTAAGGAACGATTTAAAACACGTTGCATAATTTAAAAAAAGTCTAGTTTCTACTTGGAAAGAGAAAATTATAAGCACATTTGTGTATTTTGACTTTTGTTAATATTGAATCACACGTACTTATTTCATGAAATATATATTAGCAGCACGGGATAATTTACCTTGCTAAAATTGAACTTGTTTTAACAGTTTGGCAAAATGCAACCACCAAATCAATCTAAGAGATAAAACTATATTTAACTGTCATAGAATCGAGGAAATAATCATTGTCCAAGATTATTTCAAAGATGGCTACATGCTAGATATAGAAAAACAAAATATTTGGTCTGAAAGCTAGTTGGGTACTAGGAATGATTAGTAAAACTACATATTTCAATGAAAAATAGCAATTATTGGTAATTACGAACATTGGTAGAACTATGCAGCTTTATAAGTAATTGTGATGAAACACATACTAGAAATAAATTAGAGGGATTAGAGTTTTACCAAAATAATATGCGTCGGTCGTGGTAGAAAATAAATATTCTTCTAATTATACTCTATTACAGAAACAGTTTTAAGGAACGATTACATAATTTAAAAAAGTCTAGTTTCTATTGGAAAGAGAAAATTATAAGTACATTTGTGTATTCTGACTTTTGTTAATATTGAATCATACGTATTTATTTCATGAAATATATATTAGCAGCACGGGATATGATCTACACGAATAATTAATAATTACCTATACATGCTTAAAATAATTATAAAGAGTTACTCATGATGAGCAAATCTGATAATGCTAAATGTACCTGAAGTAAACATTTTAGTTATTGTACAATGAAGAAAAAAGATATTGCTTTATTGTACAAAGCACTGGAGATCAGCAATAAAAGCTGAGTTACAACCAGATTCCTTTTTAAATACACATCATTTTGTGACATGTTAGATATATTTACCTTTTTATTCGACATGGTTCCTTGATTTAATCTCTTAGTTGGAATAATTTAGGTTAGAGTTTGGATTTCTTAATTGGTATCGAACGTTTTTCCAAGTGAAATTCAAATTTGGACAACAGTGTAGTGGATTTGAGAACGTTTCTCGCGAAAAAAATTATTAAACGTTGTCATGGCATAATTTTCCAATAACTACCTAACGTTCTTAGGAGATTTTGAATAAGCGCCAGCTGCAGTTGTATTGGATTTATGATTCCAAAAGGCATGTGTGCTGCCGAAACGCTTTCTTTTATGCTAACTGTAACATCTGAGTATGTGTTTTGCATCTGCAATGATTCTTTTGATAGGAAAATTCACGAAAGTGGACATGAACTACTGCAAGCTTATTTCACCGCGGAGCTAAAATTACGCAAGACTATCACTTTTAACAACAACATCGTAGATGAATGTAAAGGTTTAGTACAGCTATACTGCAAGTGTGTTGCGTAACTTCAAAAATTTGCTCAAAACATAAATGACCTGATAATTATATAATCTTTATAATCTGCATCAGTTATTTTCATGATGCGATCAGTTATATATCCTATATCTTTGACTTTGGTTGTTATTCCTCTCGACCTTTAATGTTTCTTAAAGAATGAAAAGACATTCAACAACATTTGGAACAACCTACTGAAGCAGTGTGGCGAAACGAAAACTAAAGACTCCATAATATCACTACTTTGTACGTGCATTTCGTACATTTCTCTACGGCACATACAAAATCATTTGCATTCATACATGTGATGTGGTCTTCAAGATGAGAAAAAAATGCACAAAAAAAAACAAACAACAGATGCTTCTTACCTGCATTTAATTCTTTTCTTCAAGGCGATAATCCCGCTATTTGTATTCCTAAATCGCTGGTTTTGAATGTGCCTGTACCAACACGATAATTTCAATTGAACTACTCCAATTGTGTTGTACGTAGTACTTCAGTTCTATTGATTGCAATACTCAGGAGATATGTTCCGGCATCGATCCGCGTCGCTTTTTAATAATTTATCATTACCGTATAAATTCCTTCACATTATCTGCAACAACTGTTGGGAAATAAGACTCTGAGAGTTTCATTCCATAGGGATAATTTGTCCGATTTTCTGTATCTTTATCTGGTCACTCAGTCGGGCCCTGTCACGTAGAAGTTACGTTGACCTTTTGAAAGCAGATCGTTCGTTGATTTGAATCAAAGGAGCCACTGGTGATCAGTCTGGTATAAACAAATTACCAATGGTTGCTCTGATTGAATGTATTGGATTCAAAAAGTCAATAAACTTGGTGAAAATAGCAGCCTATATTATATTGTTATACACGTAGGAAAATGGGTGACTAAATGGACAAGCAAATTATTTTACTTTGTACCACCGCTGCTGAACAGCAATAGTATCTCAGTATATCTCTCTCTCTCTCTCTCTCTCTCTCTCAGTCGGTGGATATATATATATATATATATATATATATATATATATATATATATATATATATATATATATATATATATATATATATATATATATATATATATATATATATATTTGTATATGAGATATCGCGTGTTTAGTCAATGATTTCCTAAAGTCACTGTTTAGTGTCATAGAACAGATTGTAAAGAAAAGCCTCAGAGAAGATGACGTGATCGTGGGCACAACAAATTCTCCTAATGCCATGTATAGTCTACCATTGGAAACTGTTGCAAGAATGAGTTACAATGGTCAGCTATAGATGCTTTTCTAGAATAGGATAAAAAGAGAATTTTTTGTTACAAAAAACATTAGTAGCTTTCAATGATATAAAGATTTATATGTAAGAATCAACAGTATTCACTTTTACAATTGTAGTAATATTATACTGCATCTACTAAATACATTATTATTTCAAACGTTCCATAAACTGAAATGGATATACAATTTATTCCGGCTTAAGAGTCAAATCCAAATGCAAACCGCATTGACCCAGATCTGCCGTAGCATAACACGCCTGCAGATCCGAGTCTATACATTTTTAATGGCTAATCAATAGAACAAACAAGAAAGACCGAAATACCATGATCTGCCGGCGAATCATGCGACGGCAGATTTTGGTCTTTTTTGTGCAGTTGGATGACTTACAGACGCAGAGAGCTGCCATGTGCAGAGTTTACACGTCTGAGTTCAAGCGACAAAGAGGATGTGTAAATGCTTCGTGGTAGATACGAAGTATGGACTCTTTGATAGATGATAATGAAAACGCAAAATTGCTATCATTTACTACGGATACAAGAACGTCTTGTATTATGCACGCTCATTAGGATGCGGCTGAAATAGCTCATAAGCTTATTAAGGGAATTGGTTTTCCTTGTATAACTTGTCAACAACCTGTAGAATTTCTTTCTCTCTAAAGACTAAAAACGCCACAAGAACGGCAGGTATAATCTCCGCTTTTATAAGATGATGCTGTTACAGTAGACATTAATATCCTTTTGTTTTTCTGTAGGTGGGGAAAAGAGGGAAACCCGGCGTACAAAGGATGTGTACATGAGCAAAGATTTTATTGTAAGATAAATAAACCTACTTGGAAGTTTTGATAACATAACAAGTGCATGAATTGTATCGTCACACTTGACGGTCTTTGCGCACTAATTGTTTGGTATTTTGCAATAAATTTAAACTAAGCAACGCTGGCACGCAATAATCACTTCAACATGCACATGTTTTCAGTAATTCAAAAGACGATTTCCAAATCAGACTTAAGAAATCATAAAACTCTACTTAGAAGTTCTAGTAATAAGCGCTATTCCAGTTCTGGAAATCGTACTCGAATTATGCAAATGCAGCGGTTCGATTGCTCAGAATATTTTAGATTGCGGGTTTAAGTCGATGACAAGGCCAATAGTGATTAACAACTGCCTGACGGCAATGCAAAGATCACAGCAAAGCATTACATGCTGCCCTCATATAGTTAAATATATTGAACTTTAAATGATATTCATTTAGTACATTGCGGTAAGTTTCGGTTTTCTAATTATTCTTTTGTTTTAATAAATCTTCTTGTATACATTCAGACCTTTAGGACAAATAGCCAGAAATGAATGTTCTGCTAAAGTTGATTACGCTGTGACAGCTTCAACAAGGAAGTGTACTGCCTGAAACCGATGGGTAGAAATTCGACGCTCAATCTAAATTCGTAATAATTCTGAAAATGTCCACTGTATTAATCAACGCTATTCCCTAAGTCATGTTTCCTGAAATTTGTTCAAGATTTACATCATGCATCATATTTTTAGAACACGAACTTTGCTCAACCACCAACGACTCATACTGTCAGTATTTAGCGGTTACTCTACTTGTTTAGTTATTTTATGCAAATGAAATGAAGTTTTATTTTTCTGTTTCACTCGTCTCGAAATTTCAGAATTTTACACTGTTCACGTCTAGACAATGTACAGGATATACAGACTTCGGAATATATGCAGTAGAGGTCATGTGACAAGACCGTTTTCTACCGCATCTATTGTAATTAATGCTGAGCATAAAGAGTCGTCTGCTCGATCGCATATATGACTTTTAACAATGCTTCATTTTAGACATGATTACATTATGAATTAGACATTATGTCTGAAAATACTGGCATAAACAATTGGCACGATAAGATTATATAGACCTCGTGTTACGTATCAATAAATAAATCCGCATATCAAGTGAAGAATTGTCACTTTTTAATCTCTCTCTCTCTCTCTCTCTCTCTCTCTCTCTCTCTCTCTCTCTCTCGTAAGAAAGCTAGTAAACACGTTTGGCACAATGGTCCTTGAAAGTTGCACGTTTTCATATTTGACAAGTCAGTCGACCATACACTTAGGCCAGTAAATAAAATTAGTAAGATCTATTGTAGGAGGACCAATTGTAAAGAATTTATAAATTCATCAAAGCTATCAGCTCAAAGACCTTTGCAGATGTTTCGGTCTAGTATGGTAGGCAGACAAGTTTTCATTCTACACAGACCTTAGTTCAAGACTAGCCCTCTACACATAGAGCAAAACCTTTTAAGGATAACCTAGCATCCTGATAAAACTACGAGCTGTTTGTTGAAATTTTCCACAGCACCTATTGTCACATATTTCATATCATCCTGTGACATTTGCATACTTACTCATTTTGATGATAATAAGAAGCATAATCAATAGCAACATAAGATTGATGTTGCCAAATGGTCCCTGTATAGGAACCTTGCCTAAGAACGTCTTAAACCAAATAATAAGTACAAATGTGTTGAGTATGACTAAAATTAGAAACCATGTTTCCTAGCAACATATTGCAGGACCTGTTTTTTCTTCTAAGTCGTATGTTTTTTTGGGAAGGAAGTCATATACTCAGTGTAATAAAGCTAATATGTACTCTGACCTAACTAATGTTGAGCCGATTTATACAACATTTTACATCTCACGGAGGTTAACAAAAAAGTCTAATAAGTTTTGAAACGTTGGTTAATCTATTTATAGGCGCGATCTTTAATTCCAATGAACACCGGTCGGATTTGAACATCCAGGAAAATCGAAGAACCATCCAAGTTCTTTTTCATCGAGCAATTGACGGCATCCAGGTGATAATAATAAAGGCATTCAGGTGATAATGTTAACGGCATCCAGGTGATAATAATAAAGGCATTCAGGTGATAATGATAACATCATTCAGGTGATGATGAGAAGCTTAGTATATAAGCTAAGATGTAACCGTAAACAAATTCCTGATAGAGGGCGCTCTAAAGATATGACTGCTTCCATGTGCTCAGTTATTAAACTAGGGAAAACGAATTTTGCCAGATTAGACAATACCAGCTTCTGAAGATCAATGAACCAATTACCAAACATATATAAAAAGTTACAGGCTGTTCTCTTTTACAATTTATTTATGAAGTCCAGGAAGTGAAACTGACCAAGCAGGGCTAGCAGTTTATTGATAGGTACACATCTAAGGTAAGTCCAAGCTATATACTATATAATCCATACGACACCCATCAACCATACACCAGAATTAAAGGGAATTAAAAGTTAGTTTGGCAACACCTAAAGTATGCAAGGTCTCTTTTAAAATAACCAGTAAATCCAGTAAGAATCCCCAGTGAAATTCTTGCAAAGAGCGCCGCCTTAAAACAAATATGAAAATTTGGGCCATTTTTTCCTTATTTCCATATGATCGTGTATGATTTTCTCAACAAAACCGTACATTAAATTGATGTTAGGAATACAAAAATAAGCCAATTCTGCTTATTTTTTTTTCTCTTGCTTGCACAATATGTCTTGAGGCAGTATTGTGTGTGTGTGTGTGTGTGTGTGTGTAATGAACTCAAATATGGGGATATTAGAAGTCTTGGGGCGCAGGAGTGAAGTCAATTTAATTTTAGAACTGTTTCATTAAATGAAAAAATAAATATGTAGGGAAAATGTTTTTTTCTTTCATTTGTAGTCTATTTATAAATAAATGATTTTAAAGCAAATTTACTTTCGTCCATATTATAAGTTTATAAAAATAAGCAAACATTTGAAACTTTCACATTTGACCTCCATGAACCATATCCGTTCCATCCTTCCTTAAACTATACAATTTATAACTTGGCATCTCAGGAATAGTTGTGGCAAGTTTAATATTCCTGTCTTTCGGCATAACACGGGTTGCTATGGCGAAAAAATGCAATGTACATTTGTAAAATAGCCTCATTTTCATCATGGGGGAGGAGCTGGGCTTATGTTTGACTTTGTTACTAATAAATGCTGTTATGTGGGTGAAAAGCGTGAGAATTCTTCAAAGAGGATTGTTATATATGCAATGTTTTCTATTGCATGTAAAACGTATGCACATAACAAATTTGTCAATGTAAAAAGTACAGCCAGTAACGTTATGTGGCTGAAACGTTCGCCGTGATTGCTAGGGAGTATCAAACATTTTATAACTAAAATATTTAAGAGACCTCATGTCACACAGTAATACTCAGCATGCTGTCCCTCGCCTTGTTTTCAAGCTAGAATTATTTAAGAAAAGATTGAGCATATGAAAGCACGTGAAGAAGCAGCATGACCAGAAATGCATTTTGGAAAGTGCAATCGTGTCAGAACAAGTGCAAGAATAATTGAACGAAAAAGCAACCCCTGAGTGAGGCAGGCTGTCATATGATCAGTTATAATTTAATTAACTTTAAATGCCTTTCTGGTCCTAGCCTACTCTGGAGTGAATTTCTAGAACATGTGGAGGATGTTAAAATAAATGGTCCTTCTGATCCTAGCCTAGCTCTGAATAGAATTTTCAGAATCTGTGGAGGATGTTGGAAACAAAGGTCCCTGCCTAGTCTGAATGGAATTTATAGAACTTGTGTAGGATGTTGGAATAAAGGGTCTTTTTTATCCTAGCCTACTCTGAATAGAATTTTCAGAATCTGTGGAGGATGTTGGAAACTAAAATCCCTGCCTAGTCTGAATGGAATTTATAGAACTTGCGTAGGATGTTTAAATAAAGGGTCTATTTTTTTTATCCTAGTCTACTCTGAATAGAATTTATATAACTTGTGACAGATGATGGAATGACAGGATAATACATATATGTCCTTGGCATGTTTCCCATTAAAAGCTGTAAAGCAGAATGATACTTTTCCAGACACAAAAAAATGGTATTTGATTTCTCTTTTTCCAAGTCTTATTATTGTATTGTAAATTGTTTCGAGCTTGCTTGAGAACTCTCAGTTATAAGTGACTTTTTTGTATTTTATCTTTATTCGTTAGAAAGTAGTTTTTATTTGGGTTGATGCAGTCTATTTATTTGGCACCAATATAATTGAAATATGACTTACTTTGAGAGCATTCGTAATAACTTCGACAAAATGGCATTAGTTAATACTAGCATATTTGTTTTAAAGCATCTCTACAACAAGAATACCTTTTTCTAAATCAAATATGAATGATAGCTTTGCTCAATATACGTGTGCATATTCTAAATGAAAACAATTATCAGAACAGACATTTGGGAAGGAAGCGGTTGTCTCAGATAGTCGTGCAAAGCAACATGCGATACAGGAGAGAATCACAAAGTACGAGAGCGATTCTTGGCGGAAAGCAGAACATAAAAGGATCCACAGAAAGGCTCAGAACTAAAGAAACAAACGAACTGCCGATGACAAGTGCAACAAGTGTGGCAGAGACTGCCACTCTCGAATCGGACTGTCTAGACACAAAAGATACTGCCAAACCGATATCAGCATCCATCGGCGCAGAGACTGCCGGAAGCCTACTAGCCAATAGTAGTAGTAGCAATAGTAGTAGTCGCATTATTATTATTATTATTATTATTAGTAGTAGTAGTAGTAATAATAATAATGATAATAATAATAATAATAATAATAATAATAATAATAATAAATCGCTGACCGTCCTAAGTTCTTGTTTGTCCTTGATTTTTGTACCATGATTCTCGCTTCTTCGCGCGCTTGTTTAAGGAATCTAAGGACCATGATGATATCAACTGGGTCAGTACGTTTCGCTGACAGTAACACTAAGTGCTGATTAAGACAAATTTGACGAAATAAAATTTAAATACGTACTAAGATTCAAATGAAAGACAATACAATAGAATTAACAATTTAACTAAAGCCCTATTTGCCACAAGTTTCTTGGTGTAATAATAAGCTGTTCGAAACAGGGCTGCTGTTCGCTCCACGGCTTTCCTTATTCGCGGGAAAACCATGACAGAGATTTCTGAGATTGCAATGCAGAAACTTGGGTACTATAACATGCTTTCTCTTTATTATGTTAGGACAAATGAATATCTTGAAAACTATACAGAATTAATTTTTTAAAATATTTTCTACCATAAGCGAAAAATCTTTGTTATGAAAACATGAAAACAAATCTTAAAAATATTAACTACTTTTTTAAATATGATTTTATCGAAACATTGAACAAAATACTATTGGGAAATTATATCCGAGAATGTACCTGAAAAAACATTATTATCTGATGGCAACATTTCTAAAACCAAAAAAACCCCAACAAATACTACGAACCTGAGAAGTTTAGTACCTCAGCTAAATTCAAAGCATTTTAATCTCGCTACATGCATCTACTTGCATCTAGTCTGCTTTCTCAGTATAATGAATTTATTTTATGGATTGAATTTTTCTTAGCAATGATACACTAACGGAATGATTCATCTTCGGACCAGAAACTTACATTATTATTATTATTATTATTATTATTAATTGCCTTATGTGTTTATTTTCTCAAAAGCAAACATATCTTATGACAAAGTTTACATGTAAGAAGATAAAATTTACCCCATATTTGTACACATTTGACAACACGCTGACAGATTTTAAGATCTTTCAAACTTACATTAAGCATGCAGGAATGGTTGAATTTATATTACTTTCAAACCGTATATTCACAAAATCTTATAAATTTACAACTAACTCAGAAATATCTCTGAATGTTAGAAACAAAAAAATGAATACAATATCTAAATGATAAACATGGGGTGCTTACATTATGCAGTAAAAAATGTGTCTAATCTAAATTAAAAAGTGTGAAAACTTACAATAAACTCATAACCTTGCTCTTGCAAAATAAAATTGACAGATTCAGTTGTAATATCAGACATACATATTCGCTTGTCTAGTTAATCAATAATTGTCTTATTGTATACACACTGCAGATGGCTCATTATGATTGTCAGACTTGCTCACATCAGATACAACAGTATCAGTTGAAGATTACACAGATGCTCACATCAGATACAATAGCATCAGTTGAAGATTACACAGATGCTCACATCAGATACAATAGTATCAGTTGAAGATTACACAGAGCATGTGTTCTTGGCGGTTGCATAACATACATTTATAAAGAGTAAGCTGAGCCAACCATCGGCGATAAATTGGAAGTTTTTACAAACGTTGCACGAAAAAGTTATCGATACAAAGACTTTGTAACTAATTCAAAATGGTACGGCAAATAAACTACAATGATGATGATGATGATGATGATGATGATAATGATCATCATCATCATCTTGTTTTCCTTCCATAGAAGATTGCATGATATAACAATAATTCATCCGAATGCAATCAATAAATAATTACAAAAATTATTAAATAAATAAATAAAAAATAAATGAATATTAGAATACAAATTCTTATGGTATATCAATCGACAAAGTGTTCGTCAACTGCGTAAGTTTCAAGTTTCAGTAACTTATTTGTAGAAGATAGCTGCACACTGCATGACAAAGTATGCTGCATACAGGGCGAATAGCTTCCAGTTTTCTTTGTCGATTACACCTGCTGGTAACCTTTTACCTAAAAGATATTGTAGTTTCAGCTCATCTTCTGCATTAAATAACGTAATGTGCAGGCTAAGTGGAAATGTATTAGTAAGGAAATCCCAGAAAGAGTTTCTGAAATTCGACATATAAGGACAAGCAACATAACAATGAAGTATAAAGTCTGTATAAACATTCTCACATCTAATACACATATGGGGCTGTGTTTGAGGAACAGCAGCCCATAGTTTGGCCACATGCGTAAATACCTTAGTGTGCTGTACGAAAAAGTGATCGCAACAAAGACTTTGTAACTAATTCAAAATGGTACGGCAAATAAACTACAATGATGATTAAACTGGTATATAAGTCGTAGTTACTGTCTCTTAATTATCTATTATAGCTGTGTTGTAACTATTAAAAGTAGCTGGTAAAAACCATCCTGTTTCACTAAAGTAAGTGTATAAATAAACTAGAGGTAAAGTTTTCTCCAAAAGTAGGGGCATTTCTAATCATGCCTTGAATATTGACATGACTCTCTGAGTCTTTCTTATTTTTCCTGGATTATTGTTACGACTCTATAGTCATAAACTAAGTAACATAAAGAAGCAATACCAACAAGTTTTTAAAAACTTAAACAATTTAATTATCAATGTTATAATATTAAATGTGAGAGGAGCTTGCAATATTATGAAGGAAATCCAAAATAATCCTGAAAGACTTATATTCAAGTCGAAAATGAATGAAAAGTTCCTTAAAATTTAGAACTGTTGATGTATTTGTACGCCAAGAAATGTGACGTTGTAGAAATGGCTTTGTCCAGACCTCCTTTGGAAAAATTCATAATAGTTTCAGAATAATATCATAGTCCAAAAATGAGCACCTTTTATTTCCATTTAACAGTCAAAATAACTGTCTTCCTCTCAGATAATATCTAAGCACAACATAAAACACGTATGCAGACTTGATGTTACAACAGGAGCACAAGAAATAAGAATGATTCCAAAATAAGAACTAAATTTGATTGCTCAGTTCTCTCGTTATATGCACCTTCTATTACGACTCTATTTCACAACATACCTCCACATGACAGCTCATACTACACAATAAATATTTCGAAACACCTATTCATGTGACCTATCCCATCTAATGGGAAGTTATTTAATTCTTCTAGAACCGTACAAACCCCATCAGCCAATGAGGAGTTTACCCGAAATTGATTCAATGTAATTCTACGCTCTTAATTTTCCTGGAACAGACCCTACTCAAGCAGGCAAACTCTAACCAAAGATAATCACTACAATATATAGTCATCAATACAGTTACAAAAATGCGATACAATTACGTACCATGAGTTACCAAAAATATAGATATACATATATACATAGCAATTATTTAAATTTTAATACAAGATTTCGGTAGCAAAATGCTCTCTCTCTCTCTCTCTCTCAAATTTTATGTGTGCGAAACTGAATCAAAGACTGAACATCTGAATCATGTAAGAGCCATGTAAGATTAAATGGGTATGCCATAAAGTGCTCAATATCACCCGCTCAACATACAACAGGGTCTTATACCGGTAAGAATGTCGACAATCGGGTGCTGTAGCTCTCACATTCCTCAAAGAAAGGTTGCTATTATTATATTTATTTTTAGAATGGATTGGAAGTTCTTTTGCTAGCATAGTGAAAATCCTTTGCTTAAAACATCTAGAGAAATCTATAAATAAAAAAGCGTTAGCTTCCGCTGTCTTAAAGATGATATAATATATTGTAAAATCAGCGACATAACAAGGAAACCTCATGGCCGAAGATAAATGAAACAAATTCGAAGGAAGAATAATGGGATATCATCATATTATCAATGTTTAGAAAATATAGACGTTACCGCATGAAGCAATGCATGTGCATGATATGCGTGAAATAAGCAAGCACATATTAAAGTTGCAGTGTCTTAATTTGACATATACCTTTAACCTCTTTATTAGATCATTAACCTTTATATTTTTGTTCACATTTGCTAATCAAATTCTCAAGTATGCTAATATTAGTGAAGTTCATTTTAATCTGAAAATTTCATAAAATTCGTCTCAATTGCTTTCGATTTTGGTTTTCAAAGTTACTTTATCATTCAGCCAAAACAGGGTCAGTTGTCTATAACTTTTGCGCCGTTAATTTGGTCTTCTCTGCAATCAATACTTACAATTGATTGATCATTTCTTACCTTTTGGTGGACAAATATATTGAATGCCCGTAGTGTCATTTACTTTCTGTTGTAGAAGAAATCTTACACAATAATTTTAAGAAATACACACATCTTAAATGATTAGACCTTGTATTGTTTTCTTGATTTTTTAAAAATTATTCGTTCTGTTGTCTGTATTCTATGAATCTTTACCAGTCCGGTCTACAACTGTGAAATAGTGACACACATGCTCCTTAATTTCTTTTCAAATATATAGCGGCTTTACCGCTTTATAAAGCAAGAGCCTGGCGTAAAATCTCGAAAGGAAATTGCTACGTCGTAAAATATAACAAGGTACACCGAGAGAAAGAGGTAATCCATGAGGTAGTCGTTTGGGCATTCCATTAAGAGGTGATCCATGAGGTAGTCGTTTTGGGCATTCCATTAAGAGGTGATCCATGAGGTAGTCGTTTTGGGCATTCCATTAAGAGGTGATCCATAAGGTAGTCATTTTGGGCATTCCATTAAGAGGTGATCCATGAGGTAGTCGTTTTGGGCATTCCATTAAGAGGTGATCCATGAGGTAGTCGTTTTGGGCATTCCATTAAGAGCTGATCGATGAGGTAGTCGTTTTGGGCATTCCATTAAGAGCTGATCGATGAGGTAGTCGTTTTGGGCATTCCATTAAGAGCTGATCGATGAGGTAGTCGTTTTGGGCATTCCATTAAGATAAAATATTGTTGTGTCTCTTTTTGATCCTAGACTACTTCTGATAAAAGTTCAAGCTTTGTGATGGATTTGGAAAGAAACTTTAAGACATTTATTGCTTTCGGTAGGCTTCTCGTTATCAGTGTGGTGAAAACTGGGGGGATAATTTAATATCCTGTACAAGGTCATTAGTTTTAAGTTGATTTGATTACATTCAATCAAGCTCTTTAGAAGCATTGGATAAAACATTGCTAATTGTTTCTTTATGTATGCGAAAACGTTCAGTAAAAATTGTCTAAAGTTTAAATAATTTATGTGGAAAGATAGGATTTATACGCTCATGCATAGCAATTATTAACTGAGACAAAATGCCTGGCTTTGATAGTGGTCACAAAGGTTCGAGTTTTTCTTGGTCAAAATATGTGGACATTTTCTCAAATATGGGCAGTAACTTTGCTCGATGTTGCAGATGTGGTCGGCAAAGTTTCAACTGGATTTACTGTATTTTATTGCCAATCAAATTCATGGCATGTCAGTCGATTTCATGGCATAAATTAAATGACAAAGTTTAGGATATTATTGTCATTAGAATTAAAAAAAAAACACCAAGAAAAATAAAACAATAACAACAGCAGTAGTAGCAACAACAACATCAATAATAATAATAATAATAATAAAAATTAATAATAATAATTCTATATTTATCAAAAGTGATTCCATTAGTATACATACTATTTTTTAATGTCATTCTATAGATAAACTTCTTCCAGATATCTAATAAGACCAAATACTAATATCGCACCAGTATATTGTGGAACGGGTGATAGAAAATAAATATTTTCTCTCGACAAACTCAGGTATCAGTATAATTCTTTATGTTATAATAACTAACCGGTTCATCATCCAAGTGATCAAATTTGTTATTGTCAAAACTCTTTAGATACTGCAACATTTAAAAACAAATGGAATGTCCTAATATAATCCAGATAAATCAAGACTTACTGGATTGTTTTCACTGTTCCTACTGACATAAGAAAGACTGAATTGTCTACCATGACAATGCATATATTTTGACATAGATACAAAAGTTCATTCCAGAATCATAGAAAAGTTCCACCTCGTAGTTGAGGTAATACCAAGGTAATTTGTATGTCTGTACGTGTGCCTAATATTTACATCTTCCTGTCGTAATTATAACTTTTTTTATTCACGGAATCGCACGCATTACGGAATATCTCTCTTGTAATCTTAACGTATTTAATATTTGCAATAAAATATATATGTCAACATAGCTAATGGTCCAACCAATCCAAAATCACTTTGACTTTATATGCCGGTGTTCGTTTTCTTGTGCCTTATCTAAGATGAATAACTATTCTCAAGTAAGAGTTGTTATTTAAAAAGAATGGGGAAATGTACAAAATCACAGACTGTTTTCAAAATAACATGTAAATAAGAATTTAAAAATTAACCGGATTCCTCGTATAAAATACAGAACGAAAGGTATATAATGGTGAGTAAATGTTTTCAAAATGAAAGAATAAATGAGATCAAATCAGTTCTACGCAGCAGAAAGCCTTGCAGCAAAGGTCGCAGATACGTTTCACTTTTTACAAACTTTTATATTAATGGCATTGTGATTATTAAACTTGTAGAAACAGTTCTTTTTTATCATTATTTAAAGAGAGACAAAAGTCTTAATCACGTTCGTTTACTTCCAGTCTTTCGCACAGTTCAGAGCTGTATGATACACTTAGGTAAGGAGTGACGCCATTTCGATGCCATCATAATGTAATGATTACAACATTTCGACCTGCATAGCATTTTTGTTTATATGAAAGTGACATTTGTAGCAAAGTAATTATTGTAGATTTTAGTGCCTGTCCTGTTGGATATTGTCGGCGAGACCCAAGTACAACAGGCGAGCTTAAGGGACCACACTATCCAACGGTACTTCATGATGAGTTCACGAATAACTTGGCTAGTTCTCAGAGCAGTTCCAGAAGAGCGTTTAAAGCCATGAGTGTAAATATATAGTATTATCAATGTTATGCAGTCAGTATCTAATTACTATGATAACGATATTTGTGTTATAAACCTATACATTGTCAGATAAATTGATAAATCCCAAAATGGAATTTAGCAAAAGAAATTGCTCAAAGAGATTCCCAGTTATTTTTATACGAACTTCATCTCAAATCACAAACCAAATTTCGTTTCTTTATCAGCGGATATGCGTATGAATATCATTTTATGGATAAAGCATGTATACCAAGAGTAACTCATTTTCACTACTGCCACTGTTAATAACACGAGTTTTTCGACGTATGGTGGCAACATACCTATATATGTGATTTACTTTCTCTGTGAAGTTGTCAAATTTTGCATTGCCGAAGATTTCACCAGCTGAATAACACGGAAAGTGCTGTTACGCACAGTTTTCTTAATTCAAACAGAAAACTAATTACAAAACAGTTTATACTTGAAGTCTATTTTAGATGCTTGTAAATCCATCTCTCAGCTTGACTTCGACACTGCTCAGTAGGGTCCTACTGAACGTAAAGATCATCGTTCCAAATAATTAAAAGCGATATGTCTGTTACCTGAACTGTGGTTCTACATTCATACGTTTGTTTCTTGTTCAAATGTTAACTACTAGAAATAAAATCCTGAATTCCAAACTTCATCAATATAAAATAACAACAACTAAACAAAAACGAAAAGATCAACAAAAGAGAAACACAAATAAAAGCAAATCTAAAAGAACTATGTTCCAACATTGTGCTATACTTTTAAAATGTACTAAACTGCAAAACATCTAATGACGTGATTGATGCAATAACTCCAGGCACTAATACACATTGTCAACTGACATAAATCTTTTAGAAACCAGATGGAAGGAAACAAAATATTAGGTATCTCATACGAATACTTGTAGGTATACTGGCATTATTACGCTACCGTTTTTCTTTATATTTCTCTTTATTTTGTCACAATATATAGTGTACTAGTTATACCGTAACATGCGCCAAGACTAACTTTCCTATGTTAAACAGTAACTCGAACATAACATTCTCAAATATCAGCATTAATTTTGTTGCATTTTCTATAATGAAAAAAGTTGTATTTGAAGAACCTGAACGGAGTTTTTTGTACAAGTGACATTTCCTCCGAATCATACCTGTTTGCTTTATCATCCTAAGCAAATCCAATCGGTTCAACTCAATGAACATTTTATTAAACGTTTAGGCTTTAGTGCTGTTTAATATATCATACAAGTGCCACTCTTCACTGGTTTGCAAATTTCAATGATAAATTATAGAGAAGACTTTAATGTTTTTCTTAGTGACAACACTATAATGCAATGACAGCTCTTTAACAAGTGCATGCTGCATAGAAGAGATGACAAACTTTGCACATATTTATTGTAGCAGCACTAAATCAGTTTTCTTTGCATTTGCCCCAGAGTTCATTTTTTCTTGCAAGACATCTGTCTAAGTTGAAGGTAAAGTGATGCTATTGGTTACAAATGTAATATGTGAGCAGAAAGAATTACTTGCCATTATCATATGGGAATAGAGTTTCTTTGATATATTGCAGCTATTTAAGAATATACATGTTAACAACAAATACTTATGATATTTGTAAATGCCCAGTTGTGTTCAATGTTTCTAAGTATTGTTAGCTATTAGAACTTTTAATGATAATATGTCACGCTTTTGGGGTCCAAATCTCCACATCGGTAGTGGCGTTGGAAGTACGCTGGATCCATATAGCTACCAATGGTACTTTTAATCACGATAAAAATGGAAGCACATCTATTGTATACACATTAGATGAGATACAAGAGTTTTTGAAACCCATGGAGTATATCAATAAATATTAAACATCATATACATAAAGCACCTTAACAGTGTCATAAACACTTTGCAATGAGTGTCGAAAACACTTTTATATATTGAGTATCTACTGTCAGATTTCTATCGTCGAGAAAATTCGCTGCCTCCAGAGACAAATACTTAGTGTATCCCTCACATTTAGCCTGACCAAGAGATCAATGAGTCTGTATCGTAGCTCTCTGTTTCGTCTTGAATAAGCAAATAAAATTATTTTATGCAGAAGATGGTCAAGAAATGTTTGAATGTTCAGACAAACCAAGCATTATTCCAATCATGGCGCCAAGCCTGAAATAATACAGTGACCCTATAAGATTGGAAGAACCGAATCACGTGTCCTGCTAATACTACATCTTTACCCCAGCAGTGAAGAAACGTTTCAAATTGTATTTGTATCCAAATGAAGTTTCAAATAAATCAAAAACTATGAAACTATGTGACAAATGTATAGTACTTGAACCTATAATAAAGAAATATTATCTAAATATGTTGCTTCCTACATTTAAAAGAAAAGAAAGACCGATTTTTCAGCACACTTCATTCTATAAAACGTGCCCAATATAAATTGACTGTTTACTTTTTTCATGTACATGCATAAAATAAATACACATGAACGATTCTTGTATGCTTGATTTTAAAAGAGTGTATTCGCCATGGAGTGTCCAAATTTATGATGTTCAATGTCCTTATATAGTTCCTTCAGACGCATCAAGACCATTTTGCACATGTTAGGCACTAACTTGGACACAACATATGAAACAATCAGTATAGATTATTTTGCATTTTCTAAACATAGTTGCATGTTAATAAACTAGATTTTCTGCAAGCTAAATTTCAGGAACAGTCCGAATCTCACCAGTTTGTTTCCTGACAATACACAAAAACAAGACGTTGAACTCCATAAACACAATTTTGTTTGTTTCGGGTTTAACAATGCTTTGTACTGAATGAAGGCAACATTCTTCCCTTGCACGCAAATTTCCCCAAAACAGCAAGTGAAAACATACTTTCTTAGGAAGTAATAACAGGTGATTGGATCAATTAGTGTACTGTACAGAGCTATATGCAACAGAGAAGAAAATTGTAGAAAGAGATAATCATCTGAAAATCTAGGAACTGATCCATGTCCCAACGTACGGATTCTTAAACTTAACGCGACAGAAGTTCTTTCATCTGTTTACAATACAGATGCAATAATTGTTTTTACTGATAGAGTTTGTTCATGCGTTGGATCTTTATGCGCAGTTCCGAGGGACTGCCACAAAGTACATCAGCACTTTTGCAAGACAGAGTAGATACCGTGAATACAAATATTTGATAATATTGCTGAGGAATCTCGGTTTTAATTACACTGAAGATACTACAGTGCTTTCTACTTTGCAATTATTGCACCAATCAAATTGCAAGTCTTGTAAGTTGGAAATAACATGTACAATTCGTACGATGAACGACAGTAATGCCTATAAGGAAAAAAAATATATGCAGCTTACTAGATTTGAACACAAGATTATATGCTCTGCTCTGTTTCGTTAAAGTTCTGGAAAGAAAAATTGGACCTTCTTAATCTTATTGATTTGTTTTAATGAGATAAATGACTTTAATGAATGCCTAATTGTTTTAATATTAGTTACAATTTATTGAATAAATTCTGATATAAAACGTTTACTTCCATATGTATTTCCAAGCAAAGAATTTTCTGTCCGAAATACTGATGGCTATACTAGCTTCTCCAAGCATGTTCTTTTCAAACAGAATAGCCTCAGTTTAGTACATTACGGAAAATGTACAATGTTTTACTAAATAAATGAAAAAATAATATTTCCTAAATGTTCACGATGTACCACGTAATACAGCTTAGGAGTAGTTACATCTGATTCTTTGGGGACGTACGGCAATTAACATTACGCCCTAGGGGTTTACATGGAAATGGCTCTCTAGGGATGTTCTGGAAATTATATATTAAAATTATTCATAAGATTAATATTGCAGACATCGTAGCGATATGACTGAAAAATTGTTAAAGCTTCGTTAAAAATCTTAATCACACACATATCGCAAGTCATTATTTTCATCATTGTATTTTAAAACCGCACATAAATATATAATATATAATCCATTCATGTAAGTTAACTTCTCTACATTGCATTTATAAACAGACCACTCTGGTGGCCTAAGTGTTTAGAACGCCAGCCTTGGATGCCTGAGGTCGCCTGTTGGAAACCCAGCAGAGTCATACCAAAGACGTTAAAAAATGGTAACAGCAGCTGCCTCGCTGGCACTCAGCACTAAGAGGCTAATGTTAGGACTGGTCAGTCTGGTGTGAGGATAATCTCACTGGATAGGACATGATTTCTTCATGTCTGCGGCATGGTGTCCTAGACATCAGTATAGACTTCCACACTGCAGACATCGTAGCGATATGACTGAAATTGCTAAAGCTAAAAGCTAAAAATCTAAATCTCACTCAGACATGTTTTTAAATTTTCATCTTCCATTTTTTATTTTTTTATTTCGAGAATAACCTTTATTTCAATTTTAGTTTCAATTTTCTTTTAATTTTATTTTCCTGAAGTTTCATTTCAAACTTTAATTTTTCATATCCCATTTAAAAATATAGTTTCAGTTTACATATCTTTCTAGTTTTCATTTGAATTTTTTGCTAAAGGTTTGTTTTATTTTCAGATTGAGATAACTGTTTTCTCTTCGATTTTAATTTTCATTGCTTTCATAATCAATTTTTATTTTCAATTTTGTTTTTGTTTCTTCTCCAGTTTTCATGTCTTCAAAATTTCATTTTCATTTTATAATTTTTAATTTTCATTTTGGGATTTACTTCATCAAATGTTATTTTCTCAACTTTCACTTTTTTGAAAATTTTAATTTTAATTTTTTTATCTTGAATTAGCCATTTTGAACTTTCATTCCTAACTTTCAGTTTTACTTTTGATTTTCAATTTTTAGATCGTGATTTTGATATAGATATATTTTGTTTTGTTGTGTGAAAGCAAAGAGTAATAAAATGAAAGTAAAATTTTCTGTTTAAGATTGAAAATTGCAAAACTTAGTATCAAGTCTTCTACACACATTAAACAGGATTGAGAGAGCAGGTGGTAATGAATCTTGTATGGAGTGTTTGTACGTATTAAATATAAAACAGTCTGTGTATCTGTACAAATGTGAAGAGTAGTGGTGTTTGTACATATTGTATCTACAAATATACTTTTATAATTTAAGGGTAATCACTTTTTGAAAGACAAAGACAAATATAATCCTTTCCATAGCTGCTTAGATCGCTTGAAAAGGCGAGAGTGCTCAGAATGACTGCGATATGAAACATAAACAAAATCCCTCAAGTATAGTTATTCCTACTGAGTTCCCTTGTATAAGCATGTTTGTGAGTACATTTTGTATAAATAAAAATGAGATTGTTTTGAATACAGAACGCATAATTGAGGAAATAAAATACCGCAGATTTGATTCTCATTGGTAGAACAAAACACAAATTGGAAGATATCAACGTAGAAGTGTTCAATGGAATTTCTAACTTGTCTGACGTACAAAGAACCACTTATAAAGAAGACGACGTGTACGATATCGAGAGCAGAAAACGTAAAGTGGAAAAAAGTTGGCTTAAAGACGCGAAAGTTCGGTGGAAATGACATCCACGTAGTTTTTTTATTGCATAAAAAGAAGCAGAAACGACCACCATGCCGTTGAACACAGAAGCTACCACCCCTTCTCAAATGTCCTCTATTCAAGAACTACAACGATAATGTCAGTGGGTGTGGTGTGGGGAACGTGCCCCTAACATCAAATCTTGTTTTCCTCCCAAATTTCTGTGGTGCGCTGTGTCATTAGAACAGCCGTTAGAAATCCGAGGTTGCAGCAAGGAGGTAACTGTATAAGCGTGGACAATTTAACTTAGAAGTTGTATTGGTTATCTTCTTTCCAGTCCTTCGTTGAAATGTACCGACGGAAACAACAACAGTAAATGTAGCCTTGATGCATTGCTGCCAATATTAGTCATAAATCTTTCACTCACAGTACAGGCCCTTTTTTGGACCATTTGGAATTACATTATCCTTTGACAACGTGTGACGAGAGCCACCGAACTACGAAAATCAATTTGATTAAACATTACATAGTGACAGTTCTATGGATGTGTTTCCAAGCTCTAGCTATTTGCAACGGTGCACTCAAACGCATATATCCGGGTAACCCCATTCAGGCTAAGACGAGAAGAATTACCCCTGAGGTAGGCGGCAAGGTTTTCAATCTATCACCTGTAGCATCTTACCGGGACTGTCATCGAGAGATGCAACATGCTCTTCAGACATAAACTGGTTCAATGTCTACCAGGTGAGAAAAATCCATGACCTACAAAACGAACTTGAAATTAACGACATCCAGGCAGAAATGATTACCTACCATGCCCCAACGGACTCGTAAAACCTCTAAAATAAACTTCAGTGTTCTAGAGTAGGGGTCAAAACGAGACCAACCGCTAGAACTAAGGACAAAAATACTCTCGACAATAAAAAGCAGATACAGTGGATATGCAGCAATCTGTACAGATGGTTCTAAATCCCAACATCTGGTGCGCAATGCAGCAGTATTGGTGATCACGGGAGAAGGGCGTTATGGTCGGGGCGAGACTAACGGGTACCTTATAATTACTCCATTTATACAGTAGAAGTTTAAGTTATAAATTAACAGATGGAATGGATACAAAACACTCAAACATCAAAATCAGTATAATTAGCGACTCCGTAGCATCCTGCGCTCCGTGTAATCAGGTAACGCGTCTTGCAGAAAAATCTGCTAAAAGAAGTAAACATGAGACCCAACATCTTGGAACACAATAATTATACAATTCATGTGGGTGCCATTCCACATTGACATTCCTGGAAATGAAACGGCGGCTAAAAACGCAAATCATAAGCTTTGCGAACCCTTTACTTTTAAAATTTCTTTCAGCGTCCATGACACCAAAATCGTATCAAGACTAAAAACCGGAATGAGTATTAGCCTGCATATATGCCAGGTTCTTAACTACTGTTCATAATGTTCCACTCCAGAAACACTAAACCATGTTATCAATGAATGTCATAAATACGATATACAGAAAAAAAAAATATTCCAGGACAAACAGAAAAAATTAGAGCCCAGAACTCTTCAAACCAGGAATTAAAAATATAGATAAGATATATAACAATATCCTGGGACACCTTACCGAAATAGGAAGAAAGAAAAAATATAGCACCCCGCTAGGAAACAACATACAAGTAATAACGAGTATATCATAACAAATTAAACGCCGCCTATATAGAACATATGGTAGAAATTTACTCACGTTTAGACTTGGTGTGGGGAAACATAGCCTGGGGGGGGGGGGGGGCGAAGATTAGTATACCATTCGCTTTAGGGGAATCGGTTTCCAGGACACGACCAATCCAGACCACCTGGATTGAAGGGCCAACTTACCCGCTCTCTGATAATTAATGGAAAATCGCCTAAATAAATCCTTAATAAGCCCATTTTTACCTACACAAATTAATGAAATCACTCCTTTACTTAATCGCTAAACCAACCCATGATATACCCCTACTATCAAAATTGAATGCATCCTATGTTTTTTAAAAAATTGTTTTTGTAAACAAGGATTCTATCTTCATTAACTGGACATGTGTATCGGTGAAAATTAGGTAGTAATAGGTGGTTAAAAATCTATCCTTGCCTCTTCCCTAAACTATACTATCCCTAACTCCATAAGCACAGATCATGTATATTCAAAAAGCTAGTACAAGACGACAACTTTGGAACAAGCTAACCCTGAAACAACAAGAGCCACCCTTCATCGACAGGGCCTGGCCCTCGACGAAGCTTCCACTTGCTGGCCTCTTATGGACATGAAAACTATTTTAAAAATATATGCGGTACGTACATTAGAATGTCGACGGGCGCTAAAAATTAGAAGTATGTCGTTGGTACATTAACCAATCGTACATGCACGGCCGAATTGCTGCAATTCCAGGCTTTGGCTAAGAGAGAAATAAGCAGGACAAAGAAGTAAGACAACCAGAGTTTTAAAAAAATAATGGTTCCCGCCCATACCCTGAAGATAATCAAATGCTTAGGGTTTTGTATTGCTTCAAGGTGATCGTATGATTAAGTCAATATGAGAAGAGAACTCAAACAACGTCAACGTCAACGGGAGAGGCAGCGCCCCCAAGAAGACTGGGTCAAAGAAGAAGGGCGCAGGTAAAGCAAGGGACTGGCTACATTGACTTGACCATCACGTTGTGCTCCTGTCGTGTAATCACAGTCTTCAATTCATCCACCGTCAAGAAGAGCATCACCACAGTCCAGCGTCAAATTCTGAAGCTAGTGCAAGACATCCAGTTACAAAGACACCACCAGTAGTGAGTATGGCACACCAGGGGGCCAAGCAAGGAGGCGAAGATGAGACGAAAAAGCAAGAAAAAGAGACTAAAGAGGCTACCAGAAGGAAAGAAGACGAAAGAAGTCAAATACATCAAGTCTACGAGAAATGCAGTAACATCACAGACTGAGAAAAGATGCATACAGAAAAGATAGCGGCTGCAGCAAATGTCATGAACAGAAGTAGTTAAATTCCTCACCAAAATAATTGGTGGCAGTGTACCTCAGCGACCAGTCTGTGGAATGGGGAATAGGAGATATCGTTGAAGTTCGAGCAGCAGCAAACAACGTGCTGCAGACTTCAGGACGGGCATTTCAGCCTACAAGAGACTTATATATCAGGGACAACTCCGCAGAAAAACAAAATTAAACTTCTTTCAGGCTGAATGAAATATCAGTGAACTGGGAGGAAAATATTACGGATGTCAGTACCCCAAGTGATACGAATGAATCCAACCCATACAGTTATGGCTACCGATGAAATGACGTCGTGGTTGCTGACCTGATAACTCCAACTTGTGCCCAGACGCATCACATTTTTATGTGCTGAATATCTGAGGCCGTTCCTATTCCCTTCTTCAGAGGTTAATCCTCAGCTCCTTTAAGGACTTAAACGCTTACCCCAAATGCCTGAAGGTTTTTACTTTGGGATGAAAATATAATTTTGATAATAATGTTTTTAATATTGTGGTGTGACCCATTTGTTTACCGTTCGAAAGGTGTACTCGAAATGTATTTAACTGATACCACAAAAACTTAATGCTTCCATTACACCTAGCATTGTTTTATTATTATTTCGGAAAATGTGTGTACACTAAATTCTAAAATAACACAGAGTAGGAAACTTCAAAACGAGTAGCGAGATCCTAATTACAATATGTTGCTTACTAACGACTGGTTGTAGGGAATAGTCAGAAAATTAGATAACGAAGCAGAGAGGTTCCGCTGAAGTTTAGGGACTCCGGCCGGGCTTATCCTTTTCCTCGCCCAAACATGTCGATTCAGCAACATGCCATACAAGCATCAAAGCGTCGAATGGGCTTGTTCCGTTATTCGAAAAGTTAATCAGTGTACCGCCGAAGTGCGTGCTCTGCACGCAGCAAGGTTGCTAACTCGTCGCTCCTGTTTTCCACTCGACAGTCATTTAAAAATTCGATGTATGCCGACATTATCCAGTCTTACAAGGCTGAATGGCCGTACACGGCCATCATTCATGAATGATGTGTATATATGTTTTGTTATGTCTTTGTCTCAGTCCCCCCACGTCCAATAAACAAACAAAAGTTAAACACCCTTAATCATTAATCTGGTGTCTGTATGTGTAGGATGGTATAGTAGTGTGTCTATAGCACTTCTTACCTGTGTAATAGTATGCCAGTGTTTATTTAGGTATATTCTGTGTGTATAAACACTCCCACTATTTTCGTTAGAGTTAAGAGTGTATTTTTTGAATATTATTAAAAAAACGGTTGCTTAAATGTATATGTGCGTGTGTATGGATAGTAATCAAAGAGCGGTTGGATTGTGGAATTGTACATAAAAAGTGTGACACCACGTTTTACCTTATCCCCAGATTGCCTACTTCTGTTTTCAACCTATGGACATTTTTAACGTGTCCCGAGTGTAATTTATTTCCATGTAAAATATATTGCTAAAATTACCATATGTCCCCAGAGAGCCACAAGTAACAACTCGTAAACTTCACGACCACTTTGATTGATTAACTGTAATTACGTGGCATAAAGTTTACCGTGAATACATCTAACTGCTGAATCATTATCAGCTCTGGATACAGTACAGTCTTATATTTTGTATACGTATTGAGACTTAAATGTGATAAGAGTGCATTTAACAGTTTCTTTGATAGAGGAGTGGAGAAATTAAATATGATTTAGTACAGAAATAAGACTCCTGCTCTATTTCCGCTACGCAAATATAATTAGGTAGTATGACACTATATCAGACTGTAAGGTAGCTGTTACCAACACTTTTAAGTACTCAGATTAAATATTGAATAATCGGAATCTTTGGAAAACATGTGATGAAAAAGTATCAAAGAGAAAGAAAATGTTCATAAAGAAATTATTTTAAAACAGACAAAAAAGAGCTCAACATTTTGAAAACATGAAACTTAAACGAATACGTCATAACTCATGGTTTTGTAATTGATGGGGACATCGCCCACATCACACACACAGTCACACAAGCACAGACACACAGACACACACACACACACACACTTCATTTATATGGAAAAATCATTTAAGCCAGTTTTAGTCCAAACATATATCAACATTCTTCAGTCATTCCATTTTGTATTACAGTGGGTCTTTTGATTGCTATGACTGCAAATTGCCAGAGTTTCCCATTAGAGCTCGAACTGGTGTTACACAATTTCATTCTTTGTACCGTATTTGTTGATCTCGGAAAACCACTGGGACTTTTATGGACAAAGGACGACTTGCCTGTATAGCCCTGTATTAACAATGCAAAAGTGAGAAAAACAGTGGACCATTTGAACATTTTATAGGCCATCAAGAAAATTTGATTAGCCAAGCAATCCTTAATACTGCACCTGGAACAAAACAAATGGGGAGTAAGAGAGAAAGGGGAGAGGTCTTAAAATAAATTCATTTGAACTTTATTTGTAAACCTTTTCTTAGAAGTCGACAATTCCAGAAATATCCAAGGCTATAAATGTTTGAAATTTCTGGATAAAGTTATGCGGACTGATAATGTTATCTTCAACGGCAATGCGTACTGTTGAATCAAATCAATCTTTGAAGTTTGGATGTCTTCGATACATTTGTAATTATGCTTTTACAAGACAAACTGTAGTGAAATGATGATGAAACTATTATGTTCTCTTCTCTAATCGAACTACTGTCACATTATACAGTTAATGAAACAAAGCATTGCATATGAATCGTCTACAAGATGATTATATTGTGATGCCAGTATGACGAATTTAGCAACTCTGGAATTTATCATAAAAACATTGGTAGATTGGTTTGAGAAAAAAAAAATTGCTTGTGTTTTGAGAAATCTTTTCCTTTGAGACAGAGACAAATTTTAAAATAAATCTTCAACCTCTGTTGACCTTAAAGCAAGCCTTCCTATAATTATTTGTAGAGAATAAACTCGTCTCGAATGCTGAAAAGAAAAAATACTTACAAGCAGTTTTTAAAACTTAAATGGATTTTAAACTTAAGTTATGCATTGTTTTCTTGTTTTGTTTTCGACTAAGATCGGTCATATGCAAGATCGGGATCTATGTTGCTTGTTCTGCTGATTACTCCTAAATGAAACAACATAGACCCGGATATGCAGGTGCATTATGCGATGACATATCTAGGGTCTATGAAGTTGCAGCTGGATCTGACGTTTAATTGAGAAAATACGGTAATCTATCCTAGCTCCTATCTACAATTGGGAAATATTAAATTCAGGTCTAGATATGTTTCAATTGATATAGATTTCTTTTGAAATTTTTTGCGAAATGTATGAAGACTTTGATGCATTCTAAAGCATGAGCATGACAAAAATTGTAAACGTAATACAGCATCAGGAATATTGAGATGAAGGAGCAATTCACAGATAGAAATATTCTGTAAATGGTTTTCTGACCTTATACCACTTTTGATGGAATGTTTACAGCTTCTGATAATTATTGCACGATATTCTAAGCTGTGTATGTGCTTCTATAAGCTTCTTATAATCCGTATTAGTGCAAACTGATATTTGAACTGGTTAAGCGCCCTTCATTTGACAGCAATTGTTATGTATGTATGTATGTATGTATGTATGTATGTATGTATGTATCTATCTGTGTGTTTGTGTGCGTGCTTGCGTGCGTGGGTGTGTGTGTAATAAACTGGGAACGAACAGTGCGAAGCTAGTATCTAAGCTGACCACTTTCAACTCTTCAATGAGACTTTTTCAAAGGCAAATACAAAAATAGACAAGACAAACAAATATTTCCATTAATAACCTCATGAACACACATCACAAAACTCTAATTGCACACTTGCATTTTTCTGTTTGTTTACTTCACATCTGTATGTCCTATCAGTAAGGCGTTCCAAGCCGAAGGTACTTTTCACCACAAACCACAAAACACGATCCAAAAACCTAATACAAAGAATTATTGGTATCTCAAGCAACGTTCCCTCTAAGGCATGTACACTAGTGAGCGCCGAGCAAAGGCCACTGAGCAGACTGCAAAACCTACTGAGCAAACTTTTTTTTTACGGAAATTGTATCCTCAGGCAGGGTGCGTCAAAGTGGGTGGGGGGTCACGAGTCACTTTCACACTGTGTAAGCTAGGAACGGCATGCATATTCTCGCTGGAGTTTCACGAGAAATCAAAAGAATTATCTCTGCGCGCAGAATACATTTAGCTGCGCTAAGACATCAAACAAGCTGTGCGCGGGAACATTGATCTCAAGGTACTAATCACTCAAATATTAGAATATCCAGAGAATTCATTATGTAAAGAAATTACGAAGCATGCATTTTGCAAAAGTAATCCATGTCATAATGTCTAGAGAATACGTACATTCAGACATTTATTCATAAAAATTGGCTTATTACTCGGCCTGAGTAATATCTTTCCAAATAGCGATTCCCCATGATCAACAAATAATTACTAAAATCTAACAAAGCTATTAATAGAGACGTAAATACCAGAGGATGTGTCCTAGGTTGATATATGCGAAACTAGTATCTAACTAGCCTGACCGCTTTCGACTCTTTAATGAGTCTTTTTCAGAGACAAATACAAAACATAGACAAGACAAACAAATAAAACAGAAAAATAGTTATGTTTGCAAAACTTTACATGGCTATTTCTGCAGGAATGAAACCTTTAAATTGATTATGTTTTAACTAGTTTATTTCAACTTTATTTCAAATTAAGCCTGCAGATAAGGGTTCCTCTGTGGTCGTAATGAATAGGGAAGGCTACATCAGTGAAGCAAGCAGACAACCAAGTGACGGCAGATTCTACCAAAAACAAGACCATGATCCAACACTGGAATATGCAAAAACCATCACTAATATGATTGACGAGAGGTACCAAATCGGGCACAAAGACCAGCAAACGAGAAACTACTTAAGCCCATAAACCCAATGGCAGGCAGATTTTATCTTCTACCTTAAATCCAGAAACAAGGAAATCCGGGAAGACCTACGATCTCCGGTAACGGGCATCCCGCAGAAAGAATTTCTGAATATTTAGATCATTTTATGAGACCGCATGTCCACAAATTACCATCATATCTTTAGGACACGACAGATTAATGGAAATATTTGTAGTATTTGAGCTGTTTAAGCGCCCTTTTATCTGACAGCAATTGTTGTCTTATGGTCCTTGGTAATAAGACATCATAATAGGATCTCAGTTTAGGCTCAAACAGTAGTTGTTATGTGTATGTATACATGGTGAATGTTGGCCTAAAATAGGTGAGCTTGACTGCAAGCAACTGTGTGTTGACGGAATGAATGAAATGAATGAACTTTGCACAACCCTTTCCAGTGTGTCCGCCACAAAATGTAGTTCTTTACCTTTTGCGAGTAATCGCCATCTCCTTTGAAAATCATAAGTTGTTTCTTTTATTTTCTGAACGTTCGTTTTCATTCATATTGATTAAATAAATGTAAGACACAATTATGATTTATATGTGATAGATGGTTTAAATGAGGAAAGCAGAGCACTACAAACACAGCATAGTTAAGTACTTGAACAGTGAACGCGCAACATATTGAAACGAGTGGGAAATATAAACTAAGCGAAATGAGTAACCAGCAAGAGAGAATTCAAACATTTCAACGCATTACAGTTGATCTATGTCATTATTATGATTTAATTAACATTACTACCGAACATACATTTGTTTCTATCTTCCATTTCTGTATTTGCCCTTTCTGTTGGTTTGTGTGATTATATTTTACCATCAATGATAGGTCCAAAGACATAATTTCATGACAGGTGAATTAGTCTGCTGTCTTTCCAAATAATTCAGTGAAAGAGAAAAGCGTAAAACGGCCTTCTGACATTGTATTATTAAAATTATGTTTGTATTATTAAAATTATGTTTTCAGACCCTTACGAATAGATTTTATAAAATAGGAAGAAAGAAAGTATACCAAACAGAGCATTAAATAGATTTAACTATGTGTCTTCCTCCTAACCAAAACTGTACCGTATAATCTTGACAAGCCATTGCAACTTTGTATTATTGGTATTGCAAACACCGTTCGAATACCGTTGCTATTGTGTTTTTACTTCTCTAATTGGGCGTTTTGAGAGGAACGATCCCAAACTTGTTACAACCCATGAAGCTTTCTGATCCAAATAGGATATTTTTGCATGCATCTTTAATGAATCATACAAAAGTTTATATTATACAAATCCATTGATTGCCTTTCGATCTACGTTAGAATAACAGGCATCAGATGATACTCTGAATTTTGCTCTGAGTGTATTTGTTGTTGGCCATCTTTCGATGATATTTTGAGTAACACTAACACTTATATTTGTATATTTTTTCTGGTGTTTGTGTGTGCTGTGTTAGAAAGGGGTAAAATCATTAATGAAATAATTTTTACTCTTTCCTCTGTTTGTCATGTTTGCTCTAAGCGTTACATACTAAACTGCAGGATAAAGAAATATTTCAAAGTGTATTTAAATCATCAAGTTTATAGAAAAAGCCCATCGGTAGAATGTAAATGTTCCTAACTTGACTGTTGGCCGTATTTCATTATCTGCTTGTAAACTTAGCTATAGCGACTGCTGCAACCTTCAGTATCAGTTTAAATGATTGCTTGTTTATTTCATCGTCAGTGTAGCTTCATGTCATTTCTTATTAGTCTGTCCCGTGTCATTTTAACGTCAGAACATAAGCTCACATTACCAGACTTGACAGTAGCAACAACATCGGTTTATTCCTGTTTTTCTACATAATGTTTACTCATTTTGTTTTCTATATTACCTCTTCTTCAGTTTTTTGTTATACTGTCACAGACTAATTGTAAGAATTTTGACTAAATTCCTTTCTCTATTGGTATTAATGGTAATGTCAAACCGCAGTTTAGACCAGTCACTGGATTTATTTTAATTGCTGTTGTGTCCAGTGTTACAACCAATCTCAGAATGATGTAACTCTGACAAAATAACACTGTCACTACCAACAGCATAGGCCTATTTCTTTTCTTTCACGCATTGTTGAAATTTTGCTATTATATTTTCGTCTGTATCGTCATCTTGCTGTCCAAAAATATTAGCTTTATAGGGCCTGATTGTTTGATTTAACCTTGCGATGTCTTCATATACTAACCTGTTTCTATCTTGCAGAAAAGAGCCAGTCCAGCCCGTAGGTTCATCTCTATCTGCCATTAAATTTACGTATGTAATCATCAAACAACAGGAACTGTAAGCTCACCAGCACTTCGATGTTCAGTTTTATGTTCGTCGGGCCTATAATCGACGTATTTTTCCCTTGGGGTATCTGAGGTCATGCCGCTTTGAAATTTTAAAATAATTGCACAACAAATTAAATTGTTCATATATCTGCTTTTGTTATTAGATTTGTATGGCAGTTAATCGGGTAAAGTGTTTTCTATTTGAACAGCAGTTTTCATACCAGGAAATGAACTTTATATGGAGGATATTTGCTTGAAATGAGTGAATAACGGACACATTTCATCGATTGGATGAAAAACTCCGTAGTTTCACAAGTGGCGAAGCCGCGAGTGAAAATACTAGAGTTTTTCACCCACGAGATGAAATGTATCCGTTATTCACTCGTTTCAAGCAAATATTCTTTTTATTTTATGCTCACATACGTTGGTTACCTAAAGTTTGTGACACAAGTGAAGTAGCAGATTTCTTACGGTAATGTCAGCTGTTTACCGTACATGTTATGCTGTGCTATGTGTATCTGCGCACAAAATTAGTTCCACATCAGATTGATAAAAATTAACTGATATTTCCAGAATAACAAACTACAAGTTTCAAGGATAATAGACAGGGATTATTAATAAGAAAACAACCACAAGTAATTCATCAATGTATAATTGTTTTTTTAATTTATTAAAACAGAAAATCAAAGGGAGGTAAGTATGTTCTGACCCAAAAAAGTAGTTCCTGTAGTGAAAAAATATTGTTATTTTTTCACTACAGTGAAATATTAATATTATTTTAATTAGAAAATCAAGTAATTCACTGCTTAGCATACAATAAATATTCATAATGAGTTGACTCATTCTTGAACATTTTTTTCTCTTTTTAATTCTGGTAGGAAATACCAAAACCAGATAAATATCATCGGCACTTCGCAGTTTGCATATTCTGCCTGCATCTTATATCACACTCTGCTTTGTATCTGTTTACAGAGTCGTCTTTTTCAAATTTGGAAAGTATAGCTAAAACAAATATTTAATATCTTTTATGTGAAAACAAAGTAGTTTCAGAATACTAATGATTTGTCTCACTAAACGCATTTGCTGTGGTAACGTACTTAACCAATGTATTGAGATAAATCGAATCGCTGTACAAGGGTAAGGCGGTGTCCAAGCGTGGATGTTTAATCAGAAATTGATTGCCGAAGGAACACTTGTGTCATAGGCAACGCGTTCTATAGTATCTTTGTTTATGAGTTAACCTAGTCATAGGCAACGCGTTCTATAGTATCTTTGTTTATGAGTTAACCTAGTCATAGGCAAAGCGTTCTATAGTATCTTTGTTTATGAGTTAGCCTACTTATGTCCATTACTTAGATTAAAAACAAAATTAAAATTAAGTTTTCTCACGCCATCTTTGCCTCCTGTATTCTTCATGTCATCTATCGCTTTATATATTTCCTTTTACATGCTAGCATACCTTTTGATTAGTGCAATTTGATTTTAATTACTATTAGGTGTGTATTAAAAGTTGTAAGAACATTGCTTCTTCTGAATCCATGCATCTACATACTGACATAAACTGACTCTGGTTAATAGTGCGGTTATTCTTCGTGATTGAAGGTATATAGGATTGTTAGACATGTACACAGTAAAACTAGTGTCAAGGAAATATCCATAGTTGATTAAGTACTTGCTATACGTTTTTTGCATAATATATATATATATATATATATATATATATATATATATATATATATATATATATATATATATATAGATATAGATATATATATGATCCAGTAATCCAGTAATTGCTATTCGTTCCTTGTAAGAAAGTTGGATATACAAGCTTGAATGATTTCGTTTTTTGTATAAACGTCTGGATAAGTTTTAAAGTCATCATGATTGTATCAGTATTTATGTGGTTTTCATTGTGGTTTGTCTTGTCGAAGATGTCGTACATCAGCTTGTAATCTTTTACAAGCTATCTCTTTTTTTTCCAGCTTTCGGGAGATATAGTGAGACTCAATATCACCTTTTTAATTTGTACAGTGATGTCATTTATTACACTGCGATGACATTGTTTACACTGTGGTCGAATTATTGCGTTGTCATGTGTACCAGTTTGTTTTCAAATTCATTTTTGTCGTATATAGTGCATGTTTTAATTCATTAATGTTCTTATGTGCCATTTCAAAAGGTCCGTCACATTCTGAAACGTGTTTTCTCCAAGATTTTAGGTTCTTTAATTCTTCTATACATGTTCTCTTCTTCACTTGTCTGTGTAGGAGCTCATCTACATGAGTGATGCGTGCTTTTGGTACATCATTTATTTAATGCAATAATATTTTCTGCTCATTCCATCTTACAGACGATTCATCATAGTTACATCTTACGAGTTTATACCATTTTCTTTAATTCATCCTTGTTGCTTTTAAAATCTTTTCACCTTTGGACGTCATCTTGCTTGACATAAAGAGATAACTCTTGCTTATAAAACCTGTCCTCGCCTTCCTATACTTTTAAAATCTAAAATTTTGTGAATGACTGGATAATCTTTGTTCGCACAACTAATTAATATTTATGCAAGCAACTTCAATTTCTGGATCTTAGTAAAGATGACCTCAATATTAGTCTTTGGCAGTTATTTAAAATGGAACAAATATCCAGTAGATTTTTTCGTGCGCTATTAGCTAACATAACCTTTATTTTCAATAGTTTGCGCGTTTCTTCAATCCTTTCAAGCGTGTTAATTATTTCCTACTTATGTCATTGACCATGTGCTGCTTTAAATCATTGTTTTTCATAAATTGTATTTCCAGCGTTGTTGCAGCATTATAGATTGAGCTTCTAAAGTTTGCGAGGCCTTGTAATTGTACTGTAAAGTTAGACGAATACAACTTTGAGCATTAATTCCCATGAAATACTAATTCATTCATTTTCATACTTCAATGTTTTCAGTGTATCCGTATATTGCAGTGTATTGTAATGTTATCATCACCGAATCTAATCTACGAATCTGAACGGCAAAAACACTTGTACAACCAGCGCGTATTTCATGGTTTTGTACATCTCGCCTGTCGACGATGGCGTAGTTTGTATAACAGTAAGGTAAATTTGTGTTGCTAAAATAATACTTTGAATGTATAATGTACTTGCCTGAAAAGCATTCATGACATTAATATGCAAGCGGCAGAAGAAATACAGCATGTACATGTTACTGATTTTCACCTTAATACGACAAAGGGTATCCTGCGTTGTTGTAATGAATACATGTAACCACACCGCTCAGGAGACCAAACAACTTTCAGACGAGAGATTTTATAATAAACTCAGTCATGACCCAACAGATGAACACAGGAACTCGTGTGTCAGACATTAAAAGACGTGCATATAATGACAAAACAATGACTTACCTCCTCCCAAATGACCCCATTTTGTTACAGTCCAGAGGCGGGTGGTGTTTGAACACTCATCAAAAAGTGTTTGCTGAATTGTAGGGTACGTGGTTGGACTGTATAAAGGTGTGCGTCTTGGTTTGTAGATTAAACTTTAAACCTTACATTTTCTCTTGTCCCTACAATGCCGCCTCCTATGTTAAACCAAATATAATTTTAACATGGGATCTCCCGTCCATCCCCAGACACATTTGTTCCCATACCGTCATTTGCATGTAAATTCAGACAGCGACACATAACTAGTCGTATGCTTCATGTTTGATAAGAAGTAATTATATGTTTAAGTTTACGGTAAATACAATAACATGCTGACCGAATCATCAGCTCTGGATAAAACAAACTCTTATTTCATGTGTTAGTATGGACATGTAAATGTGATAAAAGTACAGTTAACATTATCTTTGGTAGAGGAGTGGCGACTTTAACAATATTTAGAACAGAAATACGACTCATATGCTATTTCCGTTAAAAAAATAAGACTGCCTTTTCCGATACTGAAGCTAATAATTTACATCGCCTCAAATACTGACCGCTACACATCTTTGGAAATCATCCGATGAAAAGGTATCATAGCGAAAGAAACTTTTCATAATGAAAACATTTTAAAACAGAAACCAATAGGAGCTCAATATTTTAAAAACATGAAACGTGAAAGAACCAGTCTAAATAACCATTGATTTTGCTTTTGATGAGAACCTCCGCCACAATACACACAAAGATTTAGTCGTACACGAAAATGTCACTTCATGTACTTGGAAGGGTCTAAAGCGCTCGCCGTTACGTATCACTGCCATCTCACCTCTTGTCGTCTGCATGGTTTCGAGTCTCGGGTTTGGCCAATGTGGATATGTGAAAAAGCTTGCCAGTGGCTTCTCGTGTGTCGGTGGTTCTTTCCGGGTTTTCACGGGTTCTTCCTCTACCATTTATACTGGCCGCCATGTATAGCCTATCTGGTGCTGAAAAATGTCGTTAAACCCTACAGCAACAACAGCAACAATAACAGGTACTTGGAAATAAAATCAACCAAGCCAGTTTTGGTTTAAACATAAATCAGTATTATTACAATGGGTTTGTATATTTACCATGACTGCAGACTGCAAGGATCCCATTAGCGATCGAACTGGTTTTGTTGAATTCTTTCATTTTTTGTATAGTATTCAGATATTTTTTTGACTCGGAAAACCACTGGGACTTTTATAGACAGAGGACGAATTGCCTGTATGAACAACGCAGAGAGAGAGAGAGAGAGAGAGAGAGAGAGAGAGAGATATATTTAAAAGTAAATTCATTTTAATTGTAAACAGAATACTTTCCTTGGAAGTCTACAATGGCATAGTATTAGAAATATCCAAGACTACAAATACGTTAAATTTCAATGTAATGTTATGTGACTTGCTTATGTTACATTGAAAAGAAATGCGACGAATGTAACTAAATCACTATTGGAAATCTGAATGCCTTCGATACATTCATAATTCTACTCTTACGTAACAGGACTGAAACATAATGGATGCTTGAATGATAACTTAACACAATGTGACAGAATGAAGGTTTATGAAAGAAACAACAACAACAAAAATGTTTACGACAACACATGCGTAAATTGTACGCAGACCCACCCACTACATATAATATACGACTACAATACTGAACGTGTTACAGGTTCATAAATGTATAACAAAAATATGAAATGGTTCCTAAATCCACAATATGCGCAATGAAAAGGATATGATTTACATAGTTATACAAAACAAATGAACAAATGCGACTACGATTCACAGATTCGTATGATACAAAAAATATATCTTTCACATAACCATATGATACAATTACAAATTGATATGGTTCACACAACCATATGATACAATTACAAATAGGTATGGTTCACACAACCATATGATACAATCAAAAATAAGTATGGTTCACACAACCATATGATACAATGAAAAATAAGTATGGTTCACACAACCATATGATACAATGAAAAATAAGTATGGTTCACACAACCATATGATACAATGAAAAATAAGCATGGTTCACACAACCATATGATACAATGGTTCACAACCATGTGTGCTTGTATACAGAACACAACGTAATGGTCATTATTCAGGAGTTGAGAATTTACGTCACAATTCTTCGTCCGGCTCCAGAATTGCACGTCCATATTCAACAATTTTCATCATGAAACAGATACACTGTCGGTTGAAATGGCTTCACAAGCCACACTACGGATAATATCCTCACCATCCTGGTTCTTCTAGCCGATTTAGCCGTCTATCCATCCATACATACAGACAGACAGCTATGAATAAATCATGCTGGTCATATCAAGGAAATTGAAGGAATAAACAAAATACAGAGGATAAATCTATAAATACGTTACTAACATTATTTTATGTCAAATAAAGCCCTTAGCGATAAATTTAGCAGAACCACATTTTTTCTAGTGTATTAAACCCGAAGAAGGACAAATAAAAGCAGTAAATTGAAGCAAGGCATTTAAACTATAAATAAACGCTTACAAATTGTATTTGTATAAAATTCCACTCTTACCCATAGGCTGTGGTTGGAAGTAAGAGTGTTGACACTCCCTGACAAGATCCAAGCGATCGCCGTGTCGCATAGAACAATGAGCCTCTTATAAATACAGAAATAAAATGCACACGACCAGGGGTAAAGTACGCGTGCACACGATGGTATATGGCTATCTCGCCGAGAGCGACCTATGACCAGATGCCTGTATTGTTCAGTGACTCAAACAAAAACAAAATATTTAAAAAACAGAAAAAATGAACCACCCTAGGTAACGTTGTATGCGTCTACGAAGTCAATTAACCAAATTGTTCTCAAGGCAGACCAAATTATTTTCTTGCCTTATTCCCTGACATCTTATAAGAAAAATTGAACAGAAATAATGATTATCTATCATGATTTATTATTTAGTAAAACTATTGTCATACAATTATACTTGTAAGAAAACAAACAGGATCGCGTCACATTTTCAGTATTGATATTCTTTGTTTGGCATATTATGTAGATCTAGGAATATCATTCAGTGATAATGACATCACAAAAAGGCACAAAATGAAGCCTCCCTTTCTAATTATAAGAAAATCAAGTCGTTTCTAATGCAGACAAGAAGCAATACTTAAATAAGTAATTAAAAATACATGGATTTAAAGCAAAACGAAGTATTATTTTCATTTGTTTTCGTCTATGTAATATCATATGCATGAGCAGTGTCAATGTTGCTTGTTCTGATGACTGTTTCTGAAAGGCTGCGTAGACCATGATCCCCCGGTTCATTATGCGATGGTATATCAGGTGCTATGCAGTTTGCAAGTGGGTCTGACTTTTAAGTGGGCATATACGGTAATCGATCCCAACTACTGCACACAGCTGGGAAATATTAAATTCAGGTCGAGATGTGTTTCAATTCATATAGATTTCTTTTTAATTTGTTGTGAAATGTAGCTTTATAACGCACGAGCCTGACCAAAATTGTAAAAGTAATATATCATCAAAATATTCCCAGGATGAAGAAGCAATCCCCAGGCAGACTTTTACTCATTTACGATTTTTGTTGTTGTTGAGTTTAATTATAGTGGCGTGCGCACAATTGTACATGTGCCACTTTTTTCTGACTGCACCGCAGCCTGCTAGTTGTTCCTGGGGAAGGGATTGGTGCCACCTCCCCCAGGCTTTTATGGATTCAAGGAACCCTGATAGTTTGGCCTCAATCTGTGGGTCCATAAAGGTCCCTTACAGTTGAATGGTTGGCTGTCATTAGTGGGAAGGAGAGCTCGGGAACGGTCCTGCTTGCTTTACATCGCTGGTTTCTTGTTGCATTTGCCTGGTGTCTCTTTTTTTTTTTTCGATTGTTTTTTTCTTCTTCAAAATGTTCTAAAGGGGGGGGGGATGTTCTATGCTGTTTATAGAGGTTCTTAGTAGAAATCATGTATGAAGAGAGATTTTCAAGGTTATTATGGTATTACTAGTCGAGGTGTTCAGGGTGTGCTTCCTACGTTATGTTATTTATAAGTTTTTAGATATTGCCTCTTTAAGTTATTTATTAATTAATGTTTTTAGAGATTGAATGTTATTTATACTTTATTTAGCAAGAGACCGGAGTCCTAGCCGATTACACGGTTCGTTAAGGACATCTAGGACCGGAGTCCTAGTTGATTACTCGGTTCGTTAAGGACATCTAGGACATCCGATTTTGCGGTTTCCTTAGTTTTTATAGGTGCTTCGTAAGTGAATTACTTATTAATACTTTTATAAAATTGAATGATATGTTATGGGTTTTTATGTGGTGGCTTCTAAATTTATTTAGCTAATTACTGGGTCTTTTGGTTTTGTGGGGATAGTAATTATATTTTGTTCCTAAGTCCTGCTGAGTCTATGAATTGATTTATATTTTTATATGCTGATTGTTTATTTTTATTAGAGTCCATAAGTAACTCTGGGTATGTGTGTGGTGATCCAATCTCTTTTTGGTTTTTGATAAATATTTTCCAAGCGGGTTGATATTTTGGGCATATATTGAATACGTGGTGTAGATCTTCGGTGGTGTGGCAGTTAAAGCAGTTAATGGTTGCTGGTTTGGGTCCTATAAACCTTCCAATACTGCTTGCTAGTTTAGTTTTTCCAGTTATTATCCTGTTTATGGTTTTCTGTTCTAAATAGGTACCCTTAGGTAGCTCTATGTTTCTATCTACGGTTTTGGGGGTTTCATGGTACTTTTTACCTTTTGTGGAGTAGTTCCAAAAATCTTGCCATGTTTGGTCTATATATGTTTGTGCGAAGCTTAGTGCTTCTGTAGAGCTATAGTTAAGCTTGATAGAGTTTTGATCTCCTAGTTTGGTTTTTGCAACTTTGTCTGCTGTTTCGTTGCCAGAGATTCCAATGTGCGACGGTATCCACATGAGCTCGACTAATTGATGTGTTGTGGTGATATCGTCGATTAATTGGCATGCTCTGTCGAGGAATTGTTCCCTAGAGTGCGTATTGCGATTTTGGATCGATTTGATAACGCTTAGGGAATCGCTTATAATGACTGCTTTAGGTATTTGGTTGTCTTTGATCCATTGTAGTGATTCAAGTATAGCCCAGAATTCAGTGGTGTAAATGGAGCAATAGTCAGGTAATCTGGACCCCTTTTGTATATTGAATTCAGGGATGACTATTGCTGCTGCTGTTCTTGGTGGGTTGTTTGTTTTTGATCCATCGGTATATATCTTAACATAGTCCGGGTATTTTTGGTTGATTTCGTTTACCAGTACAGGTTTTAGTAAGTTTTCTTGTCCTTCTTTATTGCCTAATTTGGTAGCTTCAATGTTAATCCTTGGTGGTTTTTGTAACCATGGTGATTTGTTCTGGTCTGTATTGTTTGTTACCTGTTTTTTTCTTTAGTAGAGGTATCTTTTCTCTTAGTTCAAGGATTACTTTGCCACTTGGTGTGGTGGGTATGATTTTGGGTTTGAAGACAACTTTACGCTTATTTATAGCTATTTTGGTGGGATGGTTGTCTGGGTGGGTATCTAATCGAATGGAGTATCAGAGGAGCAGTACTTGCCTATGTAATTTTAAGGGTAGTTCTCCTGTTAGTGTTTGTAGTTCTTCTAATGATGTTGAGGGGAGTGTTCCTGTGCATAATAGTAAGGCTTTTCTCTGGATGGTGTCAAGTTTTTGTAGTACAGGTTGCTTAGCCGAGTTATATGCTTGGCAACCGTAATCCAGTTTTGATCTAATTAGGGCTTTATTTATCGTGAGGAGGGTTTCCTGGTTGGATCCCTAGTCAGTCCCTGTGATGCTCCTGAGTAAATTGAGATCTTTGTTACAATTCTGGGTGAATTATTCAGTGTGCTGTTTCCATGTGAGGTGGTTGTCAAAGAACATTCCTAGGAATTTTGCTACTGTTGTATTTGATTAATTGGTTTTGTACATAGAAGTTTGGATAGACTAGGTTGTTATTTCGTTTGGGGGTGAATATGATTGCCACAGTTTTTTCATGAGATATTTTGAAACCCCTATGTTGTCTAGGCTCTGCTGGATTTCTTTAACTACTGTGTTATTGGCATGATTTCCATTCCTCCATATGCCACTATCATCTGCAAATTGTGACATGTTAAATAGTAAGGGACTTATTACACTGCCTTGAGGTGTTCCATTTTCAAGTGAAAATTCTTCCGAATGGGTGTTGCCTATTCTTGTGGTAATTTTCCGGCATGTGAGGAAATCGCCAATTCAGTTGAATAAGCGTCCAGTTATTCCAAATTGGTTTAATTTGGCCATTAGTCCATTGGTCTATACTAGGTCGAACGCTTTTTCTAGGTCTAGAAAAACCGCTATGAGGTTGCGATCGGTTTTCCTATATTTCGTTTGGAATGTGTTGAGTTTTTGTTTGAATATTGATTGTGAAGGGGAAATGGTCACTTCCTAACGTATCTTCTTGATCCACCCACCAATTTGTGATTTGAGCCAATTTTGGGGTAGTGATGGTTAGGTCTATGGCTGAGAGAGTGCCATCCTTAGGGTTTAATCTAGTGTTCGACCCGTCATTTAAGATGACCAGATTGTTCTCAGTTATCCATTTTTCAACCATTTTCCCTCTTTGATCTTTCTCTTTACCTCCCCATAATTCACTGTGTACGTTGAAGTCGCCACAGATAATTAGATTGTTGTTGTTCTTATTAGTGATTGCCTTTAGTGTGATTAGGTTGGTAGGGCAGAAGGTACCCCCTGGGTCGTATGCATTTATTATTTGAATGTTTGTGGTTCCTATATTTATCATTACTGACATTATTTCGATGATATTATTAATGTTTAGGTTAGGGGGTACTTCTATTATTTCATAGTAGATTAGTGTATCCATCAAAAAAATTGCTAGTCCACCTCTTTCTGCCCCATGGGTCTGTTTTTAAAGATTTCCTGGGTATAGCCTTGTAGTTTGGGCCGGCGTTTGTGTTCTTGTGTTATGTGGGTTTCCTGTAGGCAGATTGCGTCTGGTTTTACGGTCGTACTATTCAGTTTGTTCTGCGGTTCTGATAGGTTTTTAAAGGTTCCTCTGCAGTTCCATTGCCAGATGGTGATTTTATTATTTTTTGTACTATTCATTTTTGACGTTGTCTTTATCTGTTAGTCTTGTGGTCCAATCAGCTAGTATGGTGAAAATGGTTTTGAGGGTTCTCATTATGCTACTGAGATCTTGCATTAGGGTTCCTGTTGTTAGGTTCATTACTTCCTGTATTAATTCTGTGTTGGGGTATGTGTTAGGTTTGGGGATGTTTGGGGTGACAGTTTTGTTTGTATCTGGAGTGTTATCAAGGTGGTCTTGGTTTGTTACAATGTGGGTTGTAGTTTTTGGTTCTTTTGTTTCCTGATTCGAGGGTATGTTTTGTGGTGCAATGTTTTCCCTTCTGGTTCTGCGTGGAGAGTTTTGGTGCTCATTGATTGTTTCAGAGGTAGATTTTGGTGTGTTGGGGTTGTTTTTACAGATAATGTTTTTGGCAGAATGGTAGGTGATGTGTTTTTCGTTCATTAAGTCCACTATTTATTTCTCTTTTATTGCAAATCTGCATTCTGCCGATCTAGGATAATGGTTTTCTTTACAGTTAGCACATTTTTGTTTAGTTGTGTGGCATTCTCCTTTGTGTTGACCTCCGCAGTACTTACATCTTGGTTTGAATCTACATCTGAGGGCATAGTGTCCCCAGTGCAGGCATTTGGTGCAAAATCTTGGCCTATTTATGTAGTTTTCCAGCTTATGGTACACTCCTGACTGTCCTAGTTTTATTATTGAGGGTATTGGCTCGCTAGCCTCTATAACTGCTTTGTTTGTTCCTTGTCCCTTGTGATTTTTAAGACGATAGACTTTGGTGGTCTGTGTTCCATTTGCTGTGAGTTTATGAAGTAGGAGTTCATTGCTTATGTCCTTGTTGTATCCGTTTAGTGCTATTACTTTTTTAAAGATAGTGGTTTTAGTGGGTTCAGCCAGATTAGTTGTGGTTTCACTGTGTTTGGAGTTCGAAGTGACTCGTATTTTCCTCTGAGTGCTATGGTGTCTCTCTACTATGATCTTTATTGGGCCTATAGTTTCAATTTGGATGACTTTTTCCACCTGTTGAATTGTGCTGCATTGGACAATCAGGTAATTTCGCCTTGGTCTTATCAGTTTGAATTGTCCAGTGTGAATTTTGGCCTGTGCTGTCATAATACTATTGGTATTTAGACTAGTAATTCTGTTGCACCTGTTGCTTATGTGTATGGTGTGTTCGATGGAATGATAATTGTAAATTTTGTTTTTTGGGGGTTATGTTGTTGTTTTATTTCCTGTTTTGAGTTAACCTTACTTGTGGGTTTTTTTGGTTGTTTTGGGGTTTTAGCGGGCCCTTGCCATTACCTAGGTATGTGTTTTGGGTGTTTTGGGTTGTTTGGGGTCTTTGGGTTGCCATATTAGTGATGCTGCTGGGTAGTTTGGTAGTGTCTAATTCATTGGATTTGTTCCCATAGGTTGGTGGTTCCCTTGCTGTTATTATCCCAGATGGTCCATTAGTTTGGCTTGAGTGTATAGTTTCTTTCCTAATGTTTTGCTTTATTGTTGTTTGCTTGATTTCCTGTTGTTAGTTTGCTTGCATGTTTCTAGAATTGATTATTTCATTTTTGGTGAATTTTGGGGTGCTGGTTGTGGTTAAGTGGTCTAATTGTGAGGAGTTTAAGGTAAGTAGGTTACTGTCAAATTCATTTGTTAGGTTTGGAATAGTGGTGTCTATATCTTCATTTGTCTGTGGTTTCTCCGCTTCTTTGAAGAGGATTGGCGATAGTATTGGCATTGTATTTATATTGTTACCTGTAGTGTAGTTTTGTATTTCTTGTAGTTTCTATTGGTGGGGTGGGGTGTGTTAGTTATGTCTGCTGGTTTCTGGTTTGTTTGGTCTGTGTTTGTGACCAGAATTTGGGGTCCCAGTGTGATGTTGGTTGAATTGGAGTTTGCTGTGGTTGGTAGGACTTGAGTTAATCTTGCTCGTTTTACATGCTTTATTGGTACTGTTTGGAGTTGTGATGCATTGAATATTTTTGCTGCTTTATTGATAGGATTGTTTGGTGGCTTGTGTGTTTGCGTGTTTGGATTGAATAGAGCCATTTGTTTGGACCTAGTTTGCATTCTTCTACTTAAATTGCGCACAGCACTGAATGATGACTTATCTTTTGTTTTTGTCCTAACCCAGTCTGCTCCTCCGCTAGAAGTCTCCTTTATTTTCTGTTACGTGTTCCTATCGTTCCTTTGTTTGAGAGTTCCTTTGTTCTGTGCAGTTCCTTTGTTCACGGCTTGGCGGTTTGCTAATCGTTTCCTCTTCTTGGTATTATTTCTTTGCTCTTGTTTTCCTGTTCCTTTATTCTGTGTTAATTGGTGATGGTGGTGGCCGATCGAAATATTCTGTAAATGCCTTCGTGACGCTACGTAGCTGTTAAGTAAATATTTACGGTGTCTGATTATATATATATATGGTACATTTCCGTTTCATGGGAATCGAGGTCTGGAAAGATATTTTTCAAGGATAGTAATTACCCAATTTCACGCGCGCGCGCGCGCGTGTGTGTGTGTGTGATTTGGATTTTTAATGTAACTTTAGCAATTTTTCAGTCATATCGCTATGATGTATGCAGTGTGGCAGTTTATAGTGATGTTCAGCACTGGGGCATCATGCCGCAGACATGTAGCATGATGTCCCACCCAATCGCATTATCCTGACACCAGCTCGACCAGTACTAACACTATCCTCTCAATGCTGAGTGCCAAGCGAGGCAGCTGTTAGTACCTTTTTTTATCAGTCTTTGGTAGAACTCGGCCGGGGATCGTACCCACCATCTCCCGCATCCGAGGCAAACGCACTAACCACTAGGCCACCGGAGCGGTCAGGAATATATATAATATATATCTTCATATATATTATACGATCGACTTATCAAAAAAAGTTGAATTTCAGTCCACGGTAAATAATAGAAAATTGTCACTATATAGATCGTTGTAAGATGACCCAATCAGGTTTTAAATAGGTGATTTGTCATGGATGAGTTGTTTTTATAACATTTTATATATTTCTTACATTCAAGTTTTTTTATTGATTGACGAATTCTAAATTTGATTTATTTTCCGACAGTTGTCAATCAACTAATGTTTATTCGAAATGATAATTGTCCACTGACACATCATTAACTTGGCTATGTGTTTATCATTACGTAACAAATCCAAGGGTGCTAAAGTTGTCTGACCATGGTTTAGTAAAGTTCGGACACCTAGGCTGCTTGCATTAAATAAAACGTACAAATTCAAAACATTGAAAATAGACAATTGCACTTTAATGAAGCCGTAAACGTTGTACAACTCTTTTGAAAACTGGTTATTTTCTATAGCAGTCCACGTGATTTGTAAAAGAGGGAGCTAATTTATTCCTATATACACAGTTCAGTTTCTGTAGCAATGTTGAAACATGAAATCAGTATTGTTCGTACGATTTTATTGTCAGGATGGTAACATTATTTTCTTCAATGATCTGTCTTACTGTCTTTAGGATGCGGTAATAAATAAGAGCGGGATAAAATTAATTTTGATGAACTAGTAAATTTATTCTTCCAGTTTTATTGTTGGGATATTTCGTTTGGGTCACACGTGAGCGTTAAAATGTATCAAATTAAGAAAGTAACATATCACAAAAATCGTGTCTCGTCAAGAATTTTTGGTGTCATTTTGTGCAATTTAAATAAACTTTAGTTTATTACACTATCGGAGTTTGCTTGGACATGCATTTCAAAATCGTTGTAAGTTTACAGATAAAATGTACAGACACCGTTTGCCATAAGATTATTGTAAGCCAAACTCAATTTCTAGTGTGGTGAAAAAAGAATCTCAAAAGCACTAATGTGAAAGATTTCTTATAAATCAAGTTCATTAAATCCAACTGAAACATTGACCGAAAACTCAAACTGAATATAAATGGGTTGTGTTTTTAAACTAATGGCCTGCTATGGTATTCAGTACACCATAAACTCAGTAGCGGGAAAAACTATTTAGCAATCTAGCTTATTTGTCTTTCTGACCTCTCCCCTGTAAGCATAATCGGATAACTTAATTTTGGTCAGAGTAAAATTGTGAATGTAAACATAGAACTAGGAATGTTATTCAAGAAATAGGGACAATAAGCAAAGTTTTGTAATTTTACAGACATACATGAAATGATATATGGTGTATCGTGGTACACCTGTACATGACGTATTTATTTACAACCATTGCATTTGGAGTAAAGTTCCTCACCAAGTGACACACCACGATGACCAATCCTGACGTGTCCGGGCAGGATTCGAATCCGTAGCCAATTGAATATGAATTCAGGCTACTTACCACTGTGTCACCTCCACTCCGTTTGCGAATATCGATTATTTTTTATAACTAAATATCCTGACATTTTGCTCGGATCTGGCAGTATGATATCTGACCCGTAAATGACTCCTTTACAGTGTTATTTCTTCATACTTATAATTTAGGAAGTCATGAATAATAATGCTTTTGAAGTAACTCATCGTGAACGTAGGTTAAACCTACATGCGTTCAACAAAAACATTCTACAACTAATGTTTCTTTTACCTTGTTTGTATACTTGTCTATTTTTTGAAAGAAAAAAAAAATCCGCTGACTAGCTAAAGTAAATGATGTGAAAATAAAAGCAAGGGTTCTATCGGCCAAGTCTATTTTTGGTCTCAATTCTGTCCAAAGGATACATACATACATACATACATACATACATACCTTACAGGACAGTCAAGGGAGATAACTACAACTTTAATTAAAACTTCGTTGAACTCGAATCACTCCAGTTTTATGGACCCTAAGAAACAGAGACATAAATTGTCGTCCTGACAACGTGCTATAGCTATAAGACGATGTAAAACGAAAGACGACAGGTTTGCACATCGGGACTAACAGCTTGGAAGTAAATTATCCTGTAACATTTCATGCATCACATGGACCGTAGCTCAGTGTTGGATTCTAACTAAAGTAGTTGAAAGGTGTTGTAGAGTCTGATGCTGATAACATCATGCAGGTCTAAATGATTGAATCCATCGGTTCTACATGTACACCCGATTACTTAAAACGTAAATTATTCTACCATAACATACTTGGTATCGAATATACAACCAGGCCCGGCCCTAAGACAAGGCGAACGAAGCAACCGCCTTGGGCCCCGCGCTTTCAGGAAATCAACTCCGCAATGCAATTGTTTTTTAATTTGGGGGCCCGCTCATCGCTTGCTGCCTTGGGCCCAGCATGCTGCCTTCCTGTAATTATACAGGTATGCAACCACGTGCAGTCATCTTCCCATCAATTCTTTCCTGACTTAGTGCTGGCGGGAACAACAATTTTGTCAGTGTTGGTGAAACCAACAATTTTGTCATTACATTTTAATGTTGTATGTTTATAGTGGACTTAGTGCGACAAGTTATTTTTCAATACTTTTGACTTACTTGAATAATGTTGATTAGAATAATAGGTTTGCCATAGTTTGTCTTTATAATATATTTTCACGTATAAACTGTTGCAACTCTCTGGTCTTAAAATAATTAATAAGAAAAAGAAAAAATCAAAACGTTTAGAAAATAAAATGTATTTCTCTAAAGTACAAAGTTAAAATGTAAAATTCACTTACAGTATGATGAATGAAATCCTGAATTCCTCAATAGTTTTATAAAGTCCAAAAGTATCGAGTAATCAGAATGAATTCCAGTGGGATTCCGAATGATGGTCATTAATGTGCTGATGTATCATGCCATGTATATTTAATCTGGATTGTTGGTTATGTTTATTTATTTATTTTTTATTTAATCATATTATGTTTTTAATGTAACATTGTATATTTGACTTGACCTTGTCCAAAAGTAAGTTCAATTTCTACTTAACCCGAATCATTGATTTTTTTAAGTCTGTAAAAAATTAATACATAGCTAAAATATTTTCTACGTGTATGAATTAACTATAGGATTATTATCTTCGCCTGAGTCAATGACTTTGTGTTTTCAATATTCTTAATAATAATTGTTTTATCTAGCAAACATTTGGAAACATTAAGAAAAATTCCGTTCGGTAATAGATTTTTTATATATAGAAAATACTAATTGTGACCCGAGGTCAAGTAAAGGACACTGTAATCATTTTCTTCTAGAAATTAATTATTTGTTCTGTAAGAGTGTTGCGTCCAATATTTATTTCTTCAGATTATGTATTCCCTGGAAATACAAAGTTCTAATACAAAAAGCATTTTTGGTAATGGAGACATGAATGTATAGTGAAATTTCAAAAACTGCTATATTCTTGGATTGTATTATTGTGACTGTTAGGCCAACACATGCTCATCAATACCTTCAGCGTTGGAATTAATTTAGTTTATTCAGAACTTTAATCATTAGGATGTGTCTGTAGTTCTATGATTATTTTATTCAAAATACCGTAAGTTCTTTTTTAATATATTTTTCACTTTGTTTTCTACGGAAATAAAATAAATGTTTTGCTGAATTTTACAAAGCATGTTGCTTCTCCCTCTTTTCTAGTACTTATTTTGAGACCAAAGAGTCGTAAACATCAACAGTACTCAATAATCACCATGACATAATCCTAAAATGTATTTAAATGAAACCACAGTAATTCCGTAAGAGCTATAAATCCAAATGTCTTTAAATTAGTTCAAAGTACTTCTATGACAGATATCAAATATCAAATATCTGTAAATGAAATCACAGTATTTCCATGACAGCTATTATTCCAACTAATCCGAAATATTTCCAGCACTGTAATTCCAATGAATGACTAAATGAAATGAATGAATTGCTCTCAAAATAAATAAATAACTTCCAATACTGGTGGTACAACTAAGAATGCCTAATTCTACGTAATAATTCTCTAATATAGATAACTAATACGCAATTACTTACGCATGGAGACGGTTCATTGACTCATCAATATTGCAGATCGAACCGGTAAACTGCTTATCAACAGCTAATCAGAAATTAGGTCATCTTAGCGTTTAAAAAAAAAAAAAACCTCTGTGATCTGCAATCAGATCACGTGAAGTTTACTAGGATAACTCAACCTTGAAACTTATGAGTAGTTCTACGCAATATTAGACTGACTTATCCTATAGCACAAACCCATTCATTTAGAAAATTGGTATTTAAACTGTAATCAACCAAATAACCATTACAAGCTATGATCATAAATACACATAATAAAGATATACATAACAAAATACTAAATGAAGAATATGTATTAAGGCTTCTTTACAACGACGAGAATACTTTGCAAATCTGTCCGCTCTCTTGTGCCAAGATTTTGGCCATTTATGGATTTTTTATGATAGCGTGTTACTATTTTGTATGTATGTTGTGTGTTTGTCAAAACAATCGTGCATTATGGACAAATTCTTCAATACGTGAAAACCAATGTCCAAAAATTAACAGGTAATCGCTTTCGTTGAATAAGACTGCTTATGTCTCTGGGTTATCCGTTTTAAGGTCTGTGCAGACTGAACCTCGAAACGATCATGTTTTTGTGAGTGCTGTTTCTACTTTATTCAGAGAATATGACGCAAGGCGTATGAGTGTATGTGCGTGTATATCTGTGTGTGTGTGTGTGTGCATGTAAGATAGTGAGAGATCTGGATCGTAGTTTTAACAATTTTTCAGACATATCACTACGATGTCTGCAGTGTTGCAGTTTATAGTGATGTCTAGCACTGAGGCATCATGCCGCCGACATGTAGCATGATGTCCCACCCAGTAACATTATCCTGACACCAGGCCGACCAATCCTAACACTAACCTCTTAATGCTGAGCGCGTGCGACTTTCAGCATCCAAGGCGGACGCTCTAACCACTTATATCACCTGAGAGGTCCGCAAGGTGTAGGAAGCCACGTAAATGAAATCGGATAAGGATGGCCCTTAGGTGTCAAGGAATTAAATATGAATGAAGACCGCGTACAGTTTAGCTAACTTTAGCGTTTGTGATTTTGAAATATAGATATGGGATGTGTGTGAGGGTAGGGTGAAAGCCCGTTGACCCTGTGTTTTCTGTGCGAAGGTTTCACCATATCTAGAGTACGTACAGGTCTAAAACAATTTGTATGATCCCAATGCACAGGAGCACTGTCATGGAGCTTTCGGCATTTAATAATGTATGTTGATAAACTCATCTGTAATAGCTGTTGATGCAGTTTATAGTATAATAAACGTTGTAAAATCGATATCATTTGTTCTGTTTTCTTGATGAATTATGCATTGATCGCATCCATTAAATAACGATATCAGTTATATTTGTTGAAGAACGTTACATTGATTGTGTCAGTTAAATAACGATATCAGTTATATTTGTTGAAGTCGTTACATTGATTGTGTCAGTTAAATAACGATATCAGTTATATTTGTTGAAGAACGTTACATTGATTGTGTCAGTTAAATAACGATATCAGTTATATTTGTTGAAGACGTTACATTGATTGTGTCAGTTAAATAACGATATCAGTTATATTTGTTGAATACGTTACATTGATTGTGTCAGTTAAATAACGATATCAGTTATATTTGTTGAAGAACGTTACATTGATTGTGTCAGTTAAATAACGATATCAGTTATATTTGTTGAAGACGTTACATTGATTGTGTCAGTTAAATAACGATTCTATCATTTATTATATTTTTATGAACTGAAACTTGAAACGTAATCAGGACAATCGAACATTATGAACTGAAACTTGAAACGTAATCAGGACAATCGAACATTATGAACTGAAACTTGAAACGTAATCAGGACAATCGAACATTATGAACGGAAACTTGAAACGTAATCAGGACAATCGAACATTATGAACGGAAACTTGAAACGTAATCAGGACAATCGAACATTATGAACTGAAACTTGAAACGTAATCAGGACAATCGAACATTATGAACTGAAACTTGAAACGTAATCAGGACAATCGAACATTATGAACTGAAACTTGAAACGTAATCAGGACAATCGAACATTATGAACTGAAACTTGAAACGTAATCAGGACAATCGAACATTATGAACTGAAACTTGAAACGTAATCAGGACAATCGAACATTATGAACGGAAACTTGAAACGTAATCAGGACAATCGAACATTATGAACTGAAACTTGAAACGTAATCAGGACAATCGAACATTATGAACTGAAACTTGAAACGTAATCAGGACAATCGAACATTATGAACTGAAACTTGAAACGTAATCAGGACAATCGAACATTATGAACACATTCTTCAGGACGTGAAAACCAATGTCCAAATAACACCATTTATTATATTTGTATGCACTCAAAATTGAAACATATGTCGAAACAATCGGACAGTATGGTCAAATAACGATACAATTTGTTATCTATGCTGATGAACTTAATATCCATGTGTGGGCTACGCTTTTCGCTTAAGTTTGTATGTGAGATCGCTGTAATATTTTTAGTTATGTGTGTTACTAGTATTCTAAATAAACCTCTCATTCACTTGCTCTTGGTATGTGTCTTCGCTACATTCATCTTCACTCTTTTTTATCCTGTTACATAGGGTACCTTTCTGTTTCATCCTATTCCACATGGTACCTTTTCCTGTAGTTCTTGTCCCTCAAAGCTTTAAACTCATAGCAAATTCGCAATACACCGTTAAATATAGATATCATGCCCTTCGAGATTTCGTGAAGTACATTTTCAGGAATTAATTTGAGAGGCAATATTTCTCTTCTCTTACGTTGATAGTTTTCTCTAGGAATGGTGATAGCAGAACCAACAATGACGTCAAAGGTTTTCACAACAAATGCTGTAAGACATTCAGAAAAAAGCACTCTAGTCGATGCAGTTTATCGAGAAATGTATGCCGAACAGATGAGCACTGAGACAGCAGCAGGTATTCTCACTGGAATTGCATTCTATCAAGAAAATTCAAAGGAAAGTTTCATAAATTAGTCCTTGTCAACATTTCTAATAGGAAGCCCCAGTATGTGTTGTTTTTGTTTTTTTTGGTCTCAGCTATAATAGTTTCATAATTAAAGATATAGAAATATTCGTGAAATTGGCTTTTAGGAAATAATTTGTTCGTAAAATTGATGTGAGGAATATGCACATCGGACACAGAAATACCAGTTGTCGGCGAGTAAGCAGAACAAGCCACCTGTAGCAGTAGTGGCATTAGGTTCCAAGCAAGTAGAATATTCCAGAAAACGGCCTTGATTTTATTTATGACTGCATCAGGCTGTTCAGTACACTATGTCTCCCAAACTTAGCACGTGGATAATGTGTGGATTCAATATCTTTTCTTGGCTTCTAAAATGACCTCCGAACATGACAAATGTATATGTGAATTTGGAGTAAGGTTGCAAACCAATTTTTTTATTTAAAAAATTGTGAGCTAGTATAGACTTTCAGGTCAAATTAATCATATTTTTATATTTTGATTTCTTAAAACTGTCCAAAACTAGGGACTGTTTTGCAATACTGGGATAGTGTATGCCTGACAACAATTCTGGTCGAAAGAGGTTTGCTGTATATAGATAAACATGGAATTGTTTCTCATTAAATTATTCCAGTAACTTCGATTTTAGATGTAACTTGGCTGGGATGGATGGGATTTGCAAACCGGGAATATCGTAACGGAATTTCGTGATGGAGAAATAAATATAACAAGGTTTGTTGTCACTAATTTTGTAACATTTTACTTCTTACGTTCCAAAGATGCCATATCAATATATCTGTCAATTTACCTATCGACCTGTCTCGTCCTAACTGCATGTCCACCAAAAGCAGTATTTACGTAACTAACTACTTGTCTATTAACACACTTGTCTTTCTACCTTTATATATAAGTGTCGATCTTCCAATTTACCTATGCACCAGCCTGTCTATCACTCCATCAGCCGAGCTGTCTACCAATGAAACTATCAACTATCTCTATCGATGTTTTCACCGATATGCCGCCTCATTATAGCTTTTATTTTATCGACCTGTCTAATCCATTCTATCGATTCATCTATTTCTTACATATCAGCTATTTATCATCTCCGATGTTATTGTTATGAAAGAGATTCTTCATCAGTCAAGAAATGTCTTTGCCCATGGAGAGAGAGAGAGAGAGAGAGAGAGAGAGAGAGAGAGAGAGAGAGAAGAAAATAGTTCCGGGCTCTCTTGAAAGAGGGTGCCACTCATAACGGTGTAAATACGGCTACATCTTGGGGAATTTGGCAAGCGGAGGTACGGGATGCTGTAACGACACAAGCATCTTTGAGTTTCTGACGAATGAACTTTTTATTGAAATATTGAACGTATAAACTTACATTCCAATATCAATCAACATAAACTTAAATTACGGACATAAGAGATACCTATACAACTAAGATATTCCTTCACTTACCAACATCATACATTTGTATAATATCTGTTTTTTTATATAATATAATACAGATAATTAAATATCGAATAAATTTATGATAGATAAAGAACCTAAAATTCAGTATTTCAAACTAATACCGCAATTGAAATATATTTTACTGAATTTCATCTAAAATGTCAACAAAATAAGTTCTATTATTTAAAGAGTATTATATTTCTAAATTAACTATTACTGAGTATGAAGTTGGTAGCGAACGTTGCTCTTTACTGTAATCAATAATATAATTAAAAGTAAATATAAGTTCTTCAAACAATTAAACTTTCCAATACATTATATTAAAGAATAGTAAAGAAATATTAAAATAATCTAATGTTGCAATATACTGTTGTTAGATTAACATCTTATCAATAAAAATCCTTACTATCTGAAATTTTTTGCATAGACGATAATCTTACTATCGTCTGGGTCTATATACGTCATTAGGTAGACAATTTCGCCAGATCAGCTCATTTACCCGTCTAGAAAAAAATTTGTGGAATTCGTCTAGTTCATCTATCTACAAAACTTACTGAATGTAGTTTTTTTTTTGCTCACTTATGATACAAAGGAAATGTATGTACAGGAGGGCGCAATCTTTATTAAATAGTACATAACCGTAATAGCGAAATAAATGGATTAAATCTTAATATACTTTAATATAAAATTACTTTCAATAGAATTTAATCAAAAATTACTTTTAATATAATTTAGAGAAAATTTCAATCATATTACTTGTACTAAAATATTTTGTCCTAATAGTATTGTTAAACTTACATAACAGTGTTGAGTCCTTAAAAATGATGTTGCTATCAATGCATTTACTGGAAGCTCCTTCTACAGCCAACGAATATAAACAGAGAAAAGCAATTTCAACGCCACGTTCCTAAAACACTTTTCTTTAGGCTTATGTAAGATTAAAATCCTTTACTAATCGTTGTGCCTGCTAAAGAAGTAATTACTGAAAGTCTTAGAAAAACTTTAAGGATGTTAAACTTTCTGACCAATGAACCTCACTGCGTTATAATTTTCGGATGTGTACCTCACTTTGTACGTCTTATGGGATGTGTACCTCACTTGGATACCCTTATCGTTTGTGTACCTCATTGTATTAATCATACTGGATGTGTATCAGTCTTATCGGATATGTATCCCACTATCTTGGTCTTATCGGATATGTATCTCACTGTATTAGTCTCATTGGATATGTATCCCACTATCTTAGTCTTATCGGATATGTATCTCATTGTATTAGTCCTATCAGATATGTATCTCACTTATTCGTTTTATCGCATGTGTACCTCACTATGTGAGTCTTATCTGATGCATATTCCACTATCTTAGTCTTATCGGATATGTATCTCACTATCTTAGTCTTATCGGATATGTATCTCACTTAGTCTTATCGGATATGTATCTCACTGTATTAGTCTTAGCAGATATGTATCTCACTGTATTAGTCTTATCGGATATGTATAATACTGTATTAGTTTTATCGGATATGTATCTCACTGTATTAGTCTTAGCAGATATGCATCTCACTGTATTAGTCTATTGGATATGTATAATACTGTATTAGTTTTATCGGATATGTATCTCACTGTATTAGTCTTTTCGGATATGTATCTCACTGTATTCGTTTTTTCGCATGTGTACCTCACTATGTGAGTCTTATCCGATGCATACTCCAAAAGAATGTGAAATAATGATTTTTCACAAATTTACATAATTTAAATTAATTCTTTAACATAATAATAATAATAATAATAATAATAATAATAATAATAATAATAATAAAGAGGACTTTGTACAGCGCCTAATCTTTAGAAGCTCTAAGCGCTTTACAACATTAGACAACGCCTATAAGATAAAAAAACAACATAATAATATTATCACAAAAACAAACATATTAGAAAAACATTAAAAAATAAAAAACATGCTGAGAATATTTCAGGTAGGAAACATACCAAAGTTTACAAATAAATATATGCCTATAAAGCAATAGATAAAAAAACAAATACTATTTAATGACAGTTGATTTAAATGCCACTTTTGTTACCGAGTTCTTTTAGCAAAACAGCATAAGATTTTCATTGCCATCAACTCCAAAAGTCAGTACAATATTTGGAATGGCATTCCGTTTTTATAACTTTGTAGTTTATATTTGTTCTGGAGAATGATGAGACCCATTAAGGAGATTTTTTTTGGTTGTACTGTTGACAATTTAGGCTAGGTAGTAATAGAGGTACCGATGATACATACAAGTAAATTTACTATTTACATAAAACGTGTCCTACAAAATCCCACTGCCAGGGCAAGAATATTACCAAGAAGAGGAGGTCCAAGCATTGTCGTGACACGAGCCATTTTCACTGGGAAGTGAAGACCATAGCCTGTATATCGTTTACGATGCCCAGGATTTTAATGTGATTCAATGCTACTTTTAGAACTGAAAACCACTCAAGGTCTAAACTGATGGCATGATGCGTTAAACTAGCGGAACGGTTCTCAAATAATATCACCTATGATTCAAGGGCAGATAACCAAACGATGGATCCCAAATTAGTTGTGGAGCTATATTCCAGAACAAAACGACCAAATGTTTCTTGGAAACGGCGACCACCTTTTCTTCATCAAATCAAAGGAGATCTCGCACAAAACTATACAAGTACTTTAGATTAACATTATGAATCCACGTAATAAAATCATAGACGAGGAATAAGTTATGAATTTTGCCTGTTAGCATAGGTACTTTGGGTGGAAACTAATGACGATGATATAGAACCTGTTCACAGCAACATCTCAGGCTCACAGATACAGATCAACCTGCAAGCTGGAAGACAAATGACAGCCGCTACTATCTTGACTGAACATTTTTCAAGATTTAACTTCTGTTTTCAAATGTAGTGGACGCGTTGACTCAATGGGATCGGTCTCAAAAAGAAAGAAAAACGTTTTTTTCAACACTCTGTTCAAGTTTATTCTTCAGATCAAAATGTTCTTCAAGCATAAGGTGCCAAAAGAACGATAATTGCACAATGTCTGAATCCTCAAAAGTAGATTCAATCCGTCTCTGGCCACCCACCCACCCCAGCTTGCTTATCACGTAACCAGTGGGTCATTCTAAGTACTGTATGACCAAACGGGCCACTGGGAAACAGTTCTTAGAGACCACATGCATAGAGGATAAAAGCAAACAGCTCAACATTTTTAAAACGATATTGTCTAACCAGCGAATGAAGTTAAAGTAAAGACGTAAATTCCAAGAATTTTACGTTATCAAGGAAACAACCATGACTTCTAAAACGTCAAATGTGAGTCAGTTTACAAGTAAAGTCCCTCGTTAATTTAGTACAAAAGTCTTTATTCCGTCTAAGACATGCAGTTGTAGTTCATAAGAAAATGTAACTTGCAAACTCTTAAAATGAGGATGGAAGGGAAGTTGTCGGGAACATTGCTCTAGAGTTTGCTAGAACTTACACTTACTAATCGATATATTGATATCCCGAGAGAATCGAAGCAATTACAAAAACAATTTTTACAGACACCGTGCATTTTAGCTCCCATAAGTGCATCGTTCGGGACATCTGTTCTTTTTTTTACCGCTAAATAGTTTCCGTAAATGCCAATTCATGTTTGGGAACTGAAAGAGACGCGGTTTTCATTATTTCCAATTCTGGATTTCACATCTTTCCATTTCTTTTACGTTTTTACATATGTCCATTTTCCCACTTATATACATTATCTATTTTTAAACTTATTTACAAATAGGCTGATCATACAAATATCAGTTACTTAAGCGAGCGGAAGGATTGGGTTGACCTAATCTGTTGAGGTAAATCATATTTTTAACATCTTATAAACTATCTGACTCTAGCTGAAAGCAAAGCCAAGAAGTCAGAATCTGCAATGCATCACGGCGGGTTTATCGTAGTTGTCAAGGAAGTAAGAAGAAATAGTTTTATACAGACTCAAACAGTGTCGAGTAAAATTTCTTCAGCAAACATTTATTCCAATGTCTGAAATGTAATGCAGTTCCTATCAATTTTTTCTAGGTCGGAAGGTGCTCTTTTTTGTTGGTGCAGGTATATCTTCTGCAGGTACACACACTGAAGCACCGCATGAGATTATGGGAAATCTTATATTTTCACATATGAAAATAAAACGATACATATTTCACATTTGAAAAAAAGAGAAGAACAAATACGATGTTTATTTCATCAAGCGGAAGTATATATTGAATGTCTATTGTTCCCCTTATTTATATATATATATCTAGTTGCATGTATTCGTGTGTAACATTAAGATTTATTGATGTGACGCTCTCATTATTCCTCCAAACACTGAACCACCAATAGAATACCTCTGTATAAGAATAGACATTATTATTATTATTATTATTATTATTATTACTATAAATGCAAAGATGAGTACAACACAGGTTGTTATTAATGAACATTAATATTAATAACTATACACTTTTATTTGTCAACGAAATTTACACACCAGAAGCAAATATTTTGCTGCAAAAGGAAGTGCAGCATTTTATTAATAACATAAAATGATTCACAACAATATGATTACTTTTGTTCGTTATGACTACAATTAAAAGTGTATGTGCCAGACCGCATTAAACATTATCCCTCTGCTCTTGTCCTACAGTATACATCCGCTCTTGTCCTAATTTCATCTCTCTCATCTCTCGATATGTGTCATGTAGGTTCCCTAGGTTTATTTTGTTCCAGATCTTTTGCTGCATGCTTGTTAATAAATTATTTATGTTTATAATGGACAGTAACCAGTAGGTTGAAAAGCTTATTTCCAGTCTTTTTGCACTTCATCAGTGGTCGTCTAGGCAATAAAATATATTTTTAAATAAACATAGCATGATTTCTATATTTTATGTGAACACGAAGTAATTAATATTGTTTTATGCTTCAAATGTGAGAGCTTTTATTTGAAATAACAATTGCTGTTGTTGTCAGAGGTGAGATGGCAATGATCCGTAACGGAGAGCGCTTTAGACCACTCGGCCACTCGGGTCCCACTTGAAATATACAAATCTAGAGTTTCTCTAATGGACCTTAAACATGAAGGTCATCATCCAATGTGGCTACTTTGTCGCAAAAAGTATGTACAGTGTAGTCACCTATGTACTTTTGATTTCTGTACCATTCTTTTGAGTGTTGCGTATCTAATTAACAGTCCTGAAAGGAAAATTGCTTAATGATTTACCTTCAGAAAAGCTGTTGTAATATAATTTTATTTGTAATACCATATTTTTTTTTGTTACCCATAATCGGCTTGAAGTAGGTTGAGGAACCAAAACAAAACGCCTACCTGCATATTCAACATTAATGTGAACAGCTGAAAAGCGTCTGAAGCAACGGAAGGAGAGAGAGAGAGATGAGGAAAAGTATTTAATCACTGTAATCATTTTATACACTTTCATACAGATACGTACATACAAACATGCACAAAACACACACACACACACACACCTTCAGCTCAAAGAGCTCTTCGTAAGGAAAAAATCTTACTTACATCGACAAAACAAACACTAATTTATTTTTCCTTCATGTTGGAATGCAGGGGGAAATCTGCGAAACAAGAAATAAAAATTTCAAAGAAAGAATAGGAAAGAAAATTTAAAAGCTGTCATATTTTCGTACCTATCACGCAAACAATTAAAACACACTTACCTAAGTCAAGGCATGTGGAATCAGTTCACAATTAATACTTCCAGTTCAGTACCCACGAATGTAGTTCTAGTCTATTTTTAGAACATTTTTTCCTCTCTCATTTTGGTGGTGATAGAAGAGTTTTATTTATGCATTTTTGGTAGGGATTTAAAGGTAACTGTTTATTCTTCATAATATGAGCTCAGGGTGTTGTTGTATGTGTGTATTTCGGCGACAGTGCACAGTGAGTAATAAGGCCTTGGTGATGCTCCGGAAGTGAAATCTGTGTTCTGTTTACATGGTGATGTGTTGACAGTTCAGCATCTAAAAAAAGAGCAGGTCAACCTTTGACGAGAACTTCACCGTGAAGTCATCTTTGAAGGTAGTTTAGATTAGCATATGATTTGTATTGATTGTCACACAGTGGAAAGGTCAGTACTGAGAAACCAATGTAGATAACATATAGTAAAATTAATTGTGTCCTATGTCCATGTGACGGAAATCATGGGTGGCGAAATTAAACCCCATCTTAAAAACGTACCAAAGAAATTATATCCCGGTAAAGTGATACACAGAGGCACGGAAGGAAATATGGCAACGGAATTGTGTACCAGGAATATAATAGTACATGCAAACGGTTAAGGAATATTTACTTGCGTATGTCCGTTAAATTGATGTACGGATGTAATTTTGATATTAAAGCACTTGGAAGGTTATACTTTTTCATTAGGCCGAACTTTTCAATAGATTTCAATAGTAGTATCAAGTATCATTTCTTGCGTGTGTGTTCTACATCAGTCCAGCCCAGGTTAAATTCAGTGGGTAGCATATCAAGGGACTCGACATAATGCCCTGTCGAGTTCCATCAGTTGACGAGTTTCGTATTGATTTCGTTCCGAACATTGTTCTTGTGGTTATTCATTCGTTTTCTCATATCAACGGTTTCGCCAACATATTAAGTGGCAAAGATCTTGCATGTCAGAGAATAGGTCAAGTTTGATTCAACATCATCACTACTGACTGAAGTGAAACGAATCCCTTTTGTCAAACCTTTCAAGGATTTGGTCAAGGGGATATGTCTGCAAATAAGTCAACGTTTGTCTTTGCAGCTATATATGCCTGAATCTGTGGTGTTTGTCGTAAGTTACCTTATTCATACAAGATGTTCGTTCAGATGTTTAGGTCTAGGGTGCACAACTACAGTAACTTTTTGAAATGTGCCATTCAGACGTTCAGAGGATTCGATCTTTTGTCAACGTTTCCGAACTATTTGTTGCAAATTTGAGGCATTGGGGTCAAAAGTTTCCACGAATGGGTCACTCTTCTTGGTTTTCATGGTCTTATATCTCAGAAGAGCTCCTTTATCGAGTTGTCTAGTTTTGTTAATAGTCTCCTCAATGTAGTTTCTTGATATCCTTTCCCTTTTAGTGCCCACCGCTCCGGTGGTCTAGTGGTTAGAGCGTCCGCCTAGGATGCGGTAGGTCGTGGGTTCGACCCCCGGCTGAGCCATACCAAAGACTCACAAAAATGGTACTAACAGCTGCCTCGCTGGGCGTTCAGCATTAAGAGGTTAGTGTTAGGACTGGTAGGCCTGGTAGGCCTGGTGTCAGGATAATGTGACTGAGTGGGATATCATGCTACACGTCTGCAGCATGATGCCTCGGTGCTAGACATCACGATAAACTGCCACATTGCAGACATCGTAGCGAAATGACTGAAAAATTGTTATAGCTACGTTAAAAATCCAAAGCACATCATATATCTTAGGTGTCCTTTCAAAGGTAGCAGAATTAGTACATGTGCGTTTTGGTCTGAACGCACATGCCGTTAAGAAGTTTAAAAAAAACCAAACTATATTGTGTGGAGTGGCAGCTGGTGTGGAGCGGATTTGGTAGGATTCAGTTGGCTTCTTTGCTCTTCTACAGAGGGGAAGATGAAGTATCCAAGATCATGTAAATTTAATCCGTAGGAAGAAAGTTAGTGGTGAAATCAAAAACAATTTTGAAAAAGGCGCCCCTTTGGATCCATTTTGATTGCATGTCATAAATGAACACCTCAGATGTCTATAGAGTGCCTCAATGAGGAGTGTTTGCTCAGGTCTTCCCATAAAAAAATTCAGATTAAACACTAAATTGTTATTACAAGCAACACTTATGTATAGTAAATCATTTACTCAGTTATTTGATAATATTTACATTCTGTTATTATTTTGAATGATTATTTCTTACACTATCATTCTCCTAAAACAAATTTAAAGATATAGGAAGAAAAATTAGGAAGCAAATAATGTTTTAGGAATCTAGAGCATTGACAACTATTGTAATTGCGCAACTTTGTATGTACACAACAATTATAAACCAACCCTGGAACTTTTATGTCCTGACAAACTCAACAAAACCTTTAAAATATTGAGGCCATACACGTAGCAAATATCGCATGCTTACATTAATGTACAGGTATGCATTGGCTATATCTAAATGTTAATTGATATGTAAATATAGTACAAACCATTCCAAAATATGACTGTGTAGTTTATATTTGTCATGAAACATGTGCAATGGATACATGCGGATTTTTTTTTCTAACATGCAGTACAATTTCATTTCTTTGTTGAAAAAGCTGTATTCAGTGTTTTATTGCTAACTCTGCATTTTTTATATATATTTTCAATTGCACCAAAAGAGATGTGATCACTTTATCTGGTTTATTTGTGTCTATTATACCAAATGTAAATTCTCTTTTGGAAACTAGAAAATTATGCAAATGACTACAACAGTTTTCTTTATATCCATTTCGTAATGCCAGTTAGTATTTACTCCGGAAACCTTTTCAGTCTATGTCACTTCATTGATTTTTAAAGGCAAGAAAAAAGTATTTATTCCAGTCCCTCATTGATAAGATAATAGTAGTAGTAATGTAGGTCACTTTAGTGACAATGGGACTTTAATGTTAAAAATGGGTATATCAAAACTGGCGACAATGTGAATTTAACATGGGGAAATTTAACATGGAGTGAATGGGGAATTGAACATCACGACCAGTGATTGGGACACCCTCGCCTCAATGGGACTTTAACGTAAAAAAGGTATGTAAAAATTGGCGACAATGGGAATTTAACATGGGGAAATTTGGGCTTGTATAGGGACAAAAAATATTGGGCCATTTTGGCGACAAGGGAAATGGAACACGGGTGACGTCATGGTACTGGACATTGACAATAATTTCCGCCAGGCGTAATATAAAGTTATATGTCCCCCTCCGCCAGGCGTTATATAAAGCTATATGTCCCGCTCCGCCAGGTGCTATATAAAGTTATATGTCCAGCCTAGCCAAGCGTTATCGCTTTTCACGGCGAATCACGGACAATGGGACGTAAATTACAAAACACCCTCGGACGATTCACGGACAAGATTTATATGGACAATGGGAATTACCATTACAAAACACCCTGGAACGATATACGGACAAGGGAAAATTTAACATGGGAACTTAAACATCGGTGGGACTATAGGCTGACATGATGAATTTAACACGGGTGGGATAGTCTACGGTGTGTGTGTGTATGTATGTGTGTGATTTCGATTTTTAACGTAGCTTTAAAAAAATTTCAGTGTTATCTACAGACATGGGGAAATTGAACAGGAGCGGAATACTTTACGGACAATGGGAATTACATAAGACTTCTTGTAAATGTTTACGGACCAGATTTATACGGACGAAAGGTTGGGCCTTTATAGCGACAAAAAATTATTGGGTCTGTATAGGAACAATAGGAATGGAACAGGTGGGATGACGTCACGGTACAGGACATTGGCAACAATGTTGCAAGTGGTGGCTGGCCTCAATCGGGCAAACAAAGACAGCGGAGAAAAAAAATATATAACGTCTTGCAGGGCGGGACATATAATTTTATAGACATGGAATCACCTACCAAACATTCCATAGTGATGAGAGTGCTAAGCTAAAATACATTTTTATTCAATGCAACACACTAACACGTTATTTACTATCAATACCATGTGGAGAAGGAAATTTTTTATCTACAAAACACACCATTACCTACAATCACTTTAGCAAAAGGGTTAGCGGTTATAGTCAAACTACTTCACCTTCACACAAAACAAACACACTGAGCAGGGACAAGGGTATTTTATTAAGGGAAACACACAAACAATTACAAACGTACGTGCGGACACAAACAAAATACAGACACACAAACGAAAGCGTGCATGCAAAAACACATACATACACACAAACAAACATACAAACACTTTTTTGTTAAGGGATACTTTTTCATTAATGAAAGAAAACAAACATACATGCACAAACTTTTTTGTTAAGGGATAAGCTTTTGGTTAATGAAAAAACAAACGCACAAACACGTACAAACGTACGCGCGCATACATACGCATGTACACACACAAATGAACGCTTGCATAAGAAAACAATACATACATAAACACATACACACAAACGATCGCATGCATACAAAACATACATACACGCACACTTTTTTGTTAAGGGATAAGCTTTTGTTCAATTAAAGAAAAAAAAAACACAATCGCATACAAACGTACGCGCTCACACAAACGAAATACACACACAAATAAAATGAACGCACAAACATACGCAAGCACATATATACACAAAAAACAAACACATACATACAGAAACGTACGCGCGCACACATGCACACACAAACACAAACGTGCACATATACACACAAACGTACCCGCGAAGACAAACACAAACAAACACTCTCTCTCTCTCTCTCTCTCACACACACACACACACACACACACACACATACACACACACACACACTCCAAACGCCTTGTGCTGGCTTCGAATGTAAGAGAATGAGATAAAAATTCCTATGGAAAAACCCAAGTATATTTATAGCCTCAAAGCACAAACCTGATATATAGGGACTCCATTGCGTCTAAAATTTATCATTTGCAAGTTTGCAACCAAGATGAAACGATCGCATCATTTCGTAAAGAAAGTAGAAGATGGTAAGAGGCCAAATCGTGACCTATCGCCTCACACGGTAGCTGAAGTCTTGGCTCAAATCCATGCCAGCGATTTTGAAGATGACATGAGTCAGCCAGAATCCAGACCCAGAAAGTCAAAGTCAAACCAAAGTCCGCCACCAGTAACCCCTGAAAAGTACTACCACACTCAAGAGACCGATAAATATTCCTCTAGAACATTTAGAACCACATTTAGAAAGCAGAAGAGGTCATCACTGATTTGTGGGATTCTTTGTTAACCTCACTGAAACGGCAATGTGAAGCCAAGGAAGACGATCGCTTGACACTTTCCATTTATCACAACAGTCTAAAGTTCCCCGTTTGGATCGAGTTTAGCAGGCCAGCAGAATTAATACATTCAAAAGCCATGGACAAGATTTAAAACGTGCAGCAGTCCAACGACAAATTTCACATCACAGATGGAAAAGCAACACTGTACATGGCCCACGTGTATCATCCCAAACGGACAGGACGCAAAAACGTGTTATTGGTAGGCGACCTTCGCAGCACCAAAAAGAGCTTCGTCCAAATTAACAACCCTCAAGACAAGATGTGTATAGCCCTGCTATCGTGGTGGGACGAACGTATGCCGTCAAGAACGACATGGCATAATGGAAAAGAGCCCGGAAAACTATTCAACGATCGGACCGAGCCAAACAACGAAGAAAAGCAGAACTCCTGTTACACCAATTGGGGATATCCAAAGACACTCCCTGTGACATTCCTGAAATGCAAAAATTGCAAGACGTCCCTGCTCCACGTTACACCATGAAAGTGCACCCTCAAGAAGTGCGCGGACCTCTGTTGTTTGGAGGCGAAAATTTCAAAGACGGAAAATGCATTCACTTCTATCATCACGATGAACATTTCGATGCCATCACCAATATCACCGTATTCCTGGGATACATACATTATTGTGAGAAATGTGACTATGGCTATAACAATCGAGAGCAAAACAGGCATTGTGGATCGAAATGTTCAGGATGTTTGGCCTCTAAACGAAGGACAACAATGAGTACATTGCTCAACTTGTCAGCGCACTTTCGTCAGCCCTACCCGTTACCAACCCGTTACCAACAACATCTGAAGACGCAAAGTGCTTGTCAACTGCTAAGATTGTGCCCTACTTGTGGTCAAGGCATACGTACCAATTGTGCCAAGGCTCACGTATGTCCAGGAAAGAAGACTTGTGGAAAAGATGGGTATCAGTATTTTGTGCTACTGAACACACAAAGATGTCACCCCCCACAGGTCATCCCTCTTCTTATCCCCCCAAAAAGGAAAGGACTCCCTCCTCGTTTAGCCAAACATTGGGACGTGTCGTCCGTCCTTTCCAAAGCCCCACCACCCACGTAAAAACAACTCATTCAAACACTACGTCAATACCGTGTGCAAATGTTGCCTGAATGTCTTAAAAGGGACGATACTTTTGTCTCAACATCAGAAAGAATGCTTAGCCAAGCATCGACACGTTCTTCGCCAAATGGTCCAAAAGAAAATACACATCCGTCAAATGAAAAAGATGGCGGTACAACGCGGAAGAATTTGGTCCATGTTGTTCGGACCCTTGCTGAAAGGAGTATTGGGAACAATGCTAGGAGGTCTCATGGGATCAAGATAAAAACCAAGAAAATAAAAGAGAACTCTTAGGTCAAATGATCTAAGACGTGACCTTTGGAATCCGATGGAAGGCAGAAAACTGATTTTAGTGCCTTACAAACAATGGATGGAATTCCATTGTTGGCAAGAACAACGGACCCCGCATTTACATCCCAATCCTCATTTGACCAAGAGGTCCCAGTTACAACACGAATCAAAATCGTTGATGATAGGTCACAAACGGAAAAGTCGGAAGTTCAAGTGTTTCAGAGACTTCAACTCTTTCACCAACAACAACTCGACCGACACTGAAACATGTGAAGACCCTGATGAAAAGTTCATCACCATCACCATCAGTGACCACGACAGATGCATCCATAGGATGCTAGAGGAAGAAGACGTACGAGAAGTCTTTCAAACACCGTCAACAGCTCCCATCCCTAGTAAGATTGCAGCGTCCTTGTTGACCCCTTCACCCACACCTCAACGAGAAGAACTTAAAGTTTGGGTTAAAAAGTTGATGTCCATTCCTCCTTCGACAGAAGTGTAAAGGAAAGAAGAGAAACCAAAAACGAAAAATGAAAGCAGGACCAAAGTCATCCCCATTACCACCTCCACCACCATCACTCCCCTCGACGTCTCCTCCCGTGGCACGTTGGACACGTAAAGCCGTTTCTAAACCACCACCTCATCCATCCAAAGTAGCATCCGTGAAGAGTGGGTGACATATTAAAAAATGGAGAATGTGTTAACCAGCATTTACTACAATCCATTATCCTGAGGGGTACAGAGGAGTTCAGAAATTCTATCATACTGACAAAACCCAACTGAAAAATATCCGTTTACCTCAAGTGCAAAGATGGTTACAAGAACAAGGCAAGTTCACCTTACACAAACCCATTCGACGAAAGTTGTCCAAAAATCGCACCCGAGTGGAGGGCATTGATCATCAATGGCAGCCCGATTTAGCCGATGTCTCTCATTTGGCCACCTAACTGTGGCTACAAATATTTGTTTTTTGTCATCGACGTCTTTTCAAAATTTGCCTGGGTCATGCCATTGACTTCCAAATCAAGGAGTGAGTTAGTGCGAGCCCTCCAACCGGTGTTGAAACAAAACGGTCGTCACCATCTTCGATAGCAAACCGACAAAGGCACTGCATTTCTGAACTACGCTTTCCAAAAAGATTTTTAAAAAAGGAGACAGTCATTTATTCACCACCGAGATTCCCGAAACCAATACCAGCATAGTGGGATGTTTTCAACGCACATTGAATGAACGCATGTGGATATATTTTACGCATCAACACACTCTCAAGTACATCGACGTCTCACCGCACCTGGTCCAAGCGTACATCCAATCTCACCATCGGAGCATCGGTTGTGCTCCCTAAGAAGTGAATCCCGAAAACGTAGTGACTATCTTTGAGTGTTTGTTTGGTACGTACCCGGTTCTGACTGTCCCCAAGAAAGGTGGACTGTTGACGACGGGAGATTGGGTGCGCATTGGCGAACCAAACGCACGTTGGACGAAGGGTGCTTACACAACTGGACCACTGAATGGTTTCGTGTCACTGGACACGTACGTGGTCGTCACCCTACCGTCTATAAATTAGAAGTCATCAACGGGGAAATGTTTAAAGGAACTTTTTACTTGCCTGAGTTGCAACGCGTGACCAAAAAAAGACGAAGTGTACGACATCGTAAAGTGGGAAAACGACGTGTCAAAGAAGTCAAAGTACGTTGGAAAGAATATCCTCCCAGTTTTGATTCTTGGATCGACGCTTCGCAAGTCATCGACTTTAAAAAGAAGTGATCATCATCCCCTTCAACACAGCCTCAACCACTACAACAATGACCGCTTCTTCACCCAGTTCATCTGTGCAAGATCTACAAACGCAGACCTTGTGGATGTGGTGTGGAGAATGTGTGCCTAAAACGCAAATCATCTTTTCCTGCCAAATCTTTGTAGTGTATTGTGTTAACGGTGCTGCCATTGCCAATCTGAGTTTGCAACAAGGAGACAAACAATTGTGGACCATTTTACTGAGCAGTTGCATCGATTACCTTCTTCCCAATCCTTCCATGAAATATTCCGCTAACGATCACAACGGGAGCCGTGTGCCCAACATCAGTCACTCTCCCAAGAGTCACCACCCGAACAAAAATAACATCAATCCTCTTTTGGACACTCCTCTGACATTCAGCGATCCCTCGGACAGTATAACTCTGAAATTATGAACAATCAATTTGACTTAACGTTACCCAGTGCCAGTTCCATGGATGTGTTTCCCCACAATACTTTGTGCTGTTCCACGGATAAATTACCTAAGACCATCCAACCGGATCACGAAGCCCATTGGGAAGTGGCTTTGGTCGAAATGATTCACCCTACACAAATCAAAAACATGACTGAAAATCAAAACCATATCATGGTTGAAATTCTGTATCACCAAGTGCAACAACACTTGAACGAAAACTAAACTGTAGATACCTCTATGAAAGGACAAGTGTCCTCCGATACTCCACGGTACATCTATCTGTTGAAAGTTCCTGGAGGCTATTATTTTAGCGGTCAACATTTGGTGGCACCATTGCTGCCAGGTTCAATACGCTGTTTAACAAAGCCTTGGACAAAACCAAGCGAAATGTCATGATCGAGTACCACAAAATAGCTCGTCGCCTACTGATGAAATTTTCGGATGCCAAAACGTTGGCCAATAGATTTGGTCAAGAATTGTTTGACATTTTTGGTGGGGACCTCAAGATTATTATGGGTAACCACATACCGCTTACTGATGACAACTTTAATTTTGCGAGGTATTTTAGATTCCCTGTAGAACCAAGGACTGAATTGTATCTTTGTGTACTCCGATGTGGTGCAGTACAACGTGGTGGGACATACCTCCGTACCGTTAATATGAGTCCTTTCAAAGTGGATTCTGCCACGACCTATGACCAGGAAGTTGGGAACACATATCAAGTTCAACGTGAATTTGTACATCCTCACTATTTGCCCGTCAGTTAGTTGTATTTTGACACTGTCAACAGTGATATAAAAGGAGATCTGGGACAAAATATTTCAGTCACCAAAGGAAAAGTTACGGTGAAACTCCATTTTCGAAAAAGATTCTGTAACGATTCGTAAGTCATGTATCCTGTGTACCGAGAAGTTACTCGACAGCGACGAGATATGCTGAAATCGGCGTTTTGTTTTGTGGCCCCCATTTTGAAACCAGTGGTGACACAAGGATTGCACGCATTGAAAGATGTCGCTTTGACGCAAGGCAAAGAATTTCTCCAAAATGTTACCATCGACAAACAAAACCCCAAAGAAGCCTTCTTGCGAGCAGGCAAACATGTATTGCTTCAAACGGGCAAAGGCATTCTGGGCCGATGAGAAACTTGTATAAATGCCATGGACGCTGCCGAGTCAAACATTCATGCTTCCCTGACGCCACAGTAAGAAGAATGCAGAAAGAGGCGACGACGACAGCCCTCCAGAGGACTTCACACCCCCAGAGCTAGAAAGACCATGAAATAAAGAACCGTCCGAGAAAAACACGTTTTTGATTATTAAATCACAGAGAGAAACAATGATGCACCGAGAGTCTTACTAATGTTCCAAGTCGGAACTGGATCTTTTTGTCATGCCACCCACTATAATGTCGATGCAAGAATCTCAACGGGTAGAATTTCATCCCACTTCCCCTTTGACGCCCTCAGCCCCCATCGAATTTGAAATCAAAGGACAGCCCGAAGATTACATCGATCTGAATAGCAGCTGCTTGCAGTTGAAAGCCAAAGTGATCAAAACGGACGACACCGCTCAGGGAGCCGATGCTAGAGCAGCTCCCGTCAACAATTTCATACATTGCCTTTTCAGCAATAACAAACTAGTCATCAGCAGCAAGGATACTTACAGTTACTGAGCGTACCTGGAAAATCTCTTGACGTAGGGAAAAGATGCCAAGAACACTCATCTGGATGCTTGCGTGGATTGGAAGCATGACACAGCAGGAAAGAACAAGTTCAACGACTCAGCCCTGACAGCAGCTGACGGTCCTCACAATGTGGGCTTTAACGACATGTGGTTGCATGAAATATATTTGCTGGACAGAGTGGATATCCGTCTAAGACTGAATCGTAGCAGTACCATTTTCCATTTGACGGCCAATTTCAACGAGTACAAAACCATCATCCAAGAAGCCAGACCCTACGTGCGATGCGTGGAAGTGTTACCTAAGTGGGAAACGACATTAGCCACACTTTGAGCAGAACGACCGCCAAGTATTCGATACGACGCATAGAAGTGAAAACTTTCACCATTGCCTCTGCACTCGAATCCAAGATTGAATATCATCTGTTATAAGTATAGTTACCCAAACGTTTAATCGTTGGGATTGTCATCAACGAAGCTCTCAACGGAGTCGTCACTGATAATCATTTAGAGTTCAAGTACTACAGAGTGTCCAAGATCAAAGTCAGTTGCGATGGCAAAACCTTGTGTATCAGACCCTTCGAACCTAACTTTGCACAGAAGAATTACTTGAGATCGTACTTGTCCCTGTACGAACCCACCAAACAGCTAGGGACCAACACCAGCCACGGCATTTCGTACGACGATTATGCAGGGGACTTCACTCTGTGGGCCACTGGTTTCACTCCAGACCAAGGCAGCGACGAGGGACATTTCCACCCTATCACATCTGGCCAACTGCGTGTGGAATTTCATTTTGAAGAAGCTCTAACCGAGATGGTGAACGTCCTCTTGTATGCCGAATTCGACAATACGATAGAAATCAACAGTTTGAGAGAAGTCATTCTAGACTATTAGAAGCTATGGAAGACACTTATCCCTCTTTGAATGGTAGAGAATCTTTGAAAATGGAATGGGATAATATGGTGGAAGCAGAACACAAAGACAAAAGACGAAGAGGGCGTGGTTTTCATGTCCAGATGGTCAGAACAAAAAGAACATTTAATCTCCTGTTTTGCCACACACCTACAGAGTTGGTCAAGAAACATTGCTATGGAAGACAAAGCGATCTTCCCAGTCAAATTCAATTGATTATTGTCTGATGATGAGTCAAGAAGAAAAAGTGGACGAGTATCTGGAGGACGCTTGTGGTCTCATCTCAAAAGAAGCAGTGTTGCAACAGTGGTATAAAGACTTACGTGATCATTCCTCTCCTTCATTGATTGCTATAGAGATCCATCGCATCGAATTGTTCTTGACTCAGAGTACGAAGGCGAAGCTAACAAACCATTACTTGTCAGAGATTTTCAGGCAAAAGGTCAGGATTGAATTGATGACTTATCATTACCTGTGGAAAAAAATATTTTAAAAAAATGGATACATGGGAACTTTATTTCCTTTTGAACAACAGTTTGTACACCGCTTCTTGGAATCCTGTCGTGTGTGCTAAAGATGAACTTTCTAATCTCAAACCTAAAGATCATCAAGCTTATGTCATCTCCAAGGAACCCACTGGGTAGACGTCTACTTTCCCCACGATGCTTGCGTGAAGTATTTTGATTCGTATGTATTACCGCCTTTGGAAGACGACATCATCGACCTTATGAGAAGAAACGCCCAGACGACTTGCTTCAGTAACGTGAAATTATAAGGCACGGATTCCATGGTGTGTGGACAATATTGTGTGTATTTTCTTCATCAACGCTGTCTTGGATATCCCTTAAAACATTTAGTAACTTATTTTGATCTTGACTGCTCTAGAAACGATGAAAAAATAGATCGACGGTTTTGTGACCGTTATGGCAATCTCGTGTCTTCAGCTAGGAAACGTAGCAATGACCTCCCTCACTGGAAGTCTAGCATGACTTCACAACGTTGTCAACCTTGTAAAAGTGTGTTCTTTGATATTATATGAATTGTTTTATTGTTAGTTGTTGGCTGTTTGAAACAAAATAATGTTATGTTTTGAAAAAAGTGTTGGTGGTTTGGTTTTTTATTAAAAAAAGACTGTGAATATATGCTCTTTGACTTCTCTGTCTCTATCCCTCACCATGAGATAAACTATATAGCATTCCTACTCCTAAACCATCGAAGGGTTGTTTTCTATCGCCTCCGCGCGTGACACATATAAAGCGTACCGGTCTCCAGTTTGACCATCCATTATTGACTCGTCCACATACGAAGATGTGTTCAAGACTAGCCAAGCTAAACAAATCTAACGTGAATTTACATCGTGTCAGGCAAAACCTTATACCCAAGCCTGATGAGATAGAGAATGCCAGGATGTTAAAAGTAGCCCAAGACCTGATAGAAGAGGTCTTTAAAGACGAAATCAAAAAGGAGCAAGAAGAATGGACAGAGAAGTATAGACTTCAGAAACAGAAACAGCAGGAGCCAGCAGATGTTTTGTAGACTGCCGTGTGGACACAAAAGAGTTCTCCTTCTCCTTCAGAGGAAGCAGACCCTATCCCGTGGGAACGCCTGTAGCCAGATGGGGACACAATCTTAGACGATAAAAAGATTGACATAACCTCATTAACAAAACAGCACTTTTCAGGGCTACCCCAACCATCTAGAAAAATGATACTAGTCAAATTACCAAACTATTTGTCTGTCTTTCTGTTTGCTAGTTAAAAAAAAGACAAAAACAGAAGTGTGGCCATAAACACTTCGTTTATTTGGTTTGTAAAATAGTGTGTGTTTGTATGTGTGTGTGTGTGTGTTTTCTTCTCTTAGCAAAAAACTTATCCCTTAACAAAAAAGTGAGTGTATGTGTGTGTTTGTATGTGTTTGTGTGTGTTCGCGTACGTTTGTATGTGTGTATGTGTGTTTGTTTTCTTCCCTTAGCAAAAAACTTATCCCTTAACAAAAAAAAAGTGTTTGTCTGTGTGTGTGTGTCGATGTGTTTGTTTTCTTCCCTTTGCATAAACTTATCCCTTAACAAATAAGTGTTTGTATGTGTGTGTGTTTGTATGTATCTGTGTGCGTTCGCGCACGTTTGAATGTGTGTATGTGTGCTTGTTTTCTTCTCTTAGCAAAAACCTTATCCCTTAACAAAAAAGTGTTTGTATGTGTATGTATGTGTTTTTGTATGCACGTGTTCGTTTTGTGTGTGTGTGTGTATTTTGTTTCTGTGTGTATTTTTTGTGTACGCGCGTACGTTTGTATGTGTTTGTGTGTTTGCTGTTTCCCTTAATAAAATACCTTATCCCTCCTCAATGCGTTAGTTTTGTGAGAATATGAAGTAGTTTAACTATAACCACTAACTCTTTTGTTGAGGTGACTGTAGGTAATGGTGTGTTTTTGTAGATATAAATAAATTCCTTCTCCACAATGTATTGATAGTAAATAACGTGACAGTGTGTTGCATTGAATAAAAAATTATTTTAGCTTAGCACTCTCGTCACTACGGAATGTTTGGTAGATGATTCCATGTCTATAAAATTAGATGCCCCGTCCCGCCAGGCGTTATAGATTTTTCATCCGCTGTCACTGTTTTGCCCAATTGAGGCCAGCCACTTCACTTGCAACATTGTTGCCAATGTCCAGTACCGTGACGTCACCCCACCTGTTCCATTCCTTTTGTCCCTATACAGACCCAATATTTTATTGTCGCTATACAGGCCCAACCTTTTGTCCGTATAAATCTTGTCCGTAAACGTTGGGGGTGGGGGTGGGGTGGGGAGTGGCTTTTCCATGTAATACCCGTTGTCAGTAAAGTATCCCAATCCTGTTCAATTTCCTCTTGTCCGTAGACAGTCCCAATCCATTGTCTCTATACATTCTCTATGTTCAGTTTCCTTTATCTGTAGAGTATAGCACCCATGTTAAATCCCCCTTATCGGTCTATAGTCCCACCCATGTTAGATTTCCCTTTGTCCGTATATCGTCCCAGGGTGCTTTGTAATTGTCCTTATAAGTCTTGTCCATGAATCGTCCCAGGGTGTTTTGTAATGGCAATTCTTATTGTCCGTGAATCGCAGTGAAAAACTATAATGTTTGGCGGGGCGTGACATATAACTGTATATAACGCCTGGCGCAGCGGGACATGTAACTGTATATAACGCCTGACGGTCATTGTTGGCAGTGTCCAGTACCATGACGTCACCCTTGTTCCATTTCCCTTGTCGCTAAAGTGGCCCAAAATTGTTTGTCCCTATACAGGCCCAATTTTCCCCATTTTAAATTCCCATTGTCGCCAATTTTTATATACCTATTTTAACGTTAAAGTCCTATTTAGGCTAGGGTGTCCCAATCGTTGTTCGCTATATTCAATTCCACATTCACTCCATGTTAAATTTCCCTGTGTTAAAATCCAATTGTCGCCAATTTTGACATACCATTTTGTAACGTTAAAGTCCTATGGTCGCTAAAGTGACCCCCATTAATAATAGTCTTGATTCCATTTAAATAATGATGTTGGCCTGAAGGTATTAGGTTTTAATATTTTGACGTTCGTTACAAACCTTTTTATCCCAATGCGCACGATAACAGCGTTGTGAAAGAGAAGGATAAGAAGTTTCTTTAGACAGATTTGAGGACTCTGTGAATCTTTTGAAAGCTTAAAAGTTTACACGCATTCCAAATGTTTTACAGAAATTATCTATATTAACCCACAAGCCGTTTTCGTTGTAAGACAGTGGGGATCTGCGTTTAATCAGATTGGGGAGTTTTAAAACATCTTCCATTTAGGTTCAAAGGTAATACATCTTATTTGCGAAGTTCAAGAATGCATCAACACATTTATATAAATAATTTTCAAACCAACTTCAAAATAACCGTTACACAGAATCTGTATGTCTATTTGATCTTTTCCATCACATCATACAAATTTGTGAAAGAGTGACTACTGAAGCTAGATTTAGGTGGATTTGGATACATTATATGAATAATATAATTTGAGTTCGATGAAATATTTGATCAAGGTTGAAACAAGAACTAATAATGTAAAGTCCAAGAATATCACTGCAGCGATGTTGTTGCAGGGTTTAACGCTATTTGTCAGCACAAGATATACTATTCACGGCGGTCATGATAACTGGTGGACGACGAACCATGGAAAACCCCGAGAAGAAATACCGACCCACGAGCAGCTAATGGCAAGCTCTCTCACCCAAGTTTGCCGAGCCTGGTACTCGAACCCACGCGGACAGAGGTGAGAAGGCAGTGCTCCGGAACGGTGAGCGCTTTAGACCACTTGGCCACGCAGGGCCCGGACTGTGGATATATAATCCTGATCTACATCACTTTGAATACGAGCACATTATTCAATGTTATGATCTTGAACAGTTTGCTTGCTCCTTTGCTAATCGTTCCACAAATGCATATTATTTTACTTGATAATTACATAATATTAGCAAGCGCATGACAGGAAGGGTTGGGGGGGGGGGGGGAGGGGAGAATCTTCAACACTTAAGAGCTTGGTGAAAAGTCGTACTTATGATCGATATGTGGTCTACTAAAAGAAAATAGATAACCTTTGTCAGCACTATCTGTTCTGGAAACTGCAAGAGCTATCGTCGGGTCATCTATTATTTTCACCAGTTATGAAAGTTTTATTAAAAGCGAAATCACATTGGGGAATAGAAGCAGAAATGGTTTGTATGTTTTTGTTTAGTCTAAACATTTTGAATATTACCTACTAATCGTATTTGCATTGAACCTATTATTGTGTAGCACTGGTATTTCTGAATGCACTCTGTAAATTAGCTTACACTGCAATTAAACAAAACTGGAAAACCTCTGCTAGCCATTGAATATATATATATATATATATATATATATATATATATATATATATATATATATATATATATATATATATATATATATATATAAAAGCTCTTATTTGAAAATGTTATTGTCATACAGTTTTGTTTTCCTTGACCTTCGACTTCCTTTTAGAGTTACTCGTCAAATTGATGATATCCCAAAGTTGAATGTGACTCAAACCTTTTGTGAATTTCAGCCAGCAGTTTATGAGGCGTGGCAACTGACTGACGAACAGACAGACAGAAGGTGTCACAATGATCCCTCGTTAAAACGTAATATTATAGACGTTTTTATACTAGCAAAAGAAATAAAATAGATTGGAATCAGTTATAAAGACTACAATGTATGAATGGTTTCTACAAAATCAACATGATTTTATTCAAAAGGAGCTAATTGATTGCCCAACAAAACAAATCAAAGCCTCTTGTCTCAAAACCGTAAAGCGGGGTGAAACCAATCAAACAAGTTTTTGTTTGCGTCTCTAATGCAAACCAATCATCTGAGAAGCACATGCTTAAATATAATGGAATACTACTGTTCAAAATAAGTGTAATTGGTTGGTGTATAAGTAATGCAAAAAAAGAAATAAAACTGGCATGCATTGCTCGTTCAAGAAGACAGCGCAATTGCTTGATTTTTATCCATTGTACTAAAACACGGTCTGTTTTCAACTGACATAGAGAGTAGGAAAACAAAGTCCATATCCCAAGCTCGGTCTCGGTCGGCTGCAAAATCACAAAATTCAAACATTAACATATTGATAACAAAACATTGCTGCTCTCCAATCCTAGTTCTAAGATATTTGAAAATAAAGTGCAAAAGTGCTTGAAACATTCACTCAGAGAGGGTAGAAATAGCTTCAATGGACCACTGACCAATTTAGTGGTGTTACGTGTTTAGGTTCGAATTAACAGTAACACAGAAAGAGTGAAAACAACAAGCTTTTAAAAATTTAACAAATAATTTATTTTCTTGGAAAATTCAGTAAAAATGAAAAAAAGAAGAACTTACGGTTTCAAGAATCAAATCCAAAAATAATCTAAGAATAATCCATTATAAATTGCAAACGTCCTAGTAATAAATGTTCTAATAATTTCAAGTTCGAATCCTGATGGAAAATCCAAGATGGATGACGATTACGTATGATGTAGTCAGTACTTTGCTTATCTACAGTTCCTTGTAGAAATAAAAATAATGGCACTCCGGTATTGGAAATCCAAATTAAATTTGTAAGTAATGCCTTTCCAAAATTTCTGTGTGAGCACTCCTCAAAATATTTCCAGAGAATAAAGAATTAATCCTTTTGAAATCCAACTGATTTGAAGAATTATTATAGCTCAAATCTGGCTACAACAAATTAACTTGACATCAGTATAAAAAGCCCCAAACTGAGAAATCTCTCTCAAAACAAAGATTATAATGCATCATAAGACGCAGTTTCGAAATTCACCCAAGTTGCGAAATCGGGTTGGGGTGGTGGTGGTGACACATGATCATGTTTATATCACATACACAGAATATGGCCTTGATTAGACCAATGATTTTATTTCCAGAATAAACATTTTTTAAAAAAGTGTTTACTTCTTAATCAACGTAGTCCCATCATGACCTTGACAACAACCAATCATTTGAAAATAAAATAGAACTTTGTTTACTAATTCTGAATCCAGGTCAGAATTTAGATCAACACCTGTTGTTTATAAACTAACAGTCAAAGTCAAACAATTTTCCGAAAAAAGTATCATCTCTAGTGAATAAATTTACATTACAATAGCATGTAAGAAAAATAAAAATTAAAACTGACAAACAAACAAGTGTATATATATATATATATATATATATATATATATATATATATATATATATATATATATATATATATATATATATATATCGATCTGATCCAAGGCTTGTCAGTTACAAGTGGATTAGCCACAACCTTGTCTCCAGCTAAGTCGTTGCCTAGTAATAAATGAATGCCCTCAACGGGTAAAACAGAGACCATTCCGACTGTCACGGGTCCTGAAACTAAGTCTAATGACATATTTACACAATGGAGATGAACATTAACAAAGCCGCACTCTACTCCTTGAATAAGAACACTCTCATTAGAAGAAGACTTCTCAGAAAAAGGCAAAGTACCTGACAATAAAAGAATCTGAGAATCATCTGTGTCCCTTAAACTTTTAATGGAGATAGATTGGCCGAATCACCCAAGAGTGATATAGAACCCTTCGATATGAATGGTTCATAATTCTCCATAATCAAATCAGACTAGGGTTTATTAGACCCAACCAATGTCACTGCTTGAAAAAATATCTTTACTAGCTCTTAAAAGATGAAGAAAGACCAACTTTCCTTGACCTTTACTTAACTTTAATACAAATTTTAAGAAAATGTTAAAGGTATTAAAGATGATATTTACAAATAATTTTAGGGTCCTAAAATGCAAATAAATGGCCCACTTTACCAATGATCAAAAGGTGTATGAAAGAAGATCTTTTAGTTTGTAAAGAGGTAGTAAATTGTTCCATTAAGTAATTAAAGGGAACCATTTCCATTTCTTAAAAGGTAAAAAAGACCGAATTTAAGTCATAAAATCTCATTAAAGTTAACACCACATATCTTTACATTAATTAGTATATACTGCGATTTACCTTTACAGTAGTCAATAGTTACCATTACAAAAATTAAAATTGTAGAAAGTATTATCTTTTATTAGTCTTTACTGGCAACAAAATAAGCATTTTCTACTGTAAATTTGATAACAACTTTGATTTGCATCAGAGTATATCTTGTGTGTAAAATCCTGCAACAAGGCTTTACACTACACATTCAACACTTTTCACCAGTGAGCCTGGGTTCAATCCTCCGTTCCAGCACTGGTCACCATTTGGGTTTGATGGTTTCTTCTAGGTTTTATAATCTCCATTGCAACCAACACCACCATATCCCTACGTATAACATCCATCAAGTGCACAAAAATGATAGTAATCTGATGCATGAAGAATTTATAAATCAGGAAAACTTCATGCCTATGGAAATGTCTGTTCACTACTGTAACCTTGGTAACAAGTTTTACTGCATAATAATATGGGTTTTTGGGACAGATAAGTGTAAAGAAATGTAAGGAACAAACTCAAAAAAGAACAAGCTATTAGCATCATCCTTTATTACAACATTAACTTTCTCAATAATTCAACAATAATGACATGTACAACGGACAAGATTTAGAATCACATCTTGGTCATCCAACCTCCATTTATCTGACAACTGCCTTATAATATACTTCAGACGTGAATGAATGATTCAACATAACGCATACATTTATCCATTTATACAACAATTGTCTTAATAAAATATTTTAATTTCAGTGGCTTGTCTCAGATAAACAAGACGAGACTCTACATGTTTATGGAAATTTAAATTACTATGTAAAATGGTATAGCGATATACAATTTTCAAATGTGAAAAAGTACAGCAGGTCTATTACCAACATACTAAAATCTGAGAGCAGTAAACTAGTTTTTAAATGATGCAAACAAAAATTGCAGAAAACATGATTGATCATATACTTCTTTCCCACTGACAGAACACCCAATATTTCATATGACAGAAAATAACTTTGCTGTGTTATCTAAAGCTTTATTTCGTGTTAAAACCTTTAACAAAATGTAAATACATTTCCAACCAGTAGTTATCAAAAAATAAAAACTATACCGTAAAAGGATCACATAATAATATGAATGGGTCACTTTTATTAGATCAGCTACATCATTTATTTAATTTTCTGATCCAAGTACAAAATGATTACATTGCTTCTCATGGTGTATTTAATTTACATTCAACTACGTTGAGCTCCATTTTAACCAAATAGTTCTGCAACACCCACTCTAGTTATGAAATAAACCTTAGAAATGGTGACTACATTGCTCACAGAAATATACTCATCTCATCTGCACCCTATTCCTACCCCATGATGGAAATAAATGTCTATAGCCAAAAACAGAGCATGACTCTTGTGAAAATTGTGTCAATACAATGATTGGCCAATATGCATATCTTCTGAGTATGACCCTGGTACATACTTAGTTTTACAGCAATCCAAAAAAGACTGCAAGAATAGTTTTATTCACAAAATTATACACTGCACGAAGCTACAAGTCAAGAAGGGCAATAACTCTTCCAAAATTAAACAAGCGCAATAATTTGTCAATATATGCACATATTTAAATGATGACCATAGTGTGTTCAAAGTTTAACCACAATCCATTAAAAAAAATTTTTAAAAATGCAAGACAATTGCATTTATATTACAATGAAAGGTTCCGTCATGCACTGCATTCAACAGTAAGACAAAAATAGTATCATAAAACAACGGGGTAGCAAAGTGATTTGTTGATACGTCTATATCTTCAGGTCATGACCATAATATTTACCAACTTTAATGGCAATCCATCATAAACTCTGGGACTAGCTGTGCCTGGTCATTTTTAATGGAATTTTTACAACGGCACAAATTACCCAATTTATTATAATTTGCATAGTGTACATCTGCACAAAACAATATTTTACAACTGCACATTTTTCTTTTATAATTGCACAAATTTACATCAAAATCACACAAAAAAAATGCCCCAAGTTGTGCTAATGAGATTATGCTGTATGGATGGACCTGAGTATTACTATAAAGAGATAGAACTAAAACAGTCCATATAAAACATTCTTGATTGAGAAAATTAAACTATCTTTGTGTTTATACAACATGTATGCCCCTTCTCCCAACTGCAGTAAAAAACCAGTCCTAAAAACTCAAAAGTTTGACATAACCCCTTAATGGCATAAAAACATGACATCATGTGCATATGCGCACAGAAATTCCTAACAAGTTTAATTTGTCAGCATTAAGTACTTTTATGTAGAATCATTCTAAGAAGGGTTCCATTAAATAAAAGGAAAAAGTATTTTAAAAAATCTAAATTCGGTTGAAAATGTTAAGAAATGCTACAATAACCTGAAAATCTTACCCATTTGTCCACACATGCATCGAAATATGCCATATGAATTTTACCAATTCGTCAAAGTCAAGTGGGTTTTGTGTAATCATGCTAACAAACTTCAAATGATGGATAAAGAGAAAGAGAGAAACAAATGACGACATCCCACCCACTGTGAGCAATAGGAGTATAAAACTGCGTTGCACCTTGAGTAAGCCCAGGGGGACATTTTCATACCCCAAACAGCCAGTGCACCCCTACATTTAATAAAACCCCATATCATCATCATTAAAGGGGGTCAGAGGTACGTACATTGTTCCCTTGACAGCTCAAACAAGGTGCAACAATGATAACAGTACAATTTTCAGGCAAATCCAAAAGTATGCAAGCAATAAGTTTGGGACTTTTAAGTAAGTTACATGAAATCAAACAATTAATTATCATGGATGCAAACCATTCAAATTTAGTTTCATTTTCTTCATTCACTAGTTAATGTACTGCATAATTCTGTGAGAGAAAATCTCCCTCCCCACCTCCTGCCTGATTTTCAGCAGATTTCTACTCAATATTGTTTTCATCATACTCCTGAATGCTTTTGGTGATACAGAGTTGCATCTAGGATTTAGTAAGTGTGGGCACTTGCCCCCACTGAATCTAGAAAAATGGGGGACAACATAATGACAAAGGGGACCTAGCATGATGATGTAAAAAAAAACAGAGCAATATCAGGTATAAAAAGTGTATTAAATGCATATATGTTCTAAATATTACAGGATAACATTAAATACAAGTGTTCTGTATATTACAGTGAAACAATAAATGCATATTGTGTTCTGTATATTACAGTATAACACTAAATGCATATTGTGTTCTGTATATTACAGTGTAACAATAAATGCATATTGTGTTCTGTATATTACAGTATAACACTAAATGCATATTTTGTTCTGTATATTACAGCATAACACTAAATGCATATTGTGTTCTGTATACTACAGTATAACACTAAATGCATAGTGTTCTGTATATTACAGTATAACACTAAATGCATAGTGTGTTCTGTATATTACAGTATAACACTAAATGCATATTTTGTTCTGTATATTACAGTATAATACTAAATGCATATTGTGTTCTGTATACTACAGTATAACACTAAATGCATATTGTGTTCTGTATATTACAGTATAACACTAAATGCATATTGTGTTTTGTATAATACAGTATAACACTAAATGCATATTGTGTTTTGTATATTACAGTATAACATTAAATACATATTGTGTTCTGTATATTACAGTATTTTCTCTGCACAGTGACCATTACATTATCAAAGCATGCACAGCTAATTTTGTCACTCCTGTGTCCATTCTTATATCTTAAAAAACAGTGTCACATATTTACTGTGTGTCACTTCGTTTCAAATCCTGAATTGCCTGTTTGTGAGCTGAATTCAATGTCTTTCAGGGGCTGATGTCCTGAAATTAGCAATTCCAAGTATGAAGTAATTTCTTTGACAGTTTTTACACACCAATTGCAAAGCATCTGATTTATCTCACTTGTTTCCAGTCAGGCCAATTCTTTTTCCCCAGTCTGAATTACAATTTTTATTTTGACATTGGAAGGACACCTTTGTTTCAGTACCGCCGTCTTTAACATCATCTGATACAAGGATTTTTTTTCTTCACTGTTGCTGTGCCTATTGACAGAAAAATCTGTGCTCTGTGCTCTGACTGTTATTATAAGTATTAGTGATAAAATAATGAAAAAGTCTCGAGTTTTAACTGGTTTTGCTATGATAATGGATTATTGTAAAGTTAATCAGTCGACCTTTCATGTTATGATTATGATTATGATTATGATGAACATGGAGCAACATTATTAGTATGCAATTCAAATATTAGCATACGATTCAATTGTTAGCATGCCATTCAAATATTAGCATACGATTCAATTGTTAGCATGCCATTCAATTGTTAGCATGCCATTCAAATATTAACATGCCATTCAAATGTTAACATGCCATTAAAATATTAGCATGCCATTCAATTGTTAGCATGCCATTCAAATGTTAGCATGTCATTCAAATATTAACATGCCATTCAAATGTTAGCATGCCATTCAAATAGTAGCATGCAATTCAAATATTAGCATGCCATTCAGATATCTCGGTTCATAGTGAGCTTTGTAAATGTAGCGTAACAAAACCAAATGGCTTTGTTTAATTAGAACATTTCCTATTTTGAGGCTGACTTTAACATGAAAATTTCAATCTCTCAGTGAGCATGTGTCTGTATATTAGTATATGTATTGGATTGTGTGCGTGTGTGCGTGTGTGCGTGTGTGTGTGTGTGTGTGGAGGCAATATGTAGATTAACGGTAATGACAATTGGGAAGATCAATGTGTTCTTTCGCCAGGACATGTCATACGATTTTATACGATTTAAGGCCTTATATCTTATTTATTGTCCCTGTTTTCTTAATGACCGTTCAAATTGAAAAGGTCTGAAGAAAGCTAAAAAGTGCATGCCATTTTTCAACACAATGAACCAACATTAGTTCGATAAACCCTGAAAAAGGTTTTTAGAGCTGACTGCGTATGCTTTATTTATTAGCAATGAAAACAAAATTAACCTAATTGATCCGGAAATACCAGTAACCTTGTACTCTACCTTACAGCAATAGTGGCACATTGCATAGCTTTGGAAGCAATTGCCAATTATCATTTTTCACCAACAAAGTACACCTGAATCATCATTAATCATTTATTAATGCAATTACCAACAAAGCAAGCTTCCATGAACATTAATCATTTATTTGTACAATTTTCCTAATTTGAGTCAACTTCAAAGGACAACAATTGTAAAAATGAGACTTACTTAAAACCACTTTTCAAGAAGACAATACCATGCCAGTTTGAATTGATGGGTATAAAAATATTAGACCGTAGCTTAAACATTTTAACATATAATTCTAAACTTCATTTTACTTGTACACGTCTGTTTTCTCTTGGCAAGTAGAATACTGACATTGCTTTTTTCCATAGCTAACTGTATAATTTTGTTCATGCCCACCGTTTTCTGATCAATAAATTTACAATGTACTTGACAGATTTCGTGGAAACATATGACGAGTTACATTCACAAATGTTAGCTAAGTAATTGTTATATGTTTAAGATAGTTTTGTTCACAGTGATATCGTTAATGCTTTTTCCCTAATAAGTTTACGAAAACAGTCAGAAATTGAACCATAAAGCTTATCGTATGTTCAAAATAATTTTCCTGTATGAATTTCGAATGACAGTCGCCTCCTACATACAAAATAATCATTGATACATTTTTTTTGTCATATAATGAATGAAAATTCAATTTTCTATCGGAAAGTTTTCCATTGACCAAAACTTAGTAAAAGCTAATAATTTTCATTTTCTGCCCTTCATCCACCAGCTGATGGTGAAAAGTGTTAGTTTTAAACTCATGAATTTATAATAATTCTTCAGCATAAACTATTTAAATCTTCCAGAAGTTATTTTTAATTTCATTGGGCTAAGTTATGTTGCATGTTTTCAACAACCCTAAGGTTGTGTTTATACAGAGCACAAAACTAGAAAAAAGAAACAAGCAAACAAATGTCAATTAGCATAAACAAGCAAACAAATGTCAATTAGCATAAACAAGCCAACAAATGCCAATTAGCATAAACATGCAAACAAATGTCGATTAGCATAAACAAGCAAACAAATGTCAATTAGCATAAACAAACCATGTCAATTAGCATAAACAAGCAAACAAATGTAAATTAGCATAAACAAGCTGATTGATTGATTGATTGATTGTTTTTTTTTAACGGCGCATCAGCACTCTTAGGCTATTTAGCGCCAAACAAAGTGTTACTTGTATAATCTTTTAAAACTTATAAAAGGTTCTACATCGACCAGCGATATAAAAGAACAAATGGTTGAAATTAAAAACGGTAAGATGGTAACGGTGCAAAATAAAGCTTCCCGATCAACGGGAGATGTAAAAAAGATGAATAGGTATTAAAATGGGACGGAATGTATATTGCATAAAACTGCACAAGGTGATAGCATAAAAGTCAGAGTTTAGAGTAAATATTTACGGCTTTCAAGAACTCGATAATACGAGTGATGTTTATATTATCAAAAAGTTCTTTCATATCATGCACAACGTAATAACGATCGCGCGTAGGTTGTAGGTCAAAGCACTCTATCATAAAGTGCTTGACAGTGAATGGTTCATTGCAAGAAACGCACTCTGGTGGGTCTTCACCTTTTAGTATGTGGGTGTGGGTGATATAAGTATGACCAATTCGGATTCTTGCAATGACTACCTCCTCCCTACGAATGGTTCTGTAGGAAGGAGTCCATTCTCCTAGAGTTGGTTTGATTGCATGAAGTTTGTTATTTACAGCATCATTCCATGATGCCTGCCACTTCTGACGTAAGAACTTTCTGATACAAGGTTTAAAATCTGTATATGGTATTTTAAAATCAGATGGTTCTTGAGAAAGGGCCATTTTAGCAGCGCGATCTGCTTTTTCGTTACCTTTAATATCAATGTGGCTAGGTAACCAACAGTATATTATATTGTGGGAGACACTCAGCTCGGTATTTTTTACGAGTATGTTTTTCAATAATGGGTTCTCCAGTTTTCTATTGTGTAGTGACTGAAGTACTGATAGCGAGTCGGAGAAGATGATACAGTTTGAAATACGATTCTTTTCTATATGTTGCAGAGCAAGGTCTATTGCTCTGATTTCGGCTGTAAAAATTGATGCTCCATTTGGTAAGCGAACTTGCGTTGTGTGATTTCCACAAACAAAGGCTGCAGCAGCCTTTTCCTCATCCTTTGATCCATCAGTGTAAATTCTCGTGTAGTTTTTAAATTCGGTGAGGAGTTCATGGTAAGAGTTGTGGAAGATAGAAGGGTTTGTTTCGGATTTTTTTCCATCGTGTAGCGTAAAACGTACTTTTGGTTGTTTAATTAGCCAGGGTGGTGTTTCGGAGATGGATGTTTTCTGAATTTTTGAAAGATCTATATTTGTAGTGTCAAGGCTGGATGATATTCTAATGCCAAAGGAAGGTATGGCGTTTGGTTTATTTTCGTATAAAGTTTTGTATTTGGGTTGAAAAACAGCCGAAAAAGCAGGATTCAGAGGGTTTGATTTAAATTAAATTAAATCATAAACAAGCTATGTCAGTTAGCATAAACAAGAAAACAAATGTCAATTAGCATAAACAAGCAAACAAATGTCAATTAGGATAAACAAGCAAACAAATGTCAATTAGCATAAACAAGCAAACAGATGTCGATTAGCATAAACAAGCAAACAAATGTCAGTTAGCATAAACAAGCAAACAAATATCAATTAGAATAAACAAGCAAACAAATGTCAACTAGCATTTAAGCTTTTGTGAAGAGCCATTTAATAGCTATGATGTAAAACATGGTTTAAGGATGGTCGCTAATGAAAATTTAAAGTATTATGTTTTTTAAACATTTATATTTTTTATAGCTGGGAATCAAAGAAATCAGAAGTCACTTAAAATTTTTATAGGCTGGCGTGAATTCTATTTCGCTGCGTTAAGTAAATGTCATCAAGTAAGGCTAAACACACAGAAAAGAATAAGAAAATATCTCCCGTTACTAAATGTCAATAAATGAACAATGAATGATTTACAAAATTTGCACGTGTTGAATATTTTTGACTACCTTTATTAAAATATGTAAAGAAATATTCGTTACTGATGGAAAGTTGTCAGTGTGACACAATTACAGAAGTGACATCGGTTTTCCACAAAATAAAGCTTGGGCAGCCAATTCACGGCATTTTGTATATTTCTAAACATCCTCAAGGGTCGCTCCATATATGATGAATACTTTCCACAGAGTGACATGTGTAAGGTGAAGTAATCTGCATATGCAACATGCACAGTGGAGAGAATTTAGGCATACCTCTATGCTACATTCATGTATTTTGGCTGCAGATTCTTTAAATGTTATAGTTGTGGAAATCGTGCACGATCCAAGAACGTGTCTGTTCAAAATATCCTGGAAAAATCAGCCTGAACAAGTCAAACGTTCACTAACTTCAGTAGGTGTTAAAATAGAAAACGAATGTTGCCGGAGGAGGCAATACCAGCTTTGTAGTGCAATGAATTATAATACGAAAATTTACAACATAAAGCTTTTAGCGAGTTCTTTTACAATTTACCTTTGAAGTCCAGAAGTAAAGATGACCAAGTGGAGTAAGCAATTGTTTGATAGATACATATCTGACGTAAGTCCAAGCTGTATACTTTGTAACCCAGAGTAAATCTACACCCAAATAAAAGGAATTAAAAGTTATTTTAACAGATTCTAAAATATACAAGATCTTTTTCTTAAATAACCAGGAGATTCAGTGAGGAAAACTTTAGAAATTCTTTTTCTTGAAACCATATGCAAAGTATGAAACTATACACTACCACTCAAAGTCTCCCATACTTTACCTTGAATCTAAAATTTTCTTTCAAAATCGCTGCTATTGTGCTACATAAGTGCTTAACATTTCGTCGTTGCTGTTTTCTTTGTTTGAAACTGTATTGTCCTCTAAGTTCCCCGAAAATTACAACAACAACAAAAAGCAATTAGTTCAACTTGTCAAAGAAAATTAAAAAATGTTGATTAACTTGTCAACAATTAGCATATTGTTCTAAACACACACACACACACACACACACATTATTTTTAAATTCTCTATAATTAATTGTATATACCTTGATTTCTTTCATAGAAATCCGAAAGGACTGTGTAGATAGATGAGATTTAATTGCTAGGTCGTCATGCGAGTGTGTCTGCTACGCACGAGTGCACATAAATCAAATTGAGTAGCATCATTTTTTTGGCTGATGTTTGCTTAGACGTGAGAGAATATGGGTTCGTGTGTGCAGGCAAGGCGATGGGTGCTGTTTAACCGTGAACCTGGGTTCGATTCTCCGTAGAGTTCGAATTTAAAATTATCTAACCTGTATGATAGTATTATTTGTATTAAAATAGTAATTCTTCTTATTATTATCAAGCATTCTTCTATGGAATCCAGGGATAGCACTTTATATTTATAATTCTCTCTCTCTCTCTCTGTCTCTCTCTCTCTCTCTCTGTATATATATATATATATATATATATATATATATATATATATATATATATATATATATATATATATATGATATAGACTTACTGTGGTTCAAGTCCTACTTGGTCAACAGGACATAAATTGTATCTGCAAATGGAATATACTCCATACACTCCAGCCCAGTTGATCTATGTTGTGGTGTTCCACAGGGGTCTGTTCTTGGACCTGTTCTCGGACCTGTTCTCTTCATTCTATACACTCAGCCGCTCTCAAGTGTCATAGATCATCATCCAGTGTGTCACCAATTGTACGCTGATGACACCCAAATATACAAATCTAGCCACCCAACTGAAGTTGATGCTACCATCCAAGGTATAGAGAGGTACATTTCTGATGTGAAATCATGGATGACATGTAACAAGCTGCCGATGAATGATGGTAAAACTGAGGCCATTCTGATCATAACACAAAGACTTTCTCATTCACATCCTTTACCTCAAACAATAAATATCAGCAACACAAACATTAAAATCACACAATCAGTACGAAATCTATGTGTTACTCTGGACAGTACTCTCAAATTGCACCAACGTGACATGAACATATGCAAGGCTGCATATATTGAGCTGAGACGCATCAGCTCAATTCGCAAATATCTTTCAGTTGATGCCAATAAAACACCTCTGTGTTCATTAGTACTTTCAAGGCTGGACTATTGTAACTCAATTATGTCTGGTTCATCTTAATATCTACTCCAGAAACTTCAAAAAGTTCAAAACACAGCTGCTCGGATCATACTTAGAGTACCATGATCAAAGCACACCTCCCCGCTGCTCTGTACCCTACACTGGCTATCCATTCGATCCAGAATCAAACACAAAATTTGTTCTCTGTGCTACGTTTCACTGTCGGACTCTAGTCCAACATACCTATCCGACCTCACCCATGTGTACACACCAACAAGATACTTACGCTCCTCTTCTGACAATCGTATACTCATTATTCCCACTATGAAAACAAAGTCATATGGACAACGTTCTTTTGCATACCAGGGCCCAGCAACGTGGAATGAATTGCCCACTGAACTTAGACACAAAGACAGTGAGCCCATTCAAGAGTGCTCTCAAAACTCACTTATTTCGACTGCAAGAACAAACTTAAAGACCTAATAATGTTTCCTACCTTAAACATTCTCAGCATATTTTTTATGTTTTCTAATTTCATGGTGTTTGTTTTTGTAATCATATCATTATATGTTTATTATGTTATAGGTGTTGTCTAATGTTGTAAAGCGCTTAGAGCTTCTAAAGATTAGGCGCTATACAAAGTCCTCATTATTATTATTATTATTATTATTATTATTATTATCATTATGTATGTGTGTGTGCGTGCGTGTGTGTGTGTGTGTGTGTGTGTGTGGTAGTTTACACATGTATTATGTGATTTTATGAGTGTTTGCTATAGCTCAGTTTTTAAACGATACACTTTGTGGAATATAATAACTGCACGATACTGGTTTCACACTCGTTCTATTTGTTCCTCACTTTTATCAGTAAACAAATAGGCTGTTAGATTTACAGGTAGCAAATAAAATTATCGCAGTAATATTTAGTCTGTTACTGCCTATGAGTAGTAGCAAGATGCTAGAGAAAATTGATACTATGTTTTAGTGATAAAGGTCAAAACCTTCTAATCCCCATGACTTTGTCCTCACATCACTCGCGATTACACGCCAGCCCACACGCGAAAACACGAAGCGAATTCACCATGAAGTGCCCAAGCCAGAAGATAGCTATGTGGATAGAAGACCTTAACCTAGATCAGCAACCAAGCAAATCTCCATTATCATACTACGTACACGTTTCCGAGATTGTGATATTAACTCCGTTGACGTGACAAGTACAAATATAATTACATAAACAAGTATATGCATATATAAAAACACAGATACAAAGAGAAATACGTATACATACACAAATACATACACGTCCGATTACACGTGCAAGATCAGAATTTACAGCAACGCTCGTGTGGTAAATAAACAGACATCTATTAGTGGAATTGTATTACACATACAACCTTTGCATGTAAGTGAAGTTTTCAGTGAGGCCAATATTATTGATTGTGACTATACAATAAATGTGGAAGTTCCTTTTCTGTGAGACTAAAACATCACTGCAGAATAGGATCGATAGTTCCTACAATACTGTATATAAATAAAATATTCTGCTGTGTTTTCTCTGTATGTCCAAACTTCATACTAATTGGGCCAATATATTCTGCAAAGATTGTGTAAGAATATTATATTAGGCAATTACTGTGAAATATATATTTATGTATTAATATATATATATATATATATATATATATATATATATATATATATATATATATATATATATATATATATATATATATATATATGAGTTTACAATTTGATCGGCATATTTTGAAAGGATTTATGAGCATAGCTAATAAGGGATATAAGGGAATCACTTTACAAATCAATGGGTTGGTTTACCCTGACAGAAAAGATCGTTATTTTGCTTATATGCATCATACATATTTATCAAATGAAATCAAAAGATGTTGCATGACTTTTCAAAGAAGTATTTCAGAGTGCCTTGATTAATTAATCGAGTAATGGATTCTACTGAAAGAACAACGACGTCTACTTGGTCAAGCTGATAACAAAAGTTTGAAAAGACATAAAGACATTGTATGATATCTTGTAAGAAAACTTCATTTCGTTGACGTTAGCGAGCGAACCTAGCGACGAAGATAGTGAATGTAGACAAGACACCAGTGGTAGTGAATGTAAGAAGGATCATCGTAATAAAAAGAAAAAAAATAATATTAATATAGTAATTACATCTAAACTCACTAACCATCGGGACAGAATTTATGAAACCATATATATGTCAAGAGGAGCGAAATCCATAGCTGAGATATACAAACAATCGAAAACGTTGAAAATTATTCGATTTGACGCTGCAAACGGTAGTAAGAGGGTTGGCGCGGTACTCAGTGTAGATCATTTGAGTCAGTTGAGGTTGACGGTGACTTTAGACATATTTTACATAATAAACACGTATTGGTGATGACTAAATGGGTAATGGAAGTGATATTATAATTTGATTGTTGGAAATCATCTTTAAGTTTTCTGATGCCATTTTAGAAATTGCAGAGATCCATACAAAAAGTGAAGTCTCAATAACTACCAGGTCCATATTTGTTGCATTTTTCGGACTTAGGCAGTGCATGCTTGCTTCCAATATCTGCCAAACAAGAAAACATCCAATTTATCTGGACAATATGCAACATTTGCGAGGTAAACGACTCAACTGTTTCAGCTCAGTTGATTTTAATCAAATGCAAATACGATAATAAGCAAACTTCAAAAATGTAGTTCGTAATCTACATTCGAAATTAAATAAAATAAACGAATTTATGCTACGACAACTTTTGAGTAAATTGCATAAAAAGCGATTAGAAGAAATAATATTTAAACAAGTACACTTGATATGCATTTCATTCTCAGCAGTCTACCATCCACAATGAAATTAAATTGGAATGCTCAGCTTTTGCACTTTGCTCTAGCGCCATTTGAACTTTTTTGGTATGAAAGAAACTTGGTCTCATTGGACGGTCTCTGGCATGCCATCCACGAAATCAAAGTAACTGTTTTCACTTTAAGTCGTCTTATACCTAAAAAAAAGCTGTTTGTCTATTTTTCAGAGCTTGATATCAGATTATTTCTCAGAGCACTGAGACCTTAATATTACAAGGTTAGAAAAGTTGATATGGATCGTTGTCGTCGATTGTGTTTGTTGTTTACAATTTTGTTGAACGTTAGAGGTGACATAATCATTATATTAAGAAAATGTGGAGGTTACATAACGCGAAAGTTTACACGCACAGTTCACAGAGTTCTGCGTGCAAGTGTATCTTGATTTCTAATTTGTTTTAGAAAGACATAAACTGTCGTGGCTTTTGTCGTTAAATATGTTCTTTATCTTGTTCCAGTTCTTTTCATTCTTTGTTCTGTGTTAGTCAGTTGCGTCATTTATCTATCCTTTCTCCTTATTGAATTAGACAAATGTTCATTTTTAAAGAAACTTGTATAAACCTGCAGACATTATGTTGGATCTAGAGTCACCCATATCTCTAGTTCCGTTATGTTTGATAGAAGGTAGCAATAGAGAAAACACTTAATTCTTTTTTATTGAAACAGCATCTTTATTTTTTAATTGGATTATACACAAAGACCTAAGGGTTCCTTTCTGATTGTCAACAACACGTCAAGGATGAAGTCCTTGTTTCTTTTAATTAGGGTACTTTATAGTTTATGTTCCGAGCCATAGATAAAAGAAACTGTTAATAACTTGGGAATGAATAAATAAAGATCGCAGTAACACAATGAGTGTTTCAGTATTTGTCGTATTTTCCAAATGTTGATCCGCCTTCAATCAGTTTCTTCTGTTCAGAAATACTGCAATGGCCGAAAACAAGTGTAACATACGTTAAGTATTCAAAAATACATATCGCATGACGACATGGGATAAAAGGATAACAAAGCGACACTTAGACCAAACTTGATACAAAACAAAGAATGTAAATGTGGTGGGTCAGAAAATAAGCAATTAAATATGTCCATGATGGTTTTATTCGACCTTCTTAAGAACGAATTTAATGTTGAGAGATTATAATCTGTGTTGAATGATGGTTGTCAGGCAAATATGGTGTCAGATGATTTTATTCGACTCTGATTGTATGAGGCACTGTAAATATCGACTGGATGCACATTTTAACTTTTTAAATCTGATGCATAAATACCATATAATATTTATCATGGATAACTTGAATCTTGAAACCCAGATAACACAAAATGTGTCACAACCAACTGGTTCCCAAAAGCATGGTTCAAGTTGTATGATTATGTCCATTGGGATTTCAATGAGGTATTGACAGAAATGATTTTATGGCATGGAATATTAATTCCAGTTTTAGGTACGTATTTTTTTTTTGGTGTATATCCTTTAAACCTGTTGAATTACTGTAGTACTTGTCATTGATTGTCCACCAAAATAAATATTTTAGTAAACCTGCTATAAAACCATTGCAAACACATTTATCACTTTTTATGGAGATAGGTTTTCTTTGTTATCTTGGATACCTTTGTAGATACAGCAGACATAACTATCAACCCAGTATTTGTCGTTCTTCAAACTGTTTTCATTTTCATGTTACATGTTATGTTTTTCTTCACTTTCGTATCATATGGTGATTTTGCTGCAACTTTGTACACACTTATGAAGTGTCTAACCCACTAAGAGTTTAATTAAATGCATGTATGCCATCACCTTCAATAAAAATATACTATCTATATACAGAATCCCTCGATCGTTTTGTTAGTTTCCCTGATATACCTCCTCGGTCATGTATACATTTATTGAAACAATAATATATCTACTTCTGATGCCACCAAACTCTGTATCCTTCTAAAATTGTCTATTGGTTTAAGACCAAGGCGAAATCTGTATTTATATTTCACTCGATATTCTCATTAAATTCCCCAACCCATTCTTTGTATGAGTAGAAAAGGGAACCGTTGTCTGCACATTAATTACAGGGCCTAATAGGCCATTGCTAAAAAAAATCATTACACATGAGAAACACGCTTAAAGTGGAGTAAATGCAATATTCATCCGTTAGGCTTTTCTGTTTTCCGGGGAACAAGAAAACGTTGATGATTATATTCAAGGTGCGAAAATTGCGGATTTTAACACTTTGAGAAACATTTAATTTATTAAGGAAATATCGTCAAGTGAGCAATAACCAATATTTTCAAATGGACAAGATGTTTTCGAACCATCCTCACATCTCAACGTTACTTCAAGCAAATAAAGTTTATTTTCTTAGCGAAAAATATCGAAGAATATTTCAAACAAGCAACTAAACTTTTACTGCGTAAATTACAAGTAAATTTGAAAGAAACATTTGCTGCTTTCATAAAATATGGCCTTACATAGTAGAGTATAGATTTCAATGATATCCTTTTGTGACACTATACTCTCAGTAATACTGCAAAGTTCGGTATACCTGGAACGAAATATTGCAACTGAAAAAAAGACCATAGAAAAGGTCGATAGCACTAGCTGATATATTATATTGCAATTCTAGAGTTGCGAGGATGATTAATGTTGACGATAATTTAGGATGATACAAGTTGCTTATTCGAGGTTGCTAGGCGAAATGGAGTCTATGGAAACTATTGTTTACTACTATTAAAACTATATGATCTTAATGAAGTAACAAAAAGAAGCGAAACCAAACTTAACAAAGAATTTAATGCTAATGTCATAAAATGAAAATTTAAGAGGACTTACAGAATTCTAAATTAAATCCAAAATAATCCTAGAAGTTATATCTCAAGTCCAAAATAATAGGGTGTTCGAAATTAATTCCAGTTCCTGAATGTACTGATGTACCAACAACCGTAATTGTATTGAAGTGCCAACAGTCATAATGCATCACAATGACATTTCCCAGAACGTCTTTGAATGGATTCACAATAATCCCAAAATAGTACTTTGCCCAAACAGTTACATGAGCACTTTGTAAATCCATTAAATCTAAACACAACTTTCAATACTTCTGCAGACTGAACATAAAATAAAAACGATAATAAAAAAAGGAATTCGGAATGAATCAATTGTTCTTTTCTTCCACCTTATATATTTCACTACGACTCTTCTATGGGTCTATTTCTACGTGCAATTAGATGTTGTTATACTGGTTGTACTTCCATACGTACGTGCAACATATGTTGTTATTATATGCCGATTTTTTTTCTCCATTAACTTGACATTGTCAAATCGTGCAGTATTTTCCGCCTGTGTATAAAAATAGTATAGTGTATTAGGAACTAATTTGTTAACAAACAATGTACGTTCATGTAGTTTAGGCTTTATCTTTTGGTTCGTCACATTTGTTTGTGGATCAACAAAACAAGCTGTTTCGTCAGAAGATGATAAAGTTAACGAAGTGTACGAGTTCAATGAGTCACAAATGAAACTTTCAAAAAAGCAAACGGAGTGAACGTGATATTCGCAGTGTCAACAACAAACATGAAAATGCCATTCTGATGATTCAAACTGTTATTTTTAGGACAGCATACAAGTGACATGGCATAAACATATGTGTTCTTTATTTGTTAATAAGCATGGTAATAAATATAATTACATCTATTCATCTCGACTTTCCTCAAAATGTACTTTCTTAGTTCTGCAATTCCCATGTCATGTAAAACCTGATACACATCGAAACTGTACTGTAATTTCGACTACATTTCCAACTGAAATCACATTTTCCTTACTGCACTCAAAATTAAATGAATGTGATATTCTATGGCTTCTTTTTGACACTTTCAATTAAAAGAAATCATATTTTCTCCACAAAAAAGAAGCACAGGTTCAGTTGATTTAACTGCTCAAAAATCATTTACATCGTATGGAACTGCCCCAATCAATCCAGTCGATCACAAGCAGAAAAGCAGAATTGAGTTGGATCGACAGAACAACAAAATCCATTTATTCCAGACCAACTGTAACAGTTATTTCAATGCACATTCGTTCATAATAGAACTCTAAATTTCAATTTTAAGTAGACCAAAGCCAGAATTATTTTTTCACTTTAAATCAAGTTTCATGTTATATATATATATATATATATATATATATATATATATATATATATATATATATATAATAATTATTATTATTATTATTATTATTATTTTAGTAAACACTTTTTCCTTTTGTTTCTTTTCTCTCGTGTTCCTCTACTATTCTCCTCTTCTTCGTCGTTTTGTCCGTTATTCCCTTTCACTTCTCCCTTATCGTGTTCTTCCTGCTTGAGGTAACTTCACTGTTTATTGCAAAAGATCAACTGAAAGTTCAGTCTTCCATCAGTGTTGCATTTTAAAGTACGAACTGCTGTATGTAATTAGCTATCGATCTTTGTGAGTACCACATCAATCGAGGCAGTAGGTGGCAGCACTCCAATGTTCCATGGTTAGATAAGTTTATTTCCCATTTTATTCTGCCTTTAGTGAAATATATATGAACTCTGGGAGAGACTGGATTTAAAATGACTTGGTTACGGTTTCTATCGCTTGTTAAATAATGAAGAAAAAATGCACAATTTTTATAATTACAGAATAGTCCTGTGAAAGAAAATTATACGGTCAAAGAAAAGCATACGAGAAATTTGGCAATCTTATCGATTTACGATTTGGCTGCTCAGGCTTTCTATTTTGGAAAACCGATGTTACCTTAATAAATGCATTATATCGAACATGTCCACTCACTAATATATTTTTATTTTAAATACTCATTCAGCTGTTGAATATGTTTGGGGTTGTTATTCACAATACAATAAATATGGTTATGATTAACCATATTTATTGTATTGTTAACAGCAACAACCCTAACAATATCGGACCATCTGCGAGCAACCACTTTTAGCTGATTGCTCTTGGGATGTTGGAGACTATTTTGCCATGGTGTCCACTTCCCAATATAACTAAGGAGGAAAACGATAGATTCTCAGGGGATAGGGTTAAGACAACTACCGAATAGTGCCAATTGGGATGCGTTTCAATCACTAAGCGAATCAGATTAGATCATTGTTTCGAATCGTGTTGGATACTCTGATCTTACTTACTAACATAATCAGGGAGAGGAAAAAGGTATTTTGAGATTGTAATGTCAATCCAATAAGTGAACATTTTAATAAATCACCGTATATGACGAGATAGTACCCGACGTACCATCAGCGAGAGTAAGATACAAACATGGAGATCCTACAGATCTAGGTGCTTCTCTTTTAAATCAGTATGAAACACAGCAGGGCAAAATTTAAAACAGCCGTATCAAGCATCTCAATAAATCGGACAAACTGGTCACGACTCTATCAGAAATTTTTAACAAATTTGCCTAGAAATTCACAAAATACTGTTCCGCCGTGTCGAAGACATTAAAGAAAAATCCCTTTTAAAAGTTAAAACCTCTAACACTTAAGGTTACAATAAACTGTTTACCCTTAGAAAACTACAAGACTTGTGTTTTGTCTGGAACTTTTTGAAACTACTACTTCAAAACGCTTCTACGTTAAAGCAAATGAACATCACTTTATCTGAGATAAACGAATCTGGCTCTTCAGCATACTGTACGACCAAAGCATCCTTTAATCTCTCTAATACTGCATCAGATGTCGTCTATACGCCAGAGTACTGACCTTGTGTTGTCGAGAGCTAAAGTTAGTTCTGCGGTTTGGTGTGCCAGTTTGACTTGTTCTGAATGCAGCAGGGAGCCGTCTGACCAATATTGCGGAGATCTCTATTCCCGATACCACCCTGTTGTTGAAGTCGCTCCCCTTCCCAAGAGTATTTGATATTTGCTATTGAAAGGAGTCATCTACGTTGCTCTTGTTAGCTCACATGGTCAAAAGCAAATCGAGCTTATTGTATGACCTTTTTCCGTCTGCCTTCGTACGTCAATCAGAACTTGCTTATTAACATTAGAGCCGCCATTTCTTGTTTTGTTGTGGATCAATGAACTTATATGGCTTTTGTCCTTCATCAATCCTTCCAGCAACACATGTGTGAACACTCAGTGGTTTAACTTTTTGACAGATTTCCCTTAGAGTTGGCACGTTGAGTTTGATTATGACATTCACTAACACTAATGAGGTGTCTATCATCGGATTGGCCAAGCTTGTGAACACTCTAGAAACCATATTTCTGATCCGATCTTGATCAGATTTAGAGAGTAAGCGTATATCATCAAGATCTAGATTATAAGCCGGATCATCGCATATTAATGAGGACCCATGCTAATAAAGAGTGTAGGAATCCAACCCGCAATCTTCTGGGTATGACGCAAGTGACTTAACCACTGGTTCATTGCAGTGGGGATCTCAGTTGCTTTCTGCACACTCATTAAGAGACGGGTACTCAGGAGGATAACGACAGACATGATAATCCATGCTGACTGCACAGAATAGCTCTACTTATAATATCAAGTAAGTACATGTACTTGAATACTGGGACTACGATCACTTTCTAAGTTATGAATTAGAACCTAGTCCACTGGGGCAAGCACAACGAGAGGTCCTTATGTGTGTGTATGTGTGTGGTATATGAATGAAATGTGCTCTGAGCTTTTCTTTCGAATCTGCAGCTGTAATACGTGCGTAAATTGGTTTCAACAAGCTGACATATGTAAACGTTATAAGTGAGCCACATCATGTCTATTTGAGTGCATTGTTTCATGGCCTTCAGTCGTGACCGTACTTCCCTGTGTGTGTGTGTGTGTGTGTGTGAGGGGGGAGGGCATGCTACGGATTAGAAGGTGGAGCTGCAGCTGCTGTTTTGACGCCCTGAGACGCCAGAATGAGCCTCCATTTTGCTGGAGCTGTTGCAGCCAGCCTGGAATCTTTGAATTAAATTAGGGCCTCTCGATGAGCAAGTTCCGTCGTCTTTTCGAATATATCTTTTTCACGTCTGTGGCTTGCAGGGCCTTGGGGTTTTGGGCCTGTTTGTGTCTTGGATCTTGCAGTAGCGTGCTTTGCTCTTGGGTGCTGTGGAGTGTTCTGTGCTGCTTGCGTTGGTTTTTGTGGTGGTGGAGAAAGCGGATGGGACGGTGAAAGCTTTCTGCAGTCTCCAGTCTCCTGGACGAAGAATACGAGGCAAAAACCGTGAATGGTGTTGAACGTATCAACTTCAGTGTTTTTGTGACATTCAGCCGTGACGTCTGATATTTACCCAAATGGACTGAACATCATTTTTTTTTTCAAATTATATAGACTGCTTCTACTTTTTTTCCAGCTCAATCCTTATATATACAAACAAAATCAATGTTGCTCGTGCAAAAGTAAACTCTTGATGACTAATTATTTTAAATTCAAGAATTCTATGTTATGGTTGTAAGCAATACTCCAATGAATAAAATCGAAAGTGTGTTCGTAAAGAAATAAGATGAATCCCCTCCTTCGCCCCAAAAAATGATATTTAAGATTATTGCATAAATTTACTCAAGATATTGTTGATTTATTTGTGAAGATGTGTGTTGAGAAAAGAACTATTACAATATTAATTGAAGACACAGCCACAGTTACCCTTGGGGGAAATCAGGACAGATTAATTCAAACAGGAGTCATAAACACAATTTGTACTAAAAATAACAAATGTATGGATGCAAATAGAAGAAAAATTGTTTAAGTATAAGAATATGTTTTCCTCAGTTCTGCTGGAAAAAGGCAACAATTAAATAAAAAATATTTTAAAAAGATAAATAAAAAGATAAAAATAAAAATCTAAGTGCAGAAATTGCAAAAAATAATCATCTTCATTGGAGATATGAAAGTGAATATTAAAAATGTTCTCAATAAAAGTTTTACATTCCTAAAATTGTAATGAAAATCTTTCACGGATTATATTTTTTTCTTTCAATATTCGCATTCAGCATAATTGACAAGAAGATCATGTGCGTAATCAATTTGTAAACACGAGTTCCTCGACGGGAATAACGCTTTACAGTCCCAAACGATTTTCTAGTAATCCAAGATGAAACCATTTCTTTAGTTCAACTGCTGAGTGTTTAAAGTATCGCTGATATTTTTCAGCGATAACAATACTTTCAAATTAGCTACTATGGCGTCTATGATCGAGGTCGGATTGGCCTTATTTTCATTCAGGACAAGTATACACCATAAACATTTCTTTGCTTCCCCGTCCCATGTCAATATAACCATATTTTCTGAGGAAATAATTACAAGAAGATTGTCAAGACAGCCGTCGTAGCTGCCATACTTGATTTACAATGTGTGCCATCTTCATTTAGGTATCATGCCAAGTCTCTTTGTGAAAATTCCATGTTGATATGGTCGTCCATTTTGAGGCAATATAAAAACCCAATACTTTCAAGGTCAGTTTGCATCATTTTTATTTAAGAACAACTAAACTACATGTAAGTTTTTTCATAAAACTTGCATGACTTATGGGTAGCGATAACAATGATTTTAAATTTGCTATCATCGTGTCCATACTGGAGAACAGATCGGCATCATTTTAACTTAGGTCTAAATAGACATCTTAAGACATCTTGAGGTGAAAATCAATGATGATATGACTTTCCGTTCGAGAGGAGTAATTATACGATTTCCAAGATGGCTGTTGTGGTGGATATCAGATGGGCACCACCTGCATTTAGGACCAACCAGACATCATAAGAAGTCTTTCGAGGGAAAGTATAGTGTCAACATGACCTGCTTTCTAGGTAGCGACAAGATTTTCAATATGGTTACTGTATCTGCCAGATTGGAAGCTTGGTCGACAAGTTTCCAACTAGATATCATAAGAAATATTTCAGTGAAAATCCCATGTTGATACGACCATTCATTTTAGAAACGTAGCGTGAAAGAAATGTAAAAAAACCCACCAAGATTGACCAAGTTGGATATCTGAGCGGCCTCATTTTTATTTCGGACCAACTAGACATCATACATGGTCTTTCAGAAAAATCCCATGTTGACATCACCATCCGTCGAGTAGTAGTGATATGGCCGTTGTGCAGCAACACAATTTTCATTTAAGAACAGACTCAGATCTTAAGAAGTCTTCTGGTGTAAGCCCCTGTGTCAATATGAATGTAAGCTAATGAAGAGTAGCAAGAACATTTTCATGATGGCGGTTGTAACCGTCGTATTGGATAACACAGATGTACCAGTTTCGCGTAGAACCATAGACACAGTAAGAAGACTTTTAGTGAAAACTTAGTTTCAATATGACTACTTTTAGTGAAAACGTTATTTTAATATGACCATCCATTCGAGAGGTGTAGTGATAACAAGATTTACAAGATGATCATTGAGGTGGCCATAATGGACAGATCGGCACCATATTTATTCAGCATCAACTGGGCATCATAAGATGTCTCCCGGTAGAAATCCCATGTAAATAAGAATTTACATTCAGGACAAGTAGCGATAACAAGAATTTAAGATGGCAGCTGTGCTAGCCATACTGGATGTCAGATCGGAAGAATTTTCATTGAGGACCAACTAAAGCTTTGAATGAGTGGTGATGAGACGACGACTCTGAAGTGTGACACAACTGTCCATAACTCTGTGAAAACTCATGGAAAAATGTTCAGACCAAACTTACCTCCTAAACAGTACTGAGAACCAATCAGTGTATCTCTATACTGAACTATGGTGTCTCAATGAAAAGGTTGAGAGAGCCAAGTCCCATGACTGGCACAAACAACACTCTGGGATACATTCCTGGTGAGTTTCCATTATGAACAAATACTTCTTCCCATTTTGCGAGAAGAATGTCTCTCTATTGCTGCTGAATGTCGACCCTGGGTCATTTATTTGGGTAGCCTGTAGAATAGGGATCTCTTGAAGTTGGGGATGGACACTGAATGTGATCTGAAGGCAATCTAAGCCGATCCGTCTTCCCAATTCTGTTGTGAAGTGTTTCCATTTTCCTTCAAAAGGGTGTGTAAAAAAAGCGCTGTGTACATGGCGTTGTTTTATTCTGGATGAAGTCTGACGAGGAGAGAAACCGGATAAACTAATATTTATCTTCTTGCCCTCCGTCATCAGTAGCTTTTGGAACCGTGTTCTTGTTTGAGCAAAGGGCGTGTATAGCTGTCTCTCAATTTGATGTGCACTAGATGGATTCTTCCTGTTTTCTAGTCTATACTTTTAAAGGAGGTTGGGCCTGTACAAGACATCCATTTTGGAAGCCTGTTTCCGAACTTCATCCACATGACTATGGAAGACCAGATTAGATGAAAGCATTGAGTGTGATTTAAGGGCAACTTTACGATGTTCCTCAACAAAGGTGGTCATGGAAACACTAGCAAGCCTTAAATTTCACGAGGCTGCCATGGAATCAACTAATGCAATGCGTGATCTGTCTAGAACACGTCATCCATGAGACAAACTCCCAAATGTGACCAGCAGGGTTATTGACAAAAGAGGGTCGGCTGCATTCAGATTGGTGAAATATAGCTATTGATGCCAAATCAATTAAATGCTATTCCAATGGAATTTTCAACCAGATATTGTGTCAAGAAAGGACATCTGGTCAATAACAACCTATGCAGGTTTTGCCATTCAGAAGTTTTCAAAGTCCCTGTTGAGAAATGGGATCTCAGTTTGAAAAAGAGGAATACGTGCTTTGGTAAATTTTGATGGGAGTCCTCACTACACAATGAAAGTTGGTTGACACTTGGGTCATGGAGATTCCTCTGCAAGCAATATAACAAATCAGTGATTTGATCAGGCTGTGGTTGCTGTTTGAATGTCAGTTCGTCTTTTTTGCAAATAGAATGATATATGTGGGAAATTTGTAAGTTGCTAATGATGGTAATGGAGATGGTCAAAACTCAGGTGGGAAAAGCGGGACAACTTCAACAATTCATAGAAGTTGTGACTCCTTTTGGACATCGTTGGGATCAAGCATGGACTATAGTGATAGTGAGCATAAGTTCTCAGAGACAGAAAAAAAGTGGGGCTATGGATGCTTCCTGTAATGGGTGTGATGAAGCTGACAAAAGAAAAACTGAAATGGACAGTGAAAAAAAAAACCCCGTCAACCTAGTAAAGTTGTGACACTTCTCTCCAGTTATTCACGGGATAATTATCAATAGTCATTTATCTGGAACTGGAGTGTTGCTGTAGTCGGTTTTGGGTGATTATGGAGGAAGTGCCAGAGCTATCAGGGTTTCAGTCTGCACAACTTCCATGAGTCAGGTACTATACAGATAATTCTTTGAATGACAGAGCTGGGAATACATGTCCGAGTCAGAGCTACAACTAGCAATTCTGGTTGTTGCACAACTTCCATGAGTCAGGTACTAGACAGTTCATTCTTTGATGTCAGAGCTGGGAATACGTGTCTGAGTCAGAGCTAAAACTAGCAATTCTGGTTGTTGGAAACTACCTGTCTTGAAGCTGGCACCAGGTATATCATGAAAACAGACCACTGCACCCAGTTCCATTAGCCACTTATTTTTCAGAGCACGTGTTCTCTGTATCAAATTACTAATGCCAAAGTCTAGAGCCAGCTATACCAAAAGTGATCAGCTATAATAGAAGTAATAAACAGACATGTAGCTGGACTTCTTCCTGTTGTGAGAGAACTCACTAAAAATTATTTGATTTTGCGAGGTATCAACTGAATAATGCTCCCTGATATCAGTCGATGTAGTTACTGATGTACTGACGTGATTTTGTGCCAAAATCCCTTTACCAAAGGGGAGATCACTCACCTTGGCAGGCAGACAACTTCTAGAACTGTTACTACTAAAAAACAGGATAGTAGCTGTGCCATGATCATTATGATTGGGAAGTATATCAAAGGAATGGTGAGAGCCCACCTTGGCAGACATCTGCATAATCAAAACCTAGTGCAAACTTTGTATTAAATCCATTAAGTCCTTTAAACGTTACTTAGCACAAACTTTTGTGAAGGGCATAACATGAAATGATGTGATGGATAGATATGGGTAACATAATATGCCCCTTCCATTGATATGGTGGAGCATAATTATTTATAAATTTCCTTTTCTTAAGGTATAGGACAGCGAACTTGACCAGGGCCTACATGCCATGCCAACAATCAATGCATTGCTGTATGTGTGATATTGACCCCATGGTCAAAATGGCAGAGCATGCATGTTAAAGAATAAATTGTCTTATCTTCATACTAATTCAGTGTATGAACAAAATCCATCAACAGTTCAATAAATATAGGAAAATTAAAAATTTTTAAAGCTAAACTGTAGCACAAATTTTCTATGACTGTAACCCTGAACTCAAGAACAATAAGAGATAACGTGACATGGAATGAATTGTCTTATCTTCGTAATGATTCATCTCAAGTAAGAAGAAATCCACCAAATGGTTTTAGAAATATATTAAAAACTTCAACTAAAATCTTCATGCAAATTTTTTATGTAACCTTTCTCCAAAGACCAAACGAGGGAGTGAGCATGCAACAGAAAAAAATTGTCTTACCTTCATCATGATTGATCTCAAGTATGAAGAAAATCCATCAAAGGGTTTAGGAAATACATGCAAATGAAAACACTTTGCCCAAACTCTTAACACAAATTTTCTAAGACTGTGATTGCATCCACAATGGCTTATTAACAGTGTGCATGTATGCAATTTGCACTTTTAATGTAGCTTTAATACTTTTCCAGTCATATCACTACAATTCCTGCAGTATGGCAGTTTATACTGATGTCTAGTACTGGAGCATCATGCTGCAAACATGTAGCATCATGTCCCTCACAGTCACATTATCGTAACACCAGGCCAACTAGTCATAACACTAACTTCATAATGCTGAGCAACTAGTGAGGCAACTGCTAGTATTACTCTTGTAAGTCTTTAGAAACACATGGCCAAGGTTTGAACCTGTGACCTCCTGCACCCAAGGTTGATGCTCTCACCACTTAGGATACTGGAGCAGTCTTTATTAATAGCTGACTGTATCACACAAAACATACTGAAATTTGAATAAGACTGTTTAATTAAAGAAAGGACAAGTGGCAAGATGGAAAAGGCACAATCAGAGTGAGCTACATGTAAAAAACTGTCTCACCAAAAATTTATTAGATATCACTAGAAAAGAACATTTTACGTATTAAACTTTATTCTTCTTTCACTCACACACATTTTCTCATTTTTTTAATCACATTATATATCCACTTAATTTTGCAACAAATATTCCAGATAGTTCATGCTCTAGTTTTCATATATGTGCGTCTATCATCTAGATTTTTTTAAAACATTAAGTATACTGACTTTGGCTGATAGTTTGCATGGTAAAAAGTAAAACATTCAAACCATAGGTAACCTGTTCTAAAGCAATATTCATGTAAGCTATCAATGTGACCAGCATTATGAATGAGGGAACCTTTTAATGAGGGATGTTCCACTAAAACTGTCTTAATAGTACATAAAACACAAATAAGGTATTAAATGATTTGAAATCACATTATAATTGGTAATCAACAGCTAAGAACCAACATGCAGTGGAATTTAGGAAGATAGAATAATAAAATATGAAAGCCAGGGCCTGCATACCTTCCCACAATGAAAGCATTTTTGTCAAATATGACCCTGACCCCAAGGTCAAAAGGTTAAGTGAGTAAGCTACAGAGAAAATTGTCTTAGCTTCATAATGGTTTACTTAAATCTAAAGTAATTCCATTAAGTGGTTCAGGAATTACAAGCAAATGAAAGAAACATTAACCAAACCTTCATGTAAATTTTGTGACTGTGACCTTGACCAAATGTTAAAAGGGCAAGCTAGAATGTAACAGAATGAACTGCCTTAGCATCATAATGATTCATCCCATGTATGAAGACAAGGGTTTATGATACATATGCAAAGGAAAAAACTTAAACCAAAACATTCATGCAAATTTTCTATGCCAGTGACCTTGACTCAAATTTCAAACTTATATTAACAGGATGAATTACCTTAGCATCATAATCATTCATGCTGAGTATGAAGATAATCAATAACGGAGTTTAGAACAAACAAACAAATGATACAGCAAATGATTTAACTTTAAGCAAAACCTTAATGCAAATTTTCAATGACTATGACCTTGACCCAAATGTCAAAGGTCAAATACATGTCACAGACATACCTGTTTGAACTGGGAAAACCCGGAAAGAACCACCGACCCATGACAAGCTACTGGCATGCTTTCTCACATACCCACAATGGACTCAAACCCATGCAGAGGTGATATGGCAGTGATCCGTAACGGAGAGTGCTTTAGATCACTTGTATATAGAGAGACTTAATAACAAAGGACCACTGTATGCATTGCAAGAATTTTTATTTGGACTGCAGAAAAGATTTATGCAGTCATGGTAGGTCTAAGAAAGTAACTGCAGTAATCAGAAAGGAGTCAGTAATTATCATACCTACTATTAATCCATGAAAAAAATTCTCTTAATGAACTATCAATGGATTAACATCAGGTATTTGACTTCAACATAATCTCTTGGTAGTCTGAATAATTAGTCTTTTTCATCAACATTGAAATAGCAAAGCAGCATGGTAGGTCTATGAAAAGTAACCCCAGTAATCAAAAAGAAGCTTCAGTTCTCATAATATATACTATTTAAGCCATGGTGAAGTGGATATCTCAAACAATAACATATCTATAGAGTATGTATATATACTGAACATGAGCACAACCCTGGCTATACAGTCCAGAGTAAATTTCATTATCCCCCCCAAAACAAACAAAACAAATATAAAAGCAAAAAAATGGGTAAAATCATTAAAAATATGAAGCAACATTTTTACATAAAACACTTTCTTTTAAAAAGTCAAGGACCTTCTTGGCTGAAACATCCTCATGGGGCATTTCACAGTTCAAACATGCTGCCTTCATTAGTCACCTTGAATGACATGCAGGAGCACACAATGAGCCTATTCTACATCTCTGAGCCAGCAGGGAGACTATGCCTTCTTTATACTCTGAATACTTTGCATTTTTCATCCACACCTAAACCTAAAAAGAGAGTGACAACATAATAACAAAAAGGCTAAGGCCTGCATGTCAAGCCCTTGGTCTAAGCACTATGGCATACATACCCAACTCTTGGTCAAAACATTAAGACCTGCATTTCAAGCATTTGGTCAAAGCATTAAGGCCTACATGTCAATCCCTTGGTCAAAGTATTAAGGCCTACATATCATGCCTGTGGTCAAAGAATTTAGTCCTGCATGCCAAGCCCTAGGTCAAAGCAATAAGGCCTGCATGTCAAGCACTTGGTCAAAGAATTCAGGCCTGCATGCCAAGCCTTCAGTCTAAGCATTAAGGCCTACATGTCAAGCTATTGACCATAGTATATAGGCCTGCATATCAATCCCTTGCTCAAAAAACATCAAGGCCTGCATGTGAATCCTTTGGTCAAAACATTATGGCCTACATGTCAAGCCTGAGTCAAAGCATTTAGGTTGCATGCCAAGCTCTTGGTCAAAGAATTTAGGCTTACATGTCAATCCCTCAGTCAAAACATTTAGGTCGCATGTTAATCCCTTGATCAAAGCATTTAGGCCTGCATGTCAAGCCCTTGGTCAAAGAACTTAGGCCTACATGTCAAGCCCTCAGTCAAAGCATTTAGGTCGCATGTCAAGCTCTTGGTCAAAGCATTCAGGCCTACATGTCAAGCCCTCAGTCAAAGCATTTAGGTTGCATGTTAAGCCTATGGTCAAAGAATTTAGGCCTGCATGTCAAGCCCTTTGTCAAAGAATTTAGGCCTGCATGTCAAGCCCTTGGTCAAAGCATTTAGGTTGCATGTTAAGCCCTTGGTCAAAGAATTTAGGCCTGCATGTCAAGCCCTTTGTCAAAGAATTTAGGCCTGCATGTCAAGCCCTTTGTCAAAGCATTTAGGCCTGCATGTCAAGCCCTTGGTCAAGGCATTTAGGCCTACATGTCAAGCCCTTGGTCAAAGCACTGCTGCCCTAAATAAGCATGATGCATATTTCACTATCTTTGTTTCATAATTACTAATCCCAAATATGAAAGAAAAAGCAGGGGTTTCGGACATATAACCAAAATATACAACTTTAAACAAAACCCTAATGCAAGTATTTTATGACTGTGACTTGATCAAATGGGCAAGCTAACAAGTCATAGAGTTAATTGTCTTACCTTCTATCAATTCCTTCCAAGCATGAAGAAAATCCATGATGGTGTTCAGGAAATAAAAGCAAATGATAAACTTCAAATAAAACCTTAACTGTAAATGATGATAGCATAATCACTATAGTATTTGCATACACTCCTGTTTGTTTGTACCTCCCTACAGACTTTCAAAACAAAATCATCAAGGATATACAAAATAAACAAAACTTAATTTCATTCATTGATTTCTAACCTGTTTGTTGCCAAGGGAACACAAACTGGCCCGAGCAAATATGTGGACTAAGTTACTAAAGAAACACCCTTTTGATTTGAAATGTCAACAAGTTGATAGTATATGGGACAATCAGGTTAGAAGTTATAAATCAACAAACGAAACTACTTGACTAAGTTTTGTGCATTTTTTTATATCATTCATGCTTTCCTTTTTTCAAATCGGTTGGGGGGTTACAGAATGGTGTGAGAATACTATACAAACATTAAAAAAGTGGCTGCTTTGACTCCCTTCCCATTAATGTGGGCCTGACAATAAAAAATGCTGTATGCTTTTCACACAAAAAGTAGTAATGGTCAAAATTATGTAGACAAGCAAATTTACAAAAATTAGAAACTGCTGGTCTAGGTTCATACAGAAAGAAAAGTACACGTACCATAAATTTTTACATGGCACAAATCAGTACTCATATGAAAAATGCATCATTTTTCTTACATGTAAACGGATTTACATCTTAACAACCCTCATAAAATGGGGCAAATATACTACCAATAGCAAATACAAATCTTTGGTATTAACTAACACTCCTTTCATAAGTTGAAAGGCAATTTACAAGAGTAATGATTCGTAATACAATGCTGATTATTTCAAAATGAATTCAACAGAATTCCATTTCAGGCCATACAATTTACAGCAGTTCATACAGACTTACAGATCAGACATACATGTTATAATTAGAAACTTGCAGCAAAATGTATATTACTAACTTTTTCTGGCTTAATCATCACACCACCTTCCTCCATTCCCATGTTGACAGAATCGGAATTGTGAAGTGCAAGCCGTTTCTTATGACATCTGATGCTTTAAGTTTTTATCTTAAATACAACCAAACTGAATGCATAAGAGTGTGTGTGTGTGTGTGTGTGTGTGTGTGTGTGTGTGTGTGTGTGTGTGTGTGTGTGTGTGTGTGTGTAACCCCTCAAAACTGAAAACTCCTGGGACCCAAAAACATTTTCGTTTTAAGAAGTTTTTGGTTTAATAAAGGATTTTTTTCTTTTTCTAAGCACTTATATGACAAAAGAGAGATAATGTAATTAAATAAAAAGACTATCAGTGTCAGTGTGCAAAAATGCACAAAACTAAGAATGTTATTTTTTTAAAAATACATGTATTTAATGAAGAAATACCCTAACAATATATGTTCCTTCTGAAAATCACATCTTTTCAGATAAATAAATACAGTTGTTCATTATAGTTATCCTTGTCACAAGAAACATATTAGGAATTAAATACTTACCATTATAAATATAAACGATACTCCACAATGTTTAAATATTCAGTATAATTCATAATATTCACAGTTCAATAGCTTGGCCTGATGAAGGCTTCATTCCTTACATCTTTCTTTAACAAATGTTGCTTGTGTTAATGATTCCATTTCTTGTGCCACACCCAGATAAAGTTCATCCTTAGCAATCACATAGCATTTTAATTTCTATATAAGATCTAAACTTCTGGATATGTTTGTCATTGAGCGAATCGGACTCATACAATACAGCTTTTTCAGTCACCATCAGCAAAGCATCAAAAGCAAAGCCACAGGCCAGGTTAATACAGCCCTGATATTTAATTTTTTTAAAAACAAAAACAAACAAATCATGTTCCATTGCTCATGTTTACAAATAAATAGCATCAATCACAATTGCATATCAAACAGATAAACATAATCTACCTACAAGCATTTGGGAGGCCCTGGGTGGTTTAGTGGTTTAAAGCACTCACCTGTTTCAATCATTGCCATCTCACTTCTGTCCATGTGGGTTCAAGTTTTGGAATTGGTCAATGTGGGTATGTGAGAAAGCCTGCCAGTAGCCTCCTGTGGGTCAGTGGTTCTTACTGGAGTTTTCCCCGGCCACCATGCATTGCCTGATGTGTGCACAAAAGTGGCGTTAAACCCACAACAACAACAAGCATTTAATTATTAATAATTCACCTTAAAAGCTGGCTCTTTTATATGGTGTAAATACTTCAGACTAGTCTTTTGTCAACCCTAATCTGTGTTGCATGGGTGTCAAGTATTGTTTTAACGTCACATGTCCTTGGGACATTTTTCAGGTCTTTATCTCACAGATCAATCCACTATGGTGCTTGCTAACCTTAATTAATCTGTTGCAGAATGTATCAGGAATTCAGCAGAAAAAATATAGTTCCATGTTTGAACTGAGTTTCAGTTTTATGGGGGTGTTTTAAGCGTAAAATTAAAATCTGGTATCAAAATTTGTTTTGATATTCTGAGTTGAGGGGTTCAGTTTACTGTGAGAAAATGATGATATTAAATAGGAAAAGTTTGGGATTACAAAATAATTTAAGTCTTGAGGCTTTGGTTTTGACTAGTTTCACTACATATATATATATGATAGCTTCAGCTCATGTTTCCAACCCATTGTACATTTACAATTGTACATGCACTAAATTTCACTGACCTAAAATAAAGATATGTCAAAATGATTCAGGAGGTATCTTGAATAATTTACTCAGTCAACTGAATTGCTGTGGTAGGCATTTGGGTTATTTGTTTGAAAATGCTTGGAAGTAGATAGCTGTATTATCTTTTATAGTGATAATACATTGTTGCTGAATATTTTGTGTGCTTTGTTATCAAATGATAGGTGTACTCTTTAAAAGATAATCTGGTCAATGATTCGTAAAGACTGCATCATAAAATGGATTAATCACATTGTTTATATCTAAATAAAAAGGTGAGGTTTAAAATGATCAGAATAAATAGTTAGATTTCAGTTTGTTAACAAGTACGCAATTCAAATGCTGAGCTATTGTATGTGCAGACATGTATCAGAAATGTAATAATAACTAAACAAAAACTTAGCATGAAACTACTATGAATTTAATGGAGTAATGAAAAAGAAGTTAATGTTCATAACTGTGGTATAAATGTGAAATGCATGTAATAAGTAAATAATTAAATAACAGGCAGGGTTCATTGAAATGCATCATTACCAGTAACACAGATATAAAAACTCTTAACAAAATATTTAATCTGTTTCATACTCTACACACGTGCACAACACACATGTGCACAACCTGAAAACAATGTACATGTATACGGAGTTAATGATGTAGGCATAACTGATATGCTTTTGAGGTGAGAAGTGAGATGTTATTTTGATGGCTGTAATGTGATTAAATCTTTTCCATGGTCTTTGAGAGATGTTACAAAATAATATATATATTGCTGCTTTGAATGGGTATATATTATACAAGATGCGTAATAAATGTAATCCAGCATACCATAATTTAAATATTTGTCATGGGCACCAATTTTCAAGGGATTTCATGGTTACTACAAATTCATAGACCCAATGAACAAAAGGACTCCTTCCCTGGAAACAAAAGGACTCCTTCTTACATCATGAATTTAGGTAATAACAAAAAATGCCACTTTTACCTAAGTCCTGGAAAATGAATACCCACACAAATAAATTCTGTGTAAAAGAAATAATAATTGCTCTCATGACTAGGTTTAGTATTCAAGGTATCTTCAGATAATATAAGACCAGTCTAGTTCACTCATGTCATGTGCATGATAACTACAACACAAAAAAAGTCGTCTTCTCTATGCGGAGACTGCCTGTGAATTCAGTGCGCAGCATCTTGAATCCTAATTACTGACCATTTGAATGCAGACACTTAAGAATTCCATAATCACAATATATCACATCTCTGGAAAACTGGCAAAGATATATCCTAAATTGCCTTTAATTTATACAATAGTTCAACTGTCACAGGAACAAACCATAATGTCAAATTGTGTTAACTTCTAGATTTCTAATGTCCTTTGGAATATGAAAAACACATGCCTGAATTCTCGTTTGATTGTCAAGTGGCTGGTTGAGATGGTTTTTCGAGATCTGGCCGAGGTGTAAATCGTCTTTGATGATCATAATTGACAAGCCTCTGACCAACAAGGTACCTGTCAATAGATAAATTTACATTTACTTACACATTTCAAAAATATATTTTCCTTTCCTATATTAACGTTTAACTAAAGTGTTGCTGAAAAAGAATTTTTAAAACAAATTAGGTTTCTTGAGAAATTTTTTAACTGGCAGCATTAATACTAGAAATTATATCCACTGCCTCCCAATCTCATCTATATACATGTAAATACATATGTGAGTTTGAGTCTTGGGCTCAGCCAAATTTGGTATGTGAAAAAGCTTGCTGTAAGCTTACAGTAGGTCGGTTGCTCTTGATCACTGCCTTCTCACCTCTGTCTATGTGGGCTGAAGTCTCAGGCTCGGCCAATGTGGGCATATGAGCAAGCTTGCCAGTGGACCGGTGGTTTGTACTAGGGTTTTCCTAGGCTCTTCTCCACCAATTATACTGGCCATCAAACATACCCCATCATGTGTTTAAAAATGGTTATAAACCAAAAAATGGTGTTACCCCCCCCCCAAATATCAACACACTTACAATATCGATGCATAAATAGCATATGCATGCATGTATCCCAAAATAAGTTTTGTAGTTGTTAATACTGAAGATTATCTAAATGGTGAGTAAAAAGAACCATGTGTTTGATAACAGTTGCCAGTACTTTTTGTTCTTTGAAATCCTGATGCTGTACTTTTCAGGATGTACACTCATATCCAGTTTGATGACATTATAAGCAACTTGGTCCTAGAATCTTGCCAGCATATCAAATGTGAATGTAATCAATGAAGTGCACTAGCACTGGAGCATCATGCCGCAGACATGTAGCAAGATGTCCCACCCAGTCACATTATCCTGACACCAGGCTGACCAGTCCTAATGCTAACTTCTTAATGCTGAATTCAAGAGAGGCAGCTGTTAGTATCATTTGTATAAGTCTTTGGTATGACTCGGCTGGGGATTGAACTCATGACCTCCCGCATCTAAGGCAGACGCGCTAACCGTCATGCTGCAGGAGCGGTCATAGATCTCTTTGATGCATGCATGTAATTACTCTCAGGTCTGTACAAGCAACACAGTCCTTGAATGTGACCTCAACACACGTCTACTCTCATGTCTGTATATGCAACATAGTCTTTGAATCTGAGTTTTATACATATCGACTCTCATTTCTGTATAAGCAACACTGTCCTTAAATCTGACCTCAACACATATCTCCTCTCATGTCTGTATGAGCAACACAGTCCCTGAATCTGACCTCAACACATATCTATTCTCTTTGTCTGTACATGTAATACTGTCCCAGAGCCTGACCTCAACACAAATCGATTCTCATGTCTGTACATGCAACACTGTCCTTGAATCTGAACTCAACACAAATCGACTCTCATGTTTGTACAAGCAACACAGTCTTTGAATCTGACCTCAACACATGTCTATTCTCATGTCTGTACATGCAACAGTCTCTGAATCTGACCTCAATACATATCTACTCTCATGTCTGTACATGCAACACAATCCCTGAATCTGACCTCAACACATATCTATTATCTGTCTGTACATGCAACACAGTCACTGAATCTGACCTCAACATATACCTCTCTCATGTCTGTAGTGCATCACAGTCCCTGAATCTGACCTCAACATATACCTACTCTAATGCCTGTACATGTAACATAGTCCCTGAATCTGACCTCAACACATATCTACTCTCATGTCTGTATATGCAACACAGTCCCTTAATCTGATCTCAACATATACATACTCTAATGGATGTACATGCAATAGTCCCTGAATGTGACCTCAACATATACCTACTCTCATGTCTGTACATGCAACACAGTCCCTGAATCTGACCTCAACACATATCTACTCTCATGTCTGTACAAGCAACACAGTCCCTGAATCTGACCTCAACACGTATCTATTCTCTGTATGTACATGCAACACAGTCCCTGAATCTGACCTCAACACATACCTACTCTCATGTCTGTACATGCAACACAGTCCCTGAATGTGACCTCAACATATACCTACTCTCATGTCTGTACATGCAACACAGTCCCTGAATGTGACCTCAACATATACCTACTCTCATGTCTGTACATGCAACACAGTCCCTGAATCTGACCTCAACACATACCTACTCTTGTGGCTGTACAAGCAACACAGTCCCTGAATCTGACCTCAACATGAAAGGTATATATGATCACAACAGCATGAAAAGTAGGCCTCATTTAACTAGTGTAGGACTATTCAGATGAATGCCCAAACTATTTTTACATCAGATGCTACTGAAACCCCAAATTCTATGACCTCAATGCTGAAGATAGGATATGAATATAGTGCATGGCAAATATAGCACATTTCATCCCCTAATCTCAAATGGCTTCAATGTTACTGAATAGAGAGGTAAAAATGAAAGAAAACGTAAAGTGCTGACTTGTGACATTGAAGATAGGATCCTCGTTATAGACCTTGAAATGATGATATACATCAGGTGTTGTCATCCCATGGCATACATGCCAATGGTGGCATGCCAGACTCTTTGGAAAGGCATAAGGTATGAGCTGTATTTTTTACTGTTATGTACTAAAAATAATAAAATAAAAGGGACAAATATGACTTGGCATGCAGAACTCTAGAATTCAATGGACCTGGCACTGCAGTTCTAACAGACTGCTGATGCATGGGGTACAAGTGTACCATGTTTCATTCCTTGATCTCTAACAGACTGCTGATGCATGGGGTACAAGTGTACCATGTTTCATTCTTTGATCTCTAACAGACTGCTGGTGCATGGGGTATAAGTGTACCATGTTTCATTCTTTGATCTCTAACAGACTGCTGATACATGGGGTACAAGTGTACAATGTTTCATTCTTTGATCTCTAACAGACTGCTGATGCATGGGGTACAAGTGTACCACGTTTCATTCTTTGATATCTAACAGACTGCTGATGCATGGGGTACAAGTGTACCATGTTTCATTCTTTGATATCTAACAGCTTTAAAGTTATACACCAGAATGAAAAGTGTGATGGAAAACATAAAATATTAAGTTTTGACCTTGACATTGAAGATAAGATACAGGGATCAAACCGCCAATACCTCTTTTGTTGATATCAATATTTACATTTGTGAAAATAAAACTAGTTTGTGCACTAGATTACTCAGTACACAACAAATGTTCTTTTGATTAAAGTCTGCAAAACCTTCTGAACAATCAAAATATGTGCTTGGCAGCATTTTCTCAAGATAAATGTGAATAAAGATATATTGACAAAAGCGACCATAATCATACAATTATTACAGGGTAGGCACAAGATAACTTTAGCCTGTCAGAAAATATCAACATTGTGTACATGCATAGACAAAATTTATGCAAGATTTGAAAAAATTAGTACAATTCTCTAAAGATAAAGAAAGAAAAAATCCACGCTGATATTACAGAAAAATAGTCTATTATGAAGTATTAAGTAAAATGATACCCAATAAATAATTTCTTTTCTGATTCTTGTAAGTGTATGAAACACTGTTCATATACCAAACCGCATAAATTTCATGACTGTTCATGCAATAGTATCTGAGAAACTAACTTAAATGCAAAGGTGCACATTTATAAACACCTACAACATCTGGGGTATAGTACAATGTTTCTGCATTTGTGTGCAGGCAACGCAAAACACTACTGCTGTATGAGATCCGGCATGACAGGTACTGCTTGAAACAAAAAAATGATACCTACTTGTCATTTTTAATATGTTCATACAATCTCCTAAACTGTTTGAACTGTAGCATACTGATGAGCATGAGGATCACACAGGCAAGCAGGAATGGATATATTCTTCTGTGCACTAAATTCTGGGTTTCAAAATCAAACCCTGCAACAACAAAAATTAGAAATTGAATCTTTTTATTTCTAAGTATCATTAGACATTCTGCATTGAGATTTTAAAACTTCATTGACAAAGGAAGATAGATAAGTTTCAATGACATAATCAAGAAGCTTCAAGAAAATAAATCATGTAAAAAGTGCTGAACATATCGCCTGAATACGTATATATTATTTACCATAAATTATTACTTGATTACCATAAAATGATTTTTCTCTGGATGCATTTTTTTCTTTAATCATTTAATGAAACAAATAAAGAATTTGTTTTGATGAATATAACAGTTTAAAAACCAGTAAACCAATCATTTGCATTCATCGATACAAAATGTATTACATGGTTCCCATGCTTTTTTGAAGATAAATTTCCAGGTCATTTCCAGGGTTTTTCCAGAATGAAATTAACTTTTTCAAGGTTCACATATGACCATTACTGAATAGAAATAAAGAACATTTTGGCTTACAAAACAATAATTTTTTTTAATTCAAAGGATGTTTCTTTTTCAAAACTCTCCCAAAACATCAAGTCAGGAAAGATGATCATGCACCAAACCACAAAATGTATCACGTAAAACAAGTGTGACTACTGTACATGTATATTCCTATAAATTGGCACGTAAAGTCATTTCAATTTACAGAATAAAAATTCTAACTTTACTCTGCTGACCTGCATTATGTTGGTACGAGGAAACAATATAATGAACGTATATAAGTTCTGTTTCCTTTCAAACCTTTAATTCTAAAGAAATCATAATCAGTTGTAAATCAAGATAGCAATCTATATGCATGTCATACAAAGTAAACATTTCCTATCACATTAAAAAAAACCCCAAAAATTCAAAGTACAGTGTGACCTGCTATAGCACGCTCCGTTATAACGCGAATTCGGATATAACGCGGTCGTGGCGTGGCTCCCAAAATTTCATATACATGTAGTTTTCTTGTGCACAAACAAATTCTTAAAAAGTACGAAAAAAAAACCATAAAAAGCTGCTTATCATTTTGGGGAAGAGATCGCGTATGAATAATAAAAGATGATTGCCTGGCTCATTGAATTTTATATTTATTTTTCTTCAACACGGAAAAGTATTTTTCTCGTGCAAGAAAAAGTTTTTTTTTCTTCTTAAAAGTAAGAAGAAGAAAAAACACATACAAAGTTTATTCTGGGATCGCGAAGGTCTTCGCCAATGTTGCAAACTTGGATTGTTTTTCCTTACTGGCTGCAAAACATACCATGTGGCTTTTTTATTTGTTGGCGACATTGTTGGCTGTTGAAACTTTTATATACAACCATTGGTTTGGAGTGCAGAAATTCAGAGGCCCCATGAAAGGAAGCCGCAGACTGGATATAAAATGCACTGAAATTTATCTACTGTTACATAAACAAATTCTTTGTCCATACTGACAAACCATCTAAACAGAGCATTGTTATATCATAATCAGCTTATCCTGACATCTAGCATGAGTTCTGTATGTTGTGAAATATCCACTTTGTTGTTGTTGACATTTCTGGTAACAGAGATCAACCGGACTAGGCATTGTCTCGTAATCTATCTTTCATCGGATTTTCTGCCACTTTCTAGCAATTAATATATTTACAAAGACTGACATTTGTACATGGATGGTAAGTAAAATTCCTCTTCGTTCCACTCAGAATTAAATCCTTCAGAACGCTCACGTTTTCTGTAATAATCCCTGTTGTCAGAACACCTGCGTCTCTATCGTCCGTTGACTCTTTGTTAATTTTCAGACACACTGCATGGAAGGCAGCATCACGCTACTACCACAAATGTCAATAATATAAAAAAAATAAAAAATAAAAAAATAATTTTACTTATTGGTTTATTCAGTAGGCATGGAGGGACAGTAACTAGAATAGTCTGAACGACGGCCAATTCCTTTTTAAAAATGTACCCAGATAAAATAGTTTGCTGAAATTTCAAAGGAAACAGATTACCTTTGAAGCACCGACTGTTATGAAAACGTACTCAGCAAATGGAAAAAATACCTGTCTCAATCATGCAATACAGTTATTTGATGTTGCCACCACAATAAGAAATGGGCATTCGTTTGGTTCACCAAAGCTGTCCTTTAGCGGTGACTTCAATAGTGCATGCACCCTTCATCAAAGAAAGCCGACTACAATCTTTCAAGAACAGCGAAGAACTTTTCTTCAAAGGAAGTCAGTATCAAACTTAAATAAAAGTGATGGAATCTGATGGAGTTTTGCATTTTCCAACGTGAATGGAACACGTTAACTGTGCTGTCAAAGTTTACTTTTTGTAGGGAAAAAGTTAAAAAAGTACAATCTACTTGTACTAGTTCAACTTTGTTTGGGACTATATTTTATGCACAACAAATGAAACGTGCACCGTATGTCAGAATGAACGAAATTATTCGTTCTTCTTTCTATCTAAATAATTTCCACTGAAAACGGTGGCTTAAAACGCAAACTAACTTTTACCGACTTGGAACGTACTTTAAAGTAAATGTGCTTCGTCATTCGTTACGTGATTGTGCTATGTTTTTCCACTGAATTCAGACCAATATGACCTGTGACAAAATTAATGAATATTTTAAATCTGTGCGTGCATATTTTCGATGGAATCACTTATATTGTGGATTCAATGTATATGATGAGGTTTGCGGGTGAGCATGCGGTGTTGATACTCTCTATTCATGCTATACATTAGACATTTATAAATAAACATGATTCACGTATATGTACCAATTCATGGTTCTCTAAATAAAGTAAACTATTATGTCTTCTCTGTTTTCACTACAGGTGTATTTCTCATTTAATATGCATCAATTCAAGATAGTAACTGTGCCGACGAAGCACTTATTTTACTGCCCGCATTTATTACCCCACCAACAATTTTTTTTTGTGTGTGTGGGGAGTACATTTTCTTCAGCTAACTGACTTGGTTGCATATAACATGGTTCGGTATATAACGCAGTTGGGTTTTATGGCTCCCAACTACCGTGTTATAGCAGGATCACACTGTATTAGAATCTCATCTTGTAAAGAAATAAGTTTAAACCCTGAATTAATATGTGCCAGTAAAACCCAAAATAAGATATTTCAAACAACCAAAACGGCTTAAGACAATTGGGGTAAAAGTCCATCATTTAAAAAAATCTACTTACAAAATAGTTGATTTAAATTCTGAAACAATGAATTTAACACCAAACTATGCATTTTACTGCTATTCTCATTAACACCAAACTATGTATTTTACTGCTCTTCTTCCTCTAACAAGTGAAGAACCATGCAGTGTTTAATGCCCTAATCATGCGCTACTTATTAAATGCAATGCTCAGATGTTTAGGAATACATTGCCATGTATGTCATTTGCTATTTATTAAATGTAATGCCCCAATGTTTAGGAATACATTGCCATGAATGTCATTTGCTATTTATTAAATATAATGCCCCAATGTTTAGGAATACAATGCCATGTATGTCATGCACCACTTATTAAATATAATGCCCTAGTGTTTAGGAATACATTGTCATGTATGTCATATGCTACTTATTAAATATAATGCCCCCAATGTTTAGGAATACATTGCCATGAATGGCATGCAACAATTATTAAATATAATGCCCTAATGTTTAGGAATACATTGCCATGTATGTCATGCAACAATTATTAAATATAATGCCCTAATGTTTAGGAATACATTGTCATGAATGGCATGCACTACTTATTAAATATAATGCCCCAATGTTTAGGAATACATTGCCATGTATGTCATGCAACAATTATTAAATATAATGCCGTAATGTTTAGGAATACATTGCCATGTATGTCATGCAACAATTATTAAATGTAATGCCCTAATGTTTAGGAATACATTGCCATGTATGTCATGCACCACTTATTAAATATAATGCCCCAATGTTTAGGAATACATTGCCATGTATGTAATTTTCTACTTATTAAATATAATGCCCCAATGTTTAGGAATACATTGCCATGTATGTCATGTGTTACTTAACAAATATAAGAATTTTATTTAAACTGCATGACTGTAGGTAAAAATATTTTAGTTAAGACACAGGTAAGTGAAAATGTCCAGTCCAGATTTATGGTACAATCTATTCCTATTTCTTGATCTATTCCATGAAAATAAGAACACAGGCAAATCAATCTGAGCTGGTGTATTACAAGCACAATAATGATACATGTGAACAACAGCCTAGATTGAATTAAGTCTCTTAACGACATTAAAAAAAAAATAATATAATTTTACATGTGTTCCAAAGTCCACCAATCCATACTGACCTAATGATGGGACTATACTGTTAGCTACTACATATGGAGCAGAAAGAGACATCCCCAGTACACCAATGACAGGCAAGCATAGCTTGGTTAGGATGAACTTGAGATTCATATTCCGTAAGCCATCATTGTACACCTTAAATAGAGGAAGATCCAAATTAAACAAAAATACCAAGTGCAAAGAAAGGGCATCAACAAACCCCTTTCAGAACCAAGTGTGAAAAAGGACTGAAAAGAGAAAAGAGAAAAAACCTGCAAAGTTAATCTAACTAAATGGATAAAGGCATATTCTTGCCAAGTCACTTATTTAATGTATCAAATTTGTTGATATAATTAACACATTGTACCCAATTATAGTCCATCCTCTGACAGATACCACTCTCTTTAACACTTTAACACTTGACTTCTTGAGCAAGTATCTCTTTTACCCTCTGTAATTTCCTCACATAATTTAGCTCCCTTTATCAGTATTTATGACAGAATAACAGGTTTAAATTAAACAGACTATGTGCTGCATCTGCCGCCAAGGAAGCAAGACATCAAGTTTTGCCTATTAGGGGTAACAATCGATGGCTGAGTGGATTTGAGGGTCGGGCTAGCAGATCTGAAGATGTGGTTCCTGAACTCAAACCCCAAAAGTAAAATTAAATTAGTGAAGACTGAAGTAAGACAAAATCATTACCTGCTCTATGACACGTTTCAGCCACCACTGTGGCCCCATCATTGTTATTGCACAGATGATTTTGGCATGTAAGACTCCTAAGGCCCAATCCTGGAAACAAAAGTAGCATGATATTATACACTGTTATTTGTATGTCTCTTTTTAATAAAAAAAATAATCTTGCTCATATTTTAGCCTTCATGCAAGGCACCTGAAAGCTGCATATGACATGCACACACACACATACACACACATGACAATAACTGTAAAATGACATTAAAATGGTTCTTAAGTTCAAGTTCAACTCTATATAATAAGTACTCAAAATTACAGTTACTGTTTACCTTGACTGCAGCTATTTTAGTTTGATAAATGACACAACATTAAATGATGGAGATTTCAGTAAAGATTTTTAAAATCTTTTACAGTCAAAATATTTAGGGGACAAGAACATGGCTCAAAACTCATATGTAACTGTCATTTGAGGTAGTCAGATAAATAATTATTATATCCAGTAATGATACATTTCTAAAGTGAAATTTTATCAAAAGCATTTGCCTTGAAAAATTACCAAATGTATAGTTAACATTTAAAAAAAAAAACATGCCAAACAAAAATGACTGAAAAATCAACTTATTCTTTACAATGTCTTAGACATTTCTGCCAAGCAAAGAACTAAATATACATACTCTGGCAATAATCTATCCTTGGACAAAGTTCCCTAACATTTTTTCAATGAAGATTTCAACAGTGACACAAAAGAATTTGCAGACTGATGAAGAGGTACACAGATGGCATAATGACATAAATAATAATACAAAATATTGATGATAAAATACAACAAATTTTTATTTCTAGCTTAATGTTTGGGACATCATTTTCTTTGAGAAGGGTCTGTTTATATCTGTAACGTACCTGCCATGGGAAAAACACTGGAGTCTGATCTAGTGGGACTCTGAGTGGAGCCACCACTACTAATTCAAATAGAAGCCCTAACAAAAGTGGCACCATTCCCATCAACAGTGATGCCACAAAAAGAGACTTCAAGGCCTGGAAAAGAAGTACAAATGGTTTAACTAAATTTATTAGTATCTGTTCTGTTTGCAAAACAAGCAACAAGTTCATGCGTGTGAATATATTAAAATGTTGTGTAATGGGCCTAACTACAATCAATACCTGCTATAGCAACAACCTCCAGATAACAGTCACCAATACATGAAAAGAAAATCAGATCTGTCCCTAAATAATATTTACCTGTATATAAGGATACTTGTTCATAACACCTACCATATATATTTACAAAGTCAGGTCCAACTGCAAACAGCACAGAACCTGATCTGTTGTTACATAATACACAAGCAGATCAGAGTCATTGTAATTTCTTCTAATGATTAATCTTTACAAAATGCATAACCCAGATCTGTCAGCATGAATCATGGTCTATACAATTTGCAATTGCATCTATCGTATATATATCAAAATATACTGTTCTTTAAGCTGGTTCCTTGGTCATTATTATGTGCAGTACAACCTTCTAAATAAGACCTATTACATTGAGGACAATGGTCTGAATTTAGAGGTGATCAAATTTCAAAGTATATATTACAAAATAAATGGAAGTGTCTGATGTGATTGTAAATAGAGTGTGGTCTCACTTTTGGAGTTTAAATGTATAGATTTGTGAACATAAATCACTAATATTTTGCAAAAAAATATTTTATGCAAAATGTTGTGAGACCTAAAGTAAGTACAAAATATATAATGTACTCATATCACATTTCAGTAAAAGCATCTGTGCTAAATAAAATGGTTTGCCTTTTTCTATGAAAGACAATGGCATAATGGTTCTCGACAGCAATATACTCAGTTTGGAAATCTGTTAGAACAGAAGGTATAGTGGTTCTTAATAGCAGCCTAGTAAGTTTGGAAATCTGTTGGAGTAGAAGGAATAATGATTCTCAAGGGCCAACTAGTTGGTTTAGAAATCTGTTGGAGTAGAGGGCATAATGATTCTCAAGGGCCAACTAGTTGGTTTGGAAATCTGTTGGAGTAGAGGGCATAATGATTCTCAAGGGCCAACTAGTTGGTTTGGAAATCTGTTGGAGTAGAGGGCATAATGATTCTCAAGGGCCAACTAGTTGGTTTGGAAATCTGTTGGAGTAGAGGGCATAATGATTCTCAAGGGCCAACTAGTTGGTTTGGAAATCTGTTGGAGTAGAGGGCATAATGATTCTCAAGGGCCAACTAGTTGGTTTGGAAATCTGTTGGAGTAGAGGGCATAATGATTCTCAAGGGCCAACTAGTTGGTTTGGAAATCTGTTGGAGTAGAGGGCATAATGATTCTCAAGGGCCAAATAGTTGGTTTGGAAATCTGTTGGAGTAGAGGGCATAATGATTCTTGAGATCAGTTTAGTCAGTTTGAAAAGTTTCAACATGATGGACAATAGCTAAGCACCCAATAAACTGGCATGCTATATGTAGTGAATGTGGAGACTTGAGAGCCAAGGTCAAACATTTAAAAAATTTCAAGTGATGTTACTAGATTCGGACAGTCTGGCACTTAAGGTGGTTGTATAGTGTTTATGCATCAAAGACAAAAAGTACAATGCTGCTGTAATAGACAGCCATTCTTTACAACTAGATCTAAGTTCTTTAGCATTTATAGTTAAATATTTATACAGGCTGAAATGCCCATAATAGATCCAGGCTCATGAGCCACTTATAGCTCAATATTTATACAGGCTCAAATGCCCATACTAGATCCAGGCTCGAGTCACTTATAGCTCAATATTTATACAGGCTGAAATGCCCATACTAGATCCAGGCTCTTGAGTCACTTATAGATCAATATTTATACAGGCTGAAATGCCCATACTAGATCCAGGCTCTTTAGCCACTTACACTGGTCAACAGTGAAATCATTACTGACTTGAAAAGGCCCTAATCTGTAGTATTTTGGTGTGCCGAACACGAATATAACCGTGAAAAATTTGTATTGGCTCTCGTTTTGAAGATATTCATATACCTCATTTTCTATGTTTCACTGTGTAAATTTCTCCAGTAGGACTGCAGCAACATCCGGAATAATGATGTAACATTGCATAATACCATCATGCTCACATCATCCACAGTTGATTGCATCATTTTCTGATGCAATGCAATACTAATGCCATGCGGCTGCTGAAGTAAGTTGACGTCAGCAGTGTACTATACATGTGTAGGCCTATTATACTAATGCCAGGCGGCTGCTGAAGCTGACGTAAGCAGTGTACTATATAAAGCCCAATCAGATAGGTTCAGCATTTAAAATATTTTAGACGTTGTGCGAGACAGTTCAAGCTACTGTTACATAAAACTTATTATTTTATCCATTTACGTACAATAAAGAACAGTAATGCCTCGAAAGTGTGTTAATACCGCGGACAATTTTTGCTATATTTGTGGGGAAGTGACATTTGCCAACCAGAAGAAAAGTATCAATTCTCAAGTGAAGAAGGCATATCATCTTTACTTCGGATGCAAGGTTGGTGACCAAGACAAGCCTTGGGCTCCGCATATATGCTGTGCTACATGTACAACACAGCTTTCACAGTGGTTGAATTGCAAAAGGTCATCAATGCCGTTTGCAGTCCCAATGGTGTGGAGAGAGCCAAGCAACCACCTAAATGACTGTTACTTCTGCTTGGTTCCTCCTCTTTCCGGCGGAATAACGAAGCGAAAGAAGTCGAGAATAGTCTACCCAAACATTCCGTCTGCATTGAGACCAGTTCCACATGGTGAGGGACTTCCTATTCCAGAACCTCCAGCAGAATATTCTCTTGATTCATCTGACGAAGACAAAGGTGAGTCGACCTGTTCTTCTCCTGGTCCATCAGCATGCAGTGATCCAGATTTTCACTGTGGTGCATCATCAACCCCACAGAGAATAACACAGGAAGAACTAAATGACCTGATTCGTGATTTGGACTTATCAAAGAACAAGGCAGAATTGCTAGGATCAAGACTCCAACAATGGAATCTTCTAGAAGAAGATGTCACAATTACTGCATATCGAAAGCGCCACCAGCAATTGGAGCCTTTCTTCAGAAAGGAAAGTAATCTGATATTCTGTTCCGATATTGAGGGCCTCATGAATGCTTTAAAAATCACTCATGACCCACAAGAATGGAGACTATTTGTGGACTCTTCGAAACTGAGTCTCAAGGCTGTGCTTTTGCACAATGGAAACATTCTTCCATCTATTCCAGTAGCGTATGCTGTCCACATGAAAGAGACATACGATAACTTAAGGCAGCTACTGAATTCCATTGAGTATAACAAGTACAGCTGGCACCTCTGTGGTGATTTGAAGGTAGTTGCCCTTTTAATGGGACTGCAGCAAGGATATACAAAATACATGTGTTTCTTATGCGAGTGGGATAGCCAAGCAAGGGAAATGCACTACATGAGGAAGGAATGGACTCACAGGCAGAATGTAGCCATTGGAGAGAAGAATATCCAACACCCAGCTCTGGTTGAGGCTCAGAAAATCTTGCTACCACCCCTTCACATCAAACTAGGTTTGATGAAGAACTTCGTGAAAGCCATTGACCGGACTTTGCCAGCATTCCGATACCTGCATGAAAAATTCCCTCGACTCAGCGAAGCAAAGATTAAAGAGGGAGTTTTTGTGGGTCCTCAGATTCGAGAGCTTTTCAAAGATGACCGGTTCAACAACTTGCTGGAAGGTGACGCGAAACAAGCATGGAATGCTTTTCGCCTAGTTTCTACAAACTTCCTCGGAAATGTTAGGGCAGAAAACTATAAGGAACTAGTAGAAGACATGTTGATGAAGTATAAGAAACTTGGCTGCAATATGTCTCTAAAGATTCACTTCCTTCATTCCCATTTGGATTTCTTTCCTAGCAACTGTGGTATTGTTAGTGATGAACACGGCGAACGTTTTCATCAAGATATCGCAACAATGGAACAAAGATACCAGGGAAAATGGTCCACTACAATGCTGGCTGACTACTGCTGGACACTCCTCAGAGATGCTCCCGAACAGCTGTACAAGAGACAGGCGAAGAAATCTAAGATGTAGTCAATGACTTGATTTTTTATAGGTAGGCTATTACAGTTGACCTTTTACTATTGGAATGCATTTCGTTATGTAAACATTAATTTCTTGCAGATTACAGAAAAACTAGAGCCAATTTTGCAATTTGACTGTCATATTCGTGTTCAGCACATAAAAATTGATAAGAATTGACTAATTTTATTTCAGTAACATGACTTTTGTAAAAATTTGTTGTCCAGTGTTATAGCTCAATATTTACAAGTGCTGAAATGCCCATACTAGATCCACGTTCTATTGCTCTTTAAAGCTCAGTATTTATACAGGCTGAAATGCCCATACTAGATCTAGGCTCTTGAGCCACTTATAGCTCAATATTTACAAGTGCTGAAATGCCCATACTAGATCCAAGTTCTTTCGTCATTTTTAGCTCATTATTTATGCAGGTTGAAATGCCCATACTAGATCCAAGTTATTTAGCCACTTATAGTTCAATATTTATACAGCCTGAAATGCCCATATTAGATCAAACTTCTTTTGCCATTCATAGCTCAGTATTTACAAATGTTGAAATGCCCATACTAGATCCAAGTTATCTGGCCATTTATAGCTCAGTATTTACAAAGGCTGAAATGCCCATACTAGATCAAAGTTCTTTTGTTATTTATAGCTCAGTATTTACAAAGGCTGAAAAATACCAGTATTATATAGCAGCTAATTAGCCATTCATTGCTCAGTATCATCACAGGCTGAAATGCCAATTTCAGATCACAGCTCTTTGGCTATTTAGATCTCATTATTTACACAGGCTGAAATTTTAGATCACAACTCTTTGGCTATTTATATCTCAGTATTTATTCAGGCTGAAATGACAATATTTGATCACAGCTCTTTGGCTATTATATCTCAGTAGTTACATAGGCTGAAATGTCAATGTTTGATCAAGCTCTTTGGCTATTTATGTCTCAGTATTTACACAGGCTGAAATGCCAATTTTAGATCACAGCTCTTTGGCTATTTATATCTCAGTACACCGCTCCCTCGATAACTCGCGCCCGGATAACTCGCGATCCCGCTTATAACGCAGTGTCTGTCTTGGCTCCCGATTTTTTCCAGAGAAAATGTATTTAAAATATCTTTAAAATATGCTGAACATGAAAAAATTATGATAAGAATTGATAAATTAAACCTTGATACATTGCTCGTTTTATCATCGAAAATGGTGATTAATGCCCGTCAAAATATAATCCATATTTTGAAATTTGCAAGTTCTAGAGAAGAATTAATTTCAGAGATCTCGAAAATGCTTAATTACGTGTATTTGGACGCCAATTTTTGATCTGGGATGCAGAAAATCATTGAGGCGGGAGTCCTCCGTACACATGTAATAGGTGCGAGAGGAAATTTCAAAGATTTGCCGGTCCTGTTTCAGCCACCTGCTTTGTGGGAAAATGTGTTGATCAGTTTACTGTGCTGATATTTACATTGACAGAATTCAGTGGCTGAAAGACTCTTTGATGTACTGTTGCTATTTTATAAGAGTACATTAAAAAAAAAAAAGAACATGATGCAACAGCTAGGCGGCTAGTTCAAAGGCTTTGACTTGGCGGCTGAGTGAGAAAATGTACTGATATTTAGTGATTGAATTCAGAGGCAGAAAGACCCAGTTTTAAAATCCTAGCGAGACCTCTGTTTAAAGATATCATATATTATGTAAGTTTTTATGATAAATAGTTGTCATTATACTGTAAATAAACAGTCTGGTGAAATAGCGATCAATGAAAACTTCTGGTAAATATTAACAGGTGGCAACAGAGAATGAAATAAACACCAATTAAACGTCTTCCTGTGTGAAAGTCACGTTCTAATCCTTTAATTCCGTTTCAGTGTAAACATTATAATCACAACATATTCTGTTCATTGAAAACATGAAAAGAGTCAATCGACTGTCACATCGAAACCTGTGAGTACTTCTGTGAGAACCTAATTACATGTACATGCCAGCTTTGTTTTCATCAACAACTTGGGGAAGTGTTTGTTGCATTAAAAAAAAAATCGATTACAAGAGACCTCAGGTGCTGGATTAAGGGTCTTGGAACTGCCTTTGACGTAAAGCAAAACAGTAACAGAGACAACGACGATGATAGTGACTTCGAATGTTTCAGTGAAACTGATGTCATTAATGCCGAGGCTGTTTGGGAGAAATTTGTACAGACTCATGGTCCTGAGATGGGCGTTTCTCTTGGTGATATTGAGGAGTGGATTTGTGCTGACAATGATTGCCCCACAGCCGAATATATGTCAGATGAAACTATAATTATTTCTATAGCGAACAAATTTGCAGCAGAAGACGATTCTAACTGGAGTAACACAAGTGTTGAAAGTGATGCAGACACAGATGTTGCACCCCCACCCCTCTGCACAGGAAGCAATCAAATATTTTGATACTGCCATAAGGTGGCTAGAGACCCAAAATGTTGACTACGTAAAGCTCATGCAGTTGAGAAATCTGAGGGATTTTGCTCAGCGGCAGAGAAACCAAGGAGTAACACACACACAAAAAAATTAACTGATTTTTTCAAAAAGTGAATTGATATTTGTCAAGCGTGGCACAAACGGCAAATATTAACCCTTTACCTCATAGAGCATAGTGACAAAGTGCAGCACGCTATAAATAGAACACCTGTTACCTAGCAGACTGTATACCCATAGGCATGCCTGTGATTTGATAAGCAATGTAGTGGTGTTGCGTTTAACAGCAGTTTTAACCATTTTACGTTTTAGGTAGACAGCTATTATATGTGGAAAAATTTAAGAGTAACGTCCGATTGTTATAGCTGTGTAATTATTTTTCACAGAAGAATATTTCATGTGCTTTAAAATCGAGAGAGAACTCGTTCACCGTAATGTCAGTGAGGCCGCGTGACCGACCGTAGCTGCCATTTCCCATACTCGAAATTTACATGTTTTTCGTCTGCGTCTACATCACTAAGTCATCTGAATTTGATAATCAATAAAAACTAATTGCTGCTTACATAAATATCAGAGCCTTTACCTAAGTTATTGAATCTTTCGTGGTTGTGATTCTAATCGTGAAAACTTCGTAAGTACTGAATGAAATCCTGCCTGTGAACTGTTAAGCAATGTAGTGTATGTTATGTTTAACATCAATTTTAACCATTTTACATTTTTGGTACACATATATTATATGTGGAAAAATTTTAAGAGTAAAGTCCGATTGTTATAGCTGTGTAATTATTTTTCACAGAATAATTTTTTTATGTGCTTCAAAATCGAGAGAGAATTCATTCACCGTCATGTCAGTGAGGCCGCGTGACCAACCGTAGTTGCCATTTCCGATACTCGGAATTTACAAGGTTTTCGTGTTTGTCTACATCACTAAGTCATCTGAATTTGATAATTTATAGAGACTAATTGCTGCCTACATCAATATTAGAGACTTTACCTAATTTACTGAATCTTTCTTGGTTGTTATTCTAATCGTGAAAACATGGTACGTACTGAATGAAATCCGCGGCTGCCATTTTGGAGAGTGGAGATTATGACCCAGTTACTTTAAATAGCAGATATCGACCAGTGCACGAATAGCGACCACGTGATCTGACATAATTGTCATTTGCAGAAATGAATGTAGTATCTAATAGGTGGGTTTTCCCCGAAGGTGGCGCTACGAAAACTAGCTCAAAATGGCTGATGTTTACAGCAGGCGTCGAACGGCAAATCTTGTAAAGGCGTCAAAAGGCGCTTCCATGCGAATGGAGTAAAGGCATCCAAAGACGCTTGTATGAGGTAAAGGATTAACTTGTTCTAATTTACGTTGTTTTAAATTTGTAGACCAATTAAATATGTTAGTACTGATTAACCCTTGTTTTTTTTTGTTTTCCATTTTACTTCTATCGCATTCAAATCTATCTATCTATCTATCGTTCGATCGACACTGTTTCTCGAAATGAGTCGATCTTTTGTATATAAAAAAAACGTCTAATTTGGATCAAACAATAAAACTAGAATGTATCCAATTGAACATAAAAATTAGTGACGTAGCACACAATGTGTGAAGTGGTACACATGTTCAGCGAACGGAAACCACGTGGAATAATGTTTTCGATGATCGCCTCAATATACTGTAATTTATCCTGAAATTAATGTTATCCTATGAGAAAATAATAAAGTACACTGTTATGAAGAGATATTTATTAACAGTTAATCTCAAAACGATTATAAAGTGAGTATTCAACAGTATAATCTGCCTACCCACCCCCCTTATTTTTCTGTTATGTCGTCAATCACTTTATTGGTTTTGGGATTATTTTATAGGTCCCTCGATAACTCGGGCCTCACTTATAGTGCGGTCGATGTTTCTGGACCCCGATATGCGCGAGTTATCGAGGGAGTGGTGTATTTACACAGGCTGAAATACCAATTTTAGATCACAACTCTTTGGCTATTTATATATTTATATATTCAGGCTGAAATGCCAATTTTTGATCACAGCTCTTTGGCTATTTATATCTCATTATTTACACAGGCTGAAATTACAATATTTGATCACAGCTCTTTAGTCATTTATAGCTCATTATTTACACAGGCTGAAATGACAGTATTTGATCACAGCTCTAATCATTTATAGCTCATTATTTACACAGGCTGAAATGACAATATTTGATCACAGCTCTTTAGTCATTTATAGCTCATTATTTACATAGGCTGCCCATAACTGTTAAGAAATCTGCAGTAATCATCACTATGATTCTGATCATTTTCACTTTCATGTGCTCTGGACTTATAGAACAAAGTTCTATGTAATACATTAGCAGTAATTCTGTCAAGTCTAAAAAAAGAGCCCAATAGTGTTATGACAATGGGCCAACCTAAGAATAAAATGAGATGTCTTCTTCTTACCAAGTACTACATATATTCATAGAAGATAAAAAGAGAGGTACAGTGGAACCCTGCTATAACACGATAATTGGGGTCCACAAAATTGGATCGCATTAATGCGGGGTTTTGAAGTATTTTACTTTTTTGAGAGAACAACTCATTGGCACATATACATGTATTCATGTCTATGGTATATGATGAATAGGGTATCAACACCATTTACTATCGTGCCATCGTGGCATTCAGTTCATCTATAATGCATGCAATTCCACTGAAAAAACTGCAGATTTATAATATTCAATATTTTTTCATTGTATCTGAATTCAACATCTAATATATAGCAATAAACATAGTATCAACACCGTTTACTTGCCATCTGATATCGTACCGTCGGGGCTTGAAATTAATCCATAAAATATGTAATTCCATTGCAAAAACTGCATACATATTTAAACTATTCAACAATTTTGTCACACATCATTATGTGTCTGAATTCAATGGAAAAAATTAACAGCAAAATTAGGTTAAGAAAGACGAAGCACGTGTAAGGTTCATTACATTACAGGATATATAAACTGTGTCTGTACAAATTTCATACTGCTAAAATTTTCTCATATGCGTTTCCGTGTACATTTATACACTGCAAATTTCCAATAATTAATGCTTGTACGCCTATTCGTTTGAACGACTACAACAAGAATAATTACAAATCAACACATGCTTTTAGCATATATGTAGCTTTTACTTCAGATTTTGTGAATATCGAAAGAAATGTGTGATAACTACTATACTAATCATGGCGCAAAGTGCAGAGAACGATTTGCGTTTGTGAACTTGCTTTTCCATAATGGTAAAATATTTTTTGATATATAAAATTTAGGAAATTAACAACGAGTTCATAAGCAGTTAATACACATGTAAAACCCGAGAACTAAGTGTAGTGGGCCTGCAATGGTCACTTATATAACATTTTTTAAGGTGAACGCATGTACAATTTCATACCCTTTCAATCTCCAGCCAATAAAGAGGAAATTATTTACTGGTAAACTAATTGCGTCTAAAAACACTGCCAAGCCCAGAAAACATGTTGGCGGTTTTCGTTTTTTGATGTTTATTAAATTGTGAGAATCTTTTATCAACCACCGCATTGTCTGCTGATTGGTTGTGTGTGCAGTTAAAGAAGAAACACATGTCGGCTAATGTTTGAGCAATGATTGTATACAGAATTAACTGAAGACAATCACAAAGACGACTTATTGCTTTACTCATGGACCAGTAATAAGTAACATTTCCGATAATGATTATTTTGGCATAAGACTTCAAGAACCTGGTGAAATTGTTACATTTCAGAAGCCAGACCATGATTGTATTATATTCGAATTCATAAGCGAATTCTTCCAGAAAATGATAATAAACGTTTTACACACTATTTCTCTTACTTTAAAAAAAGTATTTTTCTGGGTATGAGAAAAATACACATACATGTATTTAAAATTTCAGGAACCATGCCACAATTGTAATATATATTGTATTGTATTCAATTTCATACACGATCTCTTCCCCAAAATGATAATCAATTTTTTTGCGCAAAGTGCAGAGAATGAATTGCGTTTGTGAACTTGCTTTTCCATAATGGTAAAATATTTTCATAAAAAAATAGGAAATTAATAACGAGTTCATAAGCCAATCCCATGCACATGTAAAACCCGAGAACTAAGTGAAGTAGGCCTGCAAATGTCACGAGTTACTTTTATATAATTTTTTTTTAAAGCTGAACGCATGTACAGTTTCATAGCCTTTCAATTTCCAGCTAATAAAGTGGACATTATTTACTGGTCAATTGATTGCGTCCAATAACACCACCAAGCCAAGCAAACATGCTGGTGGCTATTTTTTACTGGATCAGTAATAAGTAACATTTCCGATAATGTTTATTTTTGGAATAACACTTTAAGAACCTGGTGATATTATTAAATTTCAGAAGCTAAACCACGATCGTATTATATTAAAATTTATATGCAAACTCTTCCCCCAAAATGATAATAAACGTTTTTATACCCTATTCAGGAACCATGCCGCGATCATATTAAATTGGAATCCATACGCGATCTCCTCTCCATAATGATACTAATTTATTTATACACTATTTCATTTACTTTGGAGAAAATAAATATTTTTTTCATGTCCGAATATGCGAAATTTCGGGAGCCACGCCATGACTGCGTTATATCCGAATTTACATTAAATCAGGGTGAGTTATAGTGGGGTTCCACTGTATGTGCAAAAATTGGTTTAAAAAATTTCTTTAACAACTATTATACATTAGAAAAATAAACTGCAGTTGAATCAGACTGGATCAAAACTTTTGTGACAATTTGGGAACAGCGAGAACCATTGGATACTTTCCAATCATAGCTCACTTTTGTATTATCTTCTATATATACTATTTTTCAGAATCTACTTTTTCGTAATATAAAGGTAGCCTTATCAATACATGACATTTTAATAGCAAACAATATGATTCAACATAATCATTATCACAGAAATATCAATCACTCTCTCCAATCCATATATATATATATATATATATATATATATATATATATATATATATATATATATATATATATATATATTGAACTAGATGAACACAGTTTTAATAATATTATTGTAATAGTTCAAATCAGTGTTATTGCAAAATCAGTGTTATTGCTCTTGGCACATGTAGTAAATGTAAAGGAGAGGACCCTAATGTTGTGACAATTTATAGTCCGATTCCATTGCCAGTTTGTACAAGAAAAATTAAAATGTTTCAACCCTCCCCCAAGTAAAAAAGGTAGACCATTTACATAACTTCTACTTGACATATTATTGGTATGAAATATCAAATAAATAGTTGGGGTTTTTTTTTTTTTCACTTTTGGATTCTTCTCTTGGATACCTCTGAACAAACTAAAAAGGCAGGTGAAGTCAAAGTCTACAACTTTATGCCCCTCCAATATTAAACAGTCTTTGTAAATTTTCAGCTTTGAAGCAATGTTTTGTGAGTGTGATATTTTTCTTCAGAGTATCTTGTTCTAGGCACCATAACCTAACAGCCTCTTGAACAGACCGAGCTAACAGCTGAACACAGCCTCAGTTAACTAAAGCTTCTTGTTCTAGTCACCATGACCTACCAGCACGTTGAACAAATGTAGCTAATAGTTGAATAATATTAAATACAGCCTATATTGACCCAAGTATTTTCTTCTAGTTACAAAGACCTACTAGCCTGTTGTGCGAAGTGAGCTAATAGCTTAACACTACTGAACACAGCCTAAATTGACCAAAGTGTTTCTCAGAATGCAATGTCTTGATTTTGAATGACACTAGTATGACACATCTTTCTGTTTGTCCAGGTGAGACAACCTACTAGCAAATTTGGGTACAACTTTCAGACATAAATTCTTATTTTAGCAAAGGTTAAGTTGAATACATAAGCTTATGTTGAAGATATATTATTTTTAATCACCTTAATTACACTGCCATCACTGTTGCTATAATCACCGTTAAACGTATTTCCCTCCACTAACAGGTTAAACAAATATTACATACCAGTAGAACCCATTCCTTGATCTTGTTGAGAATGGCTGCTGTGCCCTGAGGAATCCAGTTATATATTACTGTCCCTATTCTCAGTTTGAGCCAGCAGATGTACAGACCACAAGCCGCTGTGTACAGCTCATGGATTCTAGCATCCCCCATCCACAGGGACATCAACTTCCTTCCAATAAACACTGAAATATAAAGTTTTGTTGTTATTTTATTGTTTATGGTTTTACTGTACATATGAGATACGGGTATAAAGTCTAGTTCAAACTTTGTCTAATTTATCTGATGACAAATGAGTTAAAATTCTGAAATTAACAGTACTGCTGAAATTATTAGGAATAATATGCAATTCGCTGAGAAAATCCAAGTTCAAATTCTAGGTACAAGACTATTTTGCATTCCCTTACAAGAAAAACAAATTCTGCCATAATTGTATGACTTGACTTTGGTACTTCCAAAAATAAATGATGAAAATATTTTTGAACAAAAGGAGAATCATGCAGGGACCTAAAATATTCGACAAGCAATTTAGGATGAAAATAAGGCATGATGTTCACCACTATAAAGTTCATCACACACTCATCGTGTCATCAAATGGCAACAATATCAACATAGCACTGGTCATTCTGCCAACTCATAACTGACCCAAGGGTTGGTAAAGCAAACTGTAGAGAACACATGCTCTCAATGTCCAGCTACATGATGATTTGTGGCCATTCCAAAACTCTGTCAACTTATACAAAGGGCTGCAGACCCAATGAAATATCAAGACAATTTTACAGAGTACATGGTTACTAATTAAGTAAAACCAGCCTAGTTACCAAAAGCCCCACAACACTGATTAAAAATAATACTATTATTAAGCTACAACACAAGGGTTTCCAAAGAAACAAAACAAGCCAAGCTGTGTGATCTTGGTGGATTTTGGTGGCAGTGCAGTCATTTTTGTGTTGGTAGGTACTGTAATAAAAAACATGACTGTAATGTTTCTTACAAATTGTTTAGCTTTAATCTCTATGCAAATACCTTAATTTTGACCAGATATTCCCCTATTGTGTTTCCAAGATATGAATGGTTAGCCCATTACATGCTGGAACCAGCCACAACACATTTTTCCCACTGGATATTAGTTGTAGCTTCATGAAAACTACTGGTACTTCCTAATGAAAATTCCATTAGCAGCAATTTATTTTTAAAAAAACATAAGTTCAGTAAATTGCCCTTCATTTAATGCCTGAGGCTGCCGGAAACATTTTGGAGTTGGCATTTGGAGAACTGGAGGGTCTATATATCTGGATTACTGACAGTAATTAAATTTCAAAGTGTTTCTGGAAAAAATATATATTTGTAAAAAAAATTATTAAAGCTAAAAACAATGAATATACAGTTTTAACCCTTTTGCAACTAATGTGATTTCATATAAAAAATGCCATAAAATAATATTCATTCAAGTTTAATAACATAAAAACAAATATTTCAGACATTTTAATATTTGCAATACTGCATTCAGTTAGTCTTTGTTAACCAGTGAGATGCAATACCTTTCATTCACATCCAAGACTGCTTATACTCAACTGTTCAGCTTCAAATTATACAATCCCTAAGATGCATTAATTGGCTAATTTAAATTACTTGTTATTGAAATGTAAGAATCCTGTATTTAAAAATTTTTTGTTTAAAATCTGTTTTAATTTTTTTCCACAGGGGGAAGAACTCATGACCCCCCCACCCCAAGTGGCTACCAATAGTAATCATCACTGCTTATTTTATATGCTTTAATAAGGAGGGAGGGAAGAAAAGTAATTTTCAACTTTTGCTAATGGAGGCCATATTTGATGGCTTACTGGCATCTGTATAATTTTGAAAAGTCTTCATGCAAAGATATTTTCTGTCAAGTTTAGTGAATTTCTATTCAGGGTTGTTCCATTTAAAAATACATGATTACCTAGGGAAGGCAGTTTAAAAAAAATACATTCCAGGGTACTTTGATAGCATACAGTTCATATTAAAATGATAAGAAAATTTTAAATTCATCTATGGGTGAGTACCCTACATTAAAAGTGCCTTCCCTGGGTCCCATGTACGTTTTACTGAAACAGTCCTCAGCAGTTTTGAAGAAGCAATCTTAAAAAGTTGTTCTATTATTTTGTAATGCAGCCACATTTTATAACTGAACAACAGTTGTACAAATCTGAAAGGTCTTCACACCAGTATGCTTCCTTTCAAGTTTGGTCAAATTCTAGTCATTTGGGAAATTGTAGTCATCGGCATTGGTCAAATTCAAGTCATCAGCATTGGGGATGAAGTTATTTAAAGGTTTTCTTTTTAATTTCACAACAGCTTTTCAGTTTTAATAATAATGGTTTTATTTGTGGGCAGATTTGCATAATTTATATAAATATGGAAAGCTCTTCCTGTGAAGATGCATTGTTGAATTCATTTGGCAGTGTTTGAGAAAAAGTGATTTAAAAGATTTTACTTTTTTTACTCAACAGTGGCCATATCTGATGGTGGATCAGCAGCTTTTGTAAAATCTTAAGACCCCTCTATACCAGCATGATTTCCATCAAATTTGATCATGTTCTAGTCATCAGTCCTTTCTGTCGGGATACCATTGTGTCTAATTTGATCCAATTATTTTCAGTGGTTTTGAGAAGACATTTAAATGGAAGTTTACCATTTTTAGAAATATTGGCCATATCTGACATCAGATTGGCATCAGCTGTAGAAATCTGAAAGATCATCCTGGTTCCAAATTGGTCAAGTTTGTCCAGTGGTTTTTGAGAAGTTTAAAATTGTAACTGTCATCAGACATATGACAAATACAGGGCCATGATGGCCAGCGGAGCTAAAATGAATCTTCTCTACCTTCTACGGTCTTATTGTTTTGATTGATATATTTCTGCAGGTCTTCTAAATGTAAACTTCTGTACCAAATCTGATTTAAATTAATGAAGTCCTTCAGAAATTACTGAGTGAAGGACAGAGTGACATGTTATACAAGGGTCATAACTCATACAAATTTAACTAAAATAGCTGAAAATCAAACTTGTCCAAGGTTTTGTGAATGCAAAGCTTCATCCCAAATTTGATTTAAATCCATGAATTCCATCCAAGGTTACTGAGTGGAACAAACTCTGCTAGACTTTATGTCATGTGGTGTGATGGAAAGACATGGGTAACACTATACAAAAACCAATCACAGGAAATCTGTCCAAAATTAAAGCAACTTTATTTGAATTACAGCACAACCTTTACTTCTAGCGCAGAACAACAAATGCTAGACAAAGCAAGGCATGACATTACTGTGTCTTCTAATTAAAATGTATGTCCAAATCAAACCAATTGTGAAATCCTTAATTCTGCATATAACGTACAAGTATCCATGACGGGTAACACATTATGTTTCTTACCTGGCAGTATGAGGCACACCAGACTGGCACAAAACAGTGTAATACACATCAGCATTACCAATATCAGGATCTACAGAAGATAAATATTATAATCTTCTTAATAAATTATCACACCTAATACAATTTAGAAGTATACCCTCTTTATGTTAATTATGGTAATTCACAAAGGCAAAAAGGGACTAAAAAAAAGTAAATTTTCCTGGTGAACATTAATCCCAGTAAAGAAAAATTTCTTCTTCAATGTCATGAAGATCTCAGCTGAAAAGATCCAAGCAGTTCTGTGAGCCTCATTTTTGAATGCAACATTTCAATTCAAGACACTGTGGAAGCAATTGGCTTGTGCATCTGTTTATGTACAGTAAAACTCTGATTATCCATCAGGGTGTGGGACTGAGACCATGATGAAAATGAGAATAGATGGATAATAGAATAATTATGTACATTAAAAGTATTATACAATAGACCGGGACATCAAAAGATCATAATATCTACATACATACATGTACCTGTTTTTAATATTTTGATGTAAAATGCCCTGATGGTTAACAGAGACTGACGGTTAATTGGTATGTATGTGACTTTGCTTCCAAAAATGAACGGTTGAATGTCATGGGGCCTTTATTTTCCTGTCCAGACATTTATCAGTTCCCATTTATTTCAGCACAATCTTATGTTGGGCATAGGGTTTAATGGAATCATGTTGGAATCTTTTCATTGGTAAGGTTATACCCTTGTTCTCCATCCTACAGTGGATAAACTCATAGCATTGCATCAATATCCTGTCCCCCAGATTGTGCTGCCTTCACATAAGGAGTGGTTTATATTGCCCCTATAAGGGTAACTAAGGTAAAGGCTGGATGATCCTCCTCTAACCTATTCTTTTAACATTCATGTGACCAGGTAATGCATTTGATGGATAAAGGAAACATGATATATTGTTAAATATGCTTGTCCAAGAATATTTGGTCTGATCATATGAGAATTAACAGACATGATTTTGGTGTTCCCAAAAAAAAGCTGAAAACTTTTTTAAGGGGGTTCTGTGGGTTCTCCCCCCAACAGGGTCTCGAGGGGCAGTGCCCCTGATACAGGGGTCCAAAGCCGCCCCCTGGCCAAAAGCACATTTTACACTAATAAAATACTGCTCCTTGTGCATCATAAAGTAAACCAAAATAATCATTTGAAAAACTAATAAACTTACAAAAAATGTTCAACTTAACTTCAATAATTTTACAATATTTATTGTCACATGAACTTGTTTTCCAATACTACTGATGCTGAAGTTATTTCATGTGCATGTCACTGTTCAAATTGTATTTAAGTCACAATAATTTGTCAAGTTTTGCAGCAAATATGTTATACTTCTCTGTTTTCATAACAAATTTGTAAAATAAACATCCAAGTGTATCAACTATATACAAATAATCCCACAGATTCACTTCGTCTTTTTCACTAATGGACACAACCTGTTGATATGCCAGTCAAGCTCTTTTTGTGGCTTTGGCAGATTTCTTTAGCCTTCCTTTTTGTCACCACTGACTTTTTTGGCTCAATGTGCAATTGTTTCTTTTCTGTCTCAATGAGAGCCTCTTTCCTTTCAAGCTGGTGCTTGTATTTGTGACATGCAGTGTGCATATTCTGACAGAGGGCTACATCTGTTTTCTCATGCAAGAAATCTTTCTTCTTAAAGTAATTAACTGCACTTTTTCAGATTCCTTCTGAGCTTCAATTTTTCCACATGCAGCTTCTTTTGTAGGTGCTGTTCCAAACTCTTCCAACTGTGATTATCGTAATTCAGATCTTTCTTGTAGAGGTCACAAAATGCCAGTCCTCAAGTGATCAGTTTTCTTATAAATTGACCAACTATATTTCCGTCAACTTTTCGCTCCAGCCGTTCCCATTTCTGTGCATTTTTCAAACCTTTATCAAAATTTTTCATGTCATGATCTCTCTCAACAATTCGGGACACCATGTTTTGCAAGCATGCTTCTTCTTTCCATTGCCATCAGTTTCTATTACACGAAGATTTACTTGATGAATTTAAACCTTTAATCAATGAGAATACTCAGAGTCATGTGCTAATATATGGAACAAATAATTTACAAGGGTCATTGCAGAAAGGGACTGGAAAGACCATTTTTAAACAACCGGATCAAAGATGATATAAAATTGGACTATATCAAGAAAAATCTGATTTAAGTCAGGAGAAAAGCAGAATTCCACTTTAAAACAGAAAAATCATGTCTGAATTAAAGCCCTCACAACACTTCCTGCAAATGCAAGCAATCAAGTATTTTGCTCAATCTTAAACCAAAGAAGATCTGGTGCATTGGTAGACCCCTTGCAGTAGCAAGGACAGGCAATTATACAGCATTCTGGTAGATTGGTAGACACCTTGCAGTGGCAAGGACAGATCATTATATAGCATTCTGGTAGATTGCTAAACACCTTGCAATGGCATGGACAGGTCATTATAAAGCATTCTGGTAGATTTCCTTACCTTAGATGCTAACTTTGACATCTATATGATATATATAGGGAAAGATTAATTGTTATTATCCTGAGTAAGCTGTATTCATTAAGGTAATGAAAGTTATTTTCCTAATATTAATGTCATCAGGTAAATATTCTTGGAAAAACATAATTTAATATAACACTTACTTACTAGAAAAATAATATCAATGGTTTAGCATTGGGAATTGGATAAACTTCAAGACTGATCATCAGTATTACTAATCAATCAATAATCAATTAAACTGACCACTTGACATTTTGCCAACAGTATTGGCATTTTTCCAACAGCATTAAGTTCAAAATGGTTGGAACATGCAGAAGCCAACTTTGACCAAAATCAATCACATAAATTGTAATCGATTTATTTATATCACAAGTGACCATTGTATCAATCACATAAATTGTAATCGATTTATTTATATCAATGAAAGTGACCACTGTAAGGCTAAAGTGATCAATCAGAACAACACTAAATCTGTCCGTTACTATATACCGAATTTTCCAAATGATACAAGCATTCTCTTTCTCCCTTTGTAAATGAATCACAACATATATGTGACAGAGAAAATAAAATGGTCAGTGATTGGTCACTGAACACACTAACTTTAGGCGAATGAGAAAATAGAGACGTTAAGTAACAGATTTATCAAATGTTAAATGACTTAGAAATTAATTTTTCAAGACTGATTTGATAATATGTTAAGTACCTTACCCTAAAATGGAAGAATGGTGGTCGTTTGTAAGCTTGGAACCCTGTGGGTCCCCCTCCCTGCAACATAGCCTGGTGAGCTGCTGCTAGTCCCACTCCCATTCCTGGGGGAGCTGCAGGCTGGGGAGGTGGGGGTTGGACTGCTGCTGGTGGGTTGTTGTTGTTGTTGTTGTTGTTGTTGACTGGCTGGGCATGACCATCTCCTTGCACAATATCATCCTAAAATATCAAGTCACAGTTTACAAACACTCAAACAACATTTCACTACTTCCTGCCTAAACAAAAGAATCCTCATTCTTTTAAACTGCTTACATTTTTTGTTCTTAAGCTATGGCACATTCATCACTGCTTGAAATATATAAGATCAGATTTCTCTAAAATATTTACCTGATCACAAATAAAATCCATTACCTCCCAAAAAGAAATATGTTGTCTTTCTCAGGTGGCAGGAGATAGTTTCATACAACTGGCCTGTCAAATCTCTTAACTTAAGGCTACAATCTGTCTTTGACAGCCATTATTGCTTTATAATTAAATATAAGCATGGAATTTTAAATTAGGTGTTTCAGGCTTTTTTGTTGTTCTTTAAACTGATATAAGGCATGTAAACCTCCCCTTGATACTTCACAGTATGTGCAACAGTCTCATTATACTGTCTTTCTTCTTCTCCAAACCACTCTCTGCCACATGGAAGACTCAGAACAGGGGGAAGTACCTGCTTTTGCACCTGTATTTTCAAACTAGGTGCATCAGGACAAAGTAGAACAATTTGTGTTTACCTTACTAGGTGACCGCTGAATGATATTCTGGATGTTTACCAGTTTAAACCTAAGAAAAACCAATAGAAATGATGCTTGCATTTATGGAGATAGGTGGAAAGGCCTCAGTAATGTGATCTAGTAAGAATTCTTTGAGAAACCTAATTTACAAACACATTTCCTTTCTCCATTTAATACATTACCCAATAACACATTGGGAGTATAGGAAATACAAGAGAATCAAACCTCTACCATAGTCATCCTTCAAAAGCCAATATGACTGTGTCCACAGAAGATGAATTTTTCTTTCAATGTGTACCACTCTGATGGCTGAAGTAATCCGACTGTCTGCCTCAGATGCAGGAGGTCATGGGTTCAAACCGTGACCAATTCATAACAAAGACTTATAAGAATGATACTAGCAACTGCCTCACTTGGTGCTCAGCATTAAGAAGTTAGTATTAGGACTGGTTGGCCTGATGTTGAGGTAATGTGACTGGGAGGGACACAATGCTACATGTCTGTGGCATGATGACCCATTGCTACACACCACTATAAACTGCCTCACTGTAGATATTGTAGGATATGACTAAAACTGTTGAAGCTACTTTAAAAATAATTTTTAAAAAACCCAATACATTCTTTTAACATGAGGGCAGCACAACTGAAAGTGTACAAACTCAATTATTGTGAAAGCAAACCCAGGGTTCAGTATGTGGATACTGCCATACCAAAGAAACCTGAAGCAAAGGATGCACTGTCATAAATGGGGTCTAGTGATCATCTTGACATCACCTGCGGTCAAACAAGGTTCTATAAGGTCCAGCTAATTGACTTCATGATGTCTCAAATCAAGATATTTTACATCTGAATGTGAGGCTTGTCAAAACTGTTCAAATTTCATGATCTGAGATCTTCGTGAAATGTACCTTATCATCAGAGAACTCAAAATAAGATGACTGAATGACCCATTCAAGTCATGAGGTCAGTCACTTAGAGATGTCTTACTTAGGCAGAAAAAATAACGTACCATGCACCTTAGTTAGATGGCATCAAAGTACACATTCTGGGTCCTGCAGCATTGTCTTGTTCAAAAGATCAATCTTGGCGAGACAGCAAGTGATTATTTTCTGATTGCCCATAGATGTCAACCTGTACTTGGCAACAAAAGCAGGATGATCAAACCATTCCATCGGAACTCGAGGTAACGCTGGGCTATGGATAGGTAATACACTAAACTGTGCCAAAGCTTTGGATATCATGAAATATGTCTTGTAGGATAGCAGTTTCGGTGAAGCTGAAGACAGGCTGAAACTGACGAGAACTGAACTATAGCAAGACCCAGTAGAAAATCTATTAGGGGAACAAAATGTAAGTGGGACCTGGAAGGCTGAAATTGGGCAAGTCAGGCAGATCTTTGTTGTGGCCAAAACTTTATATCCCATGATGTATGAATGTCTCGCACATAATAAAGTGATAACCAATGAAAGTGATTGGGGCTAACCTGTGCTCCTCAATGGAAAAAAAAACAATCCAACTGAGGTATAGATGCTAAAATGATTGACTAAATTATCATGACATCAATCATCAAAAATGAATCTTAAAACGTTTACTCAAGGTTCAATGCCACGAGTTAGGTATGGAAAATGAACTTGTCAGTACAAGGATTGAAAACTGATTACCTCATTTGCTTCCGAAAAGTGGAAGTTACCCTAAACTTCATGGGAATGTCTGCTGTGATATTAGGTAGATCCCTGACCGTGGATTGGTCCTAATGGAGAGGAGGAATCAGATCACTGCAAATCTGGCCTCCCACCTTGTGAACAATGTTCCAGCTCAAGACTGGCTGGTGAAAGCATAAGCTCACATCCCCTTTCCCCATCTGATTAATTGAGCATCAATGGCCCTGACAATGGGGTATGGAAATGGAGAAATGAAGGTGGACAATTTATGGTTCCATCTTGTAGCAATGAAGTCTATCATCATGAGATTGCACACAGGATGGAAATTCAACACAAGCAAAACTCATGGAGAGAACAGTACATCAACCAGGACATTAAGACTGCCCAGTATATGACATACTTGCGTTGAGAGAAGGTATTGGATGTATCAGCACTGGAACTCCAATGCCATAACACAAAGTTCTGGTGATTTGGCCCTCACTTGTCTGAGCAGTTAATTCACCAGCAGATCGTTGTCTGACATTAACAGGATAACCGTTTGATACATCCAATCATTCTAAGCATGTTAAGCATAGAGAACAATCTACTTCAACAAGAGGCTGATATGAAGGTCCATCTCTCAAGTCTATTTACCACTGACTGCCGTGAAGCAGGGCATTAAATTCACCCATCAACCTGAGGAACTGGTGCCTAAACAGATTATAATTTAAAGCTGGGGAGTTTTAAGAGGTATTTCCACTCTAAACACCCCATCCTGCCACTGGTTTAGCAAGTGGCAATTTTCTGTCATTATGATTATCTAATGACATAGGTGACCAGTGTTGGGACTTCACTTGACCATCTGCAAGGGCACATGCAGAAGTGGCAGGATAGAGTGAACCCACCACCACCCTGAGAAGGCCAAGGACTTCAAGAAATTTCCTTGCCAAAACTTAAGTCTTGAAAAAGACTGACTCTGTGGCAGCAATAATCCAAGTCAGGTGATTGGGTGGAAGCAGAAAAGGATGATATGTTAGGAATTCCATGCTGAGAAGAGGCAAGAGCTGACTTGTCCATGTATTAACATGAAAACAAATCCTGAACCAGAATCAAATATATCAATATGTTTAGGTTACCATCACTGTGGCAGCAGATGTCCTAAAGAGGATGGCCACATGGAGGATGTCACAGGTGGGAAGGGCAGGAAAACATTAGGGACCGAGAGGTTAGGAGAAACTAGGTTCCTGTACCCCATCCTGGACTATCCATAAAACTGAGTGACCTTTGACTGTGAATTAGTTGTTGCTGTTGTAGCAAACTTCTGTTTTACTTTTGCTGGTGATAGTTTCTCCTTTGATACTGTGCATGATGCACTTGAAATGAAGGTGAAGACAAGATAAGCTGTGGAGGGAACTCTTGTGCTTTTTACTTCCTAATCTCCTCAATGTGCCCCATAAACAGAAGGGATCAGTTAAACGGCCAGGAGCTCTGAGCAGCTACATGATGTGGTTCAAGAAAGGTAGAGCACAAGGGGGCATCTGTTACACTAAATCCAAATTCCAATATGCCATAAGGGCATTAGCTGTTGTATGATGTGATACTCTGTTAACATTCTGGGCTATGTCACACACTGATTCCATGCATGATCACTACCTGCTGGGTGGCTGACACAGTCTGGGAGGCTAGCACGGTGTGGCATTCTGGAACAGCTAGAAGGATGGTCTGAAAACCACAACTGGCTGTACCTGATGGAGCTGTAGACCTGATTTAGGTTTGACAGTCCAATATCTTTGATTTCTAATCAATAAGCCTGTAGACATACAGGATGGGCTGGTCAGCAACGGAAATGGCACAGGACAGATGGTACAGATCTTGCATATGTTAAGGCAGGTGAGATCAGGATGCAACTCCATGTACAGTAAAATTTTGAGAAAAAAAACTCCCTCGGACCAAGTAGAGCAGACATTGCATCAGTTCAATTAAAAGAATTTCATGCATGGCAGTCACATCTCATGCATGTTTTCTGTGACTTTGAAACACTTAAAACTTTTGCACATCTGGATTATTTTCACCTTATATATGAAAATAGAGAACAAACTATCAAAATACAATAATTATTCACAAAACTAGGTGAAAGTCACAATGCGAAAACACTGAAGGTAAATGAGTGGATGAACCAGTGTCTACTATTCATTTCAACATGCACATTTATAAACTCAACTGGTCTGCACAACTTACGGTCAAATAAACAAGTTTATTATGATTTGATAAACATGAAATAATCCCTTGCCCATAACATAAACACAGTATATCAACACTTAAAATATTTGACTTTGCTGATAAATGCCTTGAAGTAAAATACAATTTTCAATAGATTCATGTGCTATATCAAACTGTTGTTGCCAGTCTTGAATGAAAGCTTAAGCTGGTAAACATCTGATAAAATTTGTAAGTGTTTCTTGCCTTCATCTGTATGATGGAAAACACAAGTCTTTTCAGAAGGGATGGATATGGGAGGTAGCAAATTTTAGTTCCTAATTTTAATGAGATCAGGCAATGTATTCAATAAAGAAAATGCCAGGGGTATAGAGATAGAAAGAAAGCACCATCAGAGAAGGAAAATGGAAATACTTCCACCTCATAGTGATTCTGTTTCAAACTATGACATAAGACAAGCAATATCATGCAGCAAATCTACTGTGTGATGAAATGTCATAAACAGAACCTAACACTTTGTTCATCACAAGTGAAAGCAACAAAATCAAATGTGAAAAATACAGCATGCAACCAACCTCAAGCATTCCATGGCATATAACATCATTCAACTATCTGCAAAAATTTCATATCTACAAAAACAAATTTGTCTCTAAATTATTGTTTGTCATTGCTTTGGTGTTTAACACCATTTCTCAGTACAAGATGGGCTAAACATAGTGGCCAGTATTGGTGGAGGAAGAACTTGGGAAAACCCACTGGCAAGCTTTCTCACACACTCACATTGGCTAAACTTAAAACTTGAACCCACATGGGCATTTTAGACCACTTTGCCACCTGGGAACCTTCTACTAAATTATGCTGCACCTAGAGTACTTACCAATTACAATAACAATTGGGATATAAGCCTGCTACCTCCCCAATCTTGTCCTCTTAAAAGAAAAACTTTCATCTTTTCTTTCAATACCAAAAGCCATCCAGTCTGAACTGAGAATAATTTGGGTCGACTGTAAGGGCATGTAACATGTTCATCCTGCATGCCAGAGCTAAAAGCTAACAGGAAACAGGTTTTTTTTTTAGCAAGGTTCAGCATAATGGCTTGAATTTATCTGTTTTGAGTAAAGTTAAGGCCCAGGACTGATTATATTTTAGAAACAGGGTGAGAGATTTTGGTTTCTACAATCAAAACTGACTTATTAGTTTCAAAGAGCTTTATCACAGCCAATATCTCATTTGCCATGATGCCTGAATGTATAATTTGTGACCACCTTGTAAAGCCAGCTGTTATGTCAGCGGCAGGACTCAGGAGGCTTCAGAGGGGAGAAACTTGATTCCTTTCCTACTCCATATGGGTGCCTATCAGAATAATTCATCTGCTATCTGTTCACATACGGCTGAGATCTGAAAGGCACTCGGAACATAAAAAACCCTGTTTGCTTGGTTTGCTTATTGTCCCTCCAGTGTGGCAGGGATGGCTGGTTTTAAAATGAGGATACAGGTGGGGCAGCAAATGAGAGGGATAGTTCTTGATCTGCCTGCCTCTGAACTTTAACTTTGCCCTCAAACAGCAATGGTGAGACAAATGGAGTCATCCTAAAAGCCAGCAGCTTTAGCAACGTGGTGTGTGCATATGCATCAGGACATATCCAGTTAAGTCTGGCAGAGGCAGTCAGCGCATTTGCCACTGAATCGAGAGCTGCCCTGGTGATCACTCAAACTATTTCGGTCATTGACTCCTAGGCATGGTGGCTGGCTGGTTTTTCCACCAGTCAGAAAATCACCAAGAAGGCTCAATCCATTATTAAAGACATGGTGACAATATTCTAAGCCCATTTTGATGTGGCAAGAAATATTTTTATGAAAAGGTGGGATAGATTTGCTAACTGCTGCATAATTTTTATCTAGTTCAGTATGGTGGAATGTGTCTTGTACTGATATGATGAAAATGTCACTGGCACTTGGCTCTCACAAAAGAAAGTCCCCATGTCACAGATATGTCCAGACAGCCCATCGTTAATTTCCTTTATTTTTCTTGACTGGGGAAGCAGCCAGAAGGATAGAGACTTCATCATCGATGTTGACCAATGCTTTGACTTCAAGGGGCATAGAGGGCATTCTAAAGCCGGCAACATCCAGAATATCTTCTTGACTGGTATGTCTCCTTGATTGCTGCCTTAAAACTAAACTCCATACTCTCCATCATCAATCAGAGTAGGGCTTTTGCTCAGGATTATCTTCACACTCACCATGAAATTTCCTGTTTATGGTCTGCTTCCATTTCAAGATAAACCATTCCCTGTGGCAATGATGATGTAACACATATCTTTATATAATTTATGGCCACTACCATGTGGATAAGTGGTAAAGCTAGGACAAGCTAGCTCTTCCAGATGATTTTATGCCCAGTGAGATAGACACATCTAACACTAAGATCCCAGTAACTAATTGTATGCAGCCATTAGCATGTTAGGACAAAATATCTATCATTAAGATATCCTTAAATGCAGAGAGTTGAATCGGGCGACTTGGATGGATCTATCACTAAGATCATCATAATTGTAACTGTTTACATTTGTTGCATGCTAGGATGTAGAGATCATTAAGATTTCCATAACCGTAGAAAGATAAAACTGTAGGCTTGATGAAATGGCTGGATCTTTCAGTAGGATCCCCCAAGTGAGATGGTTGGATGGACTGGACAGCCAGCTCAACTGGCTGGACAATCATGGAATGCTCCAGATGGTGATACAGCAGTATATGATTTATCCATTATAAATCCATGTGCCCTAACGTAAAAGGCCCAAAGGCCAAGCTTGGACATGCAGGGGTACTTATGCCACCATGGCTGCCTAAATATGGGGGTACACTCTCCTACTGTATCATAATTACTTGTAGGAATTTAAAATTTGCATTGTTTTCACCCTATTTCTTTGCCTTCACTGACTTTTGCCAAACTGTAATGCATACAATCTTTGACTGAACTATATGTATGTGTAAGGTATCACTCATATGCATCTTCATTGGTCTTGAACTTGACAGGTTTCACTTAAATGACATGATGAAACAAAACAATACAAAACGGTATAAATTAATACTGCAGGATGTTAATAAGTTGCTAAAACAACACCCGTAATTAACTGAGCATGTACAAAACTGTTAGTAATAACCTGCATCAATGACAGCATGTAGCATGAGTCTAAACTGATCATATCCAAGAAAGTGAAAAATTTCACATATTATTCCAAATTTTGGGAAAAAAATAATATTTACCATCTATATTTATGAATTAATATTTATCCAAATTAATAAAAAATCCTGAATGGATTTTTTAATGTTAACACAACACTGACTTGGATTGATAGAAGGTGTCTTGTATGATGTTATACAGAAGTATAGCTTAAAAACTAGCAACACATAAAAACTGGCAACACCTAGTGGTGGTAAAGAAAGGTAATGTCAGGAGTAATTGCCATTTGTCTATATGATACCAAAAAACCCAACAATCTTTCTTCTTTTAGTAGGGCTAGATTTGGGAGGTAGCAAACTTATATTTGTAAAGTTAATGTAATTGGAGAATGCATTCAAAGGAGAAATATATCTCTAAGTATAATCAACAATCATTAAAAAACAATATAGACAGGGATCAACCTTAGCTGGCAGATCAGAGTCTACACTATTTCCTTGAAATCTGAGCTAACAGAACAGACCCTGACATTATGTTACTGCAGATAAGGATCTATGCTGTTTGCAGCTGAGTACACAATACAAGCAGGTGAAGATTCTCTGCATATCTTACCCCTTCTCCAAGAGGAATGTCCCCAAGCAGGTAAGATCTCAACCTCAGCAGCCAGGCTACACCACGAGTCCAACCCCTAACCAGCCCTTTCAGCCACATCCTGGTGTGTCCCTGCTCCAACAGCGCTGGTAACACCACCTGCAGCAGCAACAGTTCCAGGGATAGCTCACTCACTGGAGCATCACTGGTAATAATAATAAACAGAACAGCTAGGCAGGTAGATACTTCAACCAGAGTGAAATACGTAGCTCAACTCTATATAGCTTTACTAGCCTCCATTGGCCATCATATCATTATCAAGCAGAAAACAAATTCAGGCTGATCTTGGACCCTTTACCAATTACAAAATTGTTTTGGGAATTATCTTTACATCCATACTTGTAATCTTCTGAAAAAGTAATGTGTTCACTTTTAACTGCACTATATACAGTATTGTGATGACATGCCATAAAAAAGCATGTAACTACCTACCTACATACATACTCACCTAACTACCTACACAACATCTAAACACATAGTGAGACAAGGCATACAAGACATAAAACAACAAAAAGAACATCCATTTCTATGATGTCAAAGTAAAGGCATTATAATGAATTGATGTTATTTTTGTATTATTGTTGTTGTTTTTGTAGGGTTTAACACCATTTTTCAGCACAATATAGGCTATACATGGCAGCCAGTATTAATGGTGGAGAAAGAACCCGGTAAAACCCCGGAAAGAACCACCGACCCATGAGAAGCTACTGGCAAGCTTTCTCACACAACCCACATTAGCCAAATCCGAGATACGAACCCACACAAACAGAGGTGAGATGGCAGTGATCTGTAACGGAGAGCTCTTTAGACCACTCAGACACTAGGGGCCCCTGTATTATTGTATAGTTATAATATGCATATTTATTGGTGCCTATTTTATGTTTTATTAATATATTGATTTGATTTCTATAGATGTTTATAGTGCACATGTTCACACTAATTCTGTTTCAACAAATGCATTACGCAAATTTATTTGATTTGATAAAATGTCATGAGCTGGTAAATACAAGAGAACATCAATTCAAAATCATTCTTTTGCTGGTCTTGTTGGCACTAAAGTCAAAGTCCAGTTTGAACCTCAAAAGTCAGCTGATTGAGGATCATTTAGGAGAATGGCACTGGATAAAGATGACTGGGAAATAAAAATAATCTTTGATTTGCACAATCACTGACACTATATTACAAACAACTGACTCTGACAACTGTCACTTTAGCCTTGTGTAATGACAACCAATTATAGGCTACTGTTGACACTGGCTGTAATCTGTGCCAATGAGTGTGTGCTGCACATTGTGATACTTCATGCATGGCCCTAAACTACTTCCAGAACATTGGGTGATCTAAAAATTGGGATCTGGCAGCTACCTAGCTACGTATCGAATAAGTTTCAGTTGTTTGGGGTTCAGATAAATGTACAAATGAAATATGAGACCAAACATTTATTTTTATTTTTAGGGTAGAGGGGTTTCAGTTAGCTGAATACTTTTTACTTCAATTATGGGAGAAATATGGGACCACAAAAATGGTTTGGTATCAAGAATATTTCATTTAAGTGGGATTTTGGTCTTCAGAAGTTTGTCTGTATAAACAGGGTGCAAATAATCTCTCTGGCCATGAGTCAGACATAAAAATTTAACCCAAGTGACATGTGAAATCTAGGTCATGATAACCTTTGTTTGCGGTAAAGGTGTGATACTAATAGAGATGCTTACAATTATCTAGGCTGGTAATACTGCCATTAACAAAGTTCAATAAATCAACCTAAAATATCAAATTCAGCAAAGTCAGTGAAGGTCAAAATATAAGGCACAGTGACCTACTTTAAACATATGGATGTAGTAATAAGATACATCTTTTCATCAAGTTTCATGATTCAAGGTATAAGTGTGCAAAATACCTGAACTAAATGAAAAAACTCAACTGAGTATGCAAAGCTAATGTACATGTTCGTACAAATCTAGCCCCTTCAGCCCAGTACACAAAGGATAGGTGCTGCAAAACTAATGTACATGTTTGTACAAATTTAGCCCTCTCAGCCCAGTCCTCAGGGGATAGGTACTATGAAATTCACTGCAAACTGCTGCCTAAGACCTAGGAAGAAAGAATGGTTGCAATTCAGTGTGGATGTACATTTGTATCTGTGGATGCTGGAAATAATGCCAGAGTAGTACAACAACTAACCTCTACTTCATAATAAGTGAAACTGCAAAGATACATGTGTAAGCTATCAACGTAAAGAAATTTTCAATACAAACAGCACACATAAGAAGAAAGATGGGCGCATCATCATGTGCTCTGAAAGATTTACATTACACTAGATATCCACAATGTCTTTCCTTTCCATCATCCATCTCTCTATCTGTGTCAAATTAATTTAAGGATGGATCTAAGAGGCAAGAGAGGCAGTGAATGTGCCTTAAATGGTCTTACAAATCATCTGTGATTTTGGAGGGAAGTATTGATGACTAAAGTTTTAATTTATTTTATGCTAGGCTGTGAATTACTGGATTTTCCAAGTGAAATAATTGTGATATTTCACTCACGAGAAATATGATAAATATTTTCACTGCAGTGGCAATAAAATTGTAACCAAGACATTAATTTTAGCCATTTTTCGAAACCTGCATATCATCTAGTAGAAAGCATCGATGCCTTGGATGCAAACGAACAAAGATCAAATACAATAATGTGCATATAATTTCTCCTAAAAAATTGTATGTGCTGTTTTACCTTGAATTAGAAAAGAAAATTAAGTTACTACTTATATTTTTTGTGCAAAACAGAGCAAAACACAAACAGTAAACACCTGACATTATCACAAGGGATACAGGAAGAAATCTGCTACTTCAATCTGTAATACAAAATGCCAGCCAATACATTTGAGCATAAAATTAAAAGAAAATTTGCTTGCTATGAGTGAATAGCAAATCTCTTTCATCTCAACCACTCAATGAAATTAATCCATTATTCACTCATTTCAAGTAAATATCCTTATTTATACTTTATTTTAGGTAATTTACAGATTCTATGTTCAACTTTGTCCCCCCCCCTCCACTGATACTAAAATATCAAAGAAAACTGATGTATTTAATTCTTGCCCCAATCAATTAATGTATGGACCTAAACTGAATTTGTAAAGTTAATGAAAACAGAACAAAAAATGAACCTTGCCAGTACAGTGAAATAAAGGAAAAAGTTTTAGTGCTAATTTAGGAAAGAAATAATGATATACAAGTCAAACTTCCATGAGAATGAATTTCTGATTATGAGAGCAAAAAACTGACCTTGATAACATGACATGATATGGCAAGAAGTATGGGAACATTTTTCTGATGACCTTCACAGGAAGCCAAAGCATAAGGAGCACTGTACTACCAAAGATTATCTGAAAGGAATCACAGTATTTGTAAGTAAATGAAATCATAAATTTTCAAATATCATCAGGGGTATAGTGATATCCTGTCTGAGTTGGGTACCATGAAAATGTTTGTACTGCAGTCTTTCTGAACTTACTACAATATGTACCACAGTATACTGCAATTATATTTGGGACCAGCAATTCAATGTTCTGAGGCAAGGACTTGACAGCTGTTTGCTTAATTTCCATCTGTCAATAGCTGGAAAAAATTTATCTTGCTCTAATTTAATGAAAAATAACACCATCTTATATCCAAGATATTATCTGGTAAAATATGATCTTGAGATAAAATAAATAAAATATTTCAGCTCCAAAGAAAATAAGATCCACACACACACACACAACAAAAAATTAATTGGCCAATACAGTATAGAAGATGAGTCTGCTATGTGTATGTTAATTGTTGTACAAGTTGTAATCTAAAAATTAACTAAAGTACTATGATTAAGCTTATAATACAGCTGATACTGTGAAAGACATCATGCTGACATTAGGGGGACCATTGATAAAAGTAGGAAGTGCTGATACTTAAGCCTACACTATCGACAGAATAGGCAGGGAAACTTTGAGCGGGATGCCAAACACATTGCAAGATATTTACCAGAGAGGGTTAAGTAAACATAAAACACACTCTACATGCTCTCACAGACTTGATAAATTATGTAAAGTTTGGACAGAAAAGAACTATGCTCTGGAAAATCATATGATGATTAGCAATCTTGTAAAGGAAAACATGTACTTAACACTTTCACATAAGCTAGTACATAACTGAAACATGATGTGCTTTATTCTAACCTTTTGTTTTGATTTTTCATCTGAAATTTTTCCAGAGTTTGAATTTAGTCTGAACATCTCTAAAAAATTCCACTTGGCAACCACAGTGGTATACATGACAAGCGTCAAATATGTGATTAAAGGATAGTAAATATAATTATATCTGTAATATTCACCATTAATTTGTTACTGATACAACCATAAAAAACAGGTAACTTTTTTAATTATTTTGTCATGAATAATGAAGATAGTTTGCTAATATCATTAAGGCTGTAACAAGATTACTCTCTAGAATTTCATAACATGTCTTATGGACAGAAACTAAGGAAGTACCAGTGTAGTACAAAGTACTGTGGTATGTACTGCTGGAAAAAAAAAATCAGTGCATCTCTAGACATAAATTTTGTTGGATTCAAAATTTTATTTTCTCCATAAGATGTATAACACTATAACAAAACCACTGTCAAGTCTATCCTTCCATACCCAATTACCTAAAAAAAACACTAGGTGCATTTTCACAAACCTTTGCAGTTACATTGCCCCAGTGGTAACCATCTGCCTTTAATTTATCCTTTGCTCCCACTAATGGGGAACTTGTTTGGTGGTCAAAGGTCAGATACAAAAAAATTGCAAGTACAATGACATTTTCAAATATTTTCCAACCAAACTTCATATGTGCATTCCTAGGAGGAAGACATATTTGTAATCGAGTTTGCATGATGATCCCTGGGTCATTGTAAGTGGGGTGGGGGTAAATACATGAAAGGGGGCTTGTAATATACAGTATTTGCTATGCCACTGCAGTTGCTCCAGTCTTGGAGGGTTTTGTTATAGTGTTATAGATCTTATGGAGAAAATAAAATTCTGAATCCAACAAAAATTTATGTCCAACATAAAATTAAGATGTAAATGAAGTCTTGAATGTAGCATTTTCCAGGAAAATATAATCTGAAAAGTAAACAAGATTCTAAACTCCAAATGTTTTCCTTAATTAAAACCCATTACATGTCCTGACTTCCACAAAGAATAGCTTATAAAACAGAAGTTAGTAATTCATTTTCTTTAAAAAAACAACAAGAAAGTAAGCAAAAGAGAAATGCTACTTTACTGGCGTACTGTATTCTCATCTTCTTCATGGGACAACATGCATGTTTAAAAAACCCAACCCTTATTCTCCCATGTTTTTGGTTATAAGCGATATGTAAACAAGGTCAATCAGGTGACTTGTAACGGTGTAAACCATTCATTTAGTCATTGAACTTACTCTGCCAAGTGGGATGTGATTTAGCTTTTGGCATGAAATGTAAGAGATTTGTAATTGGATAGGGGGTAAAGGGAAAGTTGATCTTTGATATGCTCTCTGTTCATTCATTAGTTTCTTATTTATTTCCAGAAAAGGAAACCTTATGGATGGACAGAATTCCTTTTAAGTCAAATGTGAGGCCCTTTTGGCAAAAATGGGTCTGTTTTAGCATGATGCTTTCAGATATTTAACATTTTTCTATTTTCAGTAACAGCAGTTATATTTCGTGACAGATTGGCATCCTTTATATATATATATATATATATATATATATGTGTGTGTGTGTGTGTGTGTGTGTGTGTGTGTGTGAAAAGAGCAGCCACATTTGGTGACAGATTGGCATCACTTCTATACATCATTTAGGAACAGATCAGCTAATCAGTATCTTAGATATACATCTGGAAGGCCTTCATGCCAAAATGCTTTATGTCAAATTTGTCTAACAGTTTTCAAGAAAATGTTATTTAAAGTTTTTCTGTCATATTTGATAAATTTTGTTGTGCAGTATTAGACAACACAAATGAATAATGCTGGCCATATCTCATGGTGGGTCTGCATGGAAATGAAAACCCATCATGCCAGGATACTTTTTGTCATATTGGATAAATTCTACACCATGGTTTGTTTTTTCCTCTTCAGAAGACATCATCTGAATAACTTTTATATTTTTAGTAACTGTAGCCAGATGCCATTTGTTTGAACCTGAAAGGCTTTCATGCAAGGATGTTATCAGTCAAGTTTAGATGAAAATGGTTTCTGAGATGTTGAAAATAGAACAGATCATAGATGATGCAAGACGAACCAGCTGCATATCCATACTATAAGTTCACTTCGCCTTAAGGCCAGGTCAAATAATAACCATCGGAATTTAACAAGCCATATGCATATCCATACTATAAGCTCACTTTGCCTTAAGACCAGGTCAAATAATAACCATCAGAATTTAACAAGCTATACGAATATCTATACCATAAGCTCACTTGTGGCGGCCCTGGATATTCTGGAATCAATTCTGAAAAATCACATGCACCTGCATTGTACCATTCAATTATATTAGATTATTCTTACCACTGATGCCACAAACCTCCTGACATGTCTGTATACTGGCAAGTGAATCATCTAAAAGAAGGAAAACGTCATTGATAACGGCAAACACTAAACATACATGTCCTTTAGAGCTTCTGTTTAAAATAGCCTACTGTTACTTATTCCGAATGTTCAATTTTATGTATAAAGTTTTTAATTTAAACACCTTGCAGTCAAATTTTCTCCAAAAATGTGAATGTACATATCAAGCAAGCAAATGTATTTGTGAATTTTTGACATCATGCACCCCACTTTAACTCTGCGTATCTTAAAATGTCTTAATATGCACCAAGAACAAGCAGGAGAAATTATGTCCTAAAAGAAAACATTCTTTTGTGAATTTCAATACTTAAAATTTTAAAAGGAGTAACTTTGAATTAAGTTTTAATTATAACATTGCCATTGAATTCCCAAAACAAATAACAGCAATGAAAAAAATCATCAAACTGGTAATCAAATTGTGGCCTAAACCAGTACCATTTGCCAAATTGTAAAAAATGTAAGTAAAAAACATATAAAAAAGGTCAATGACATTAATTGCATTTGCACTGTCTGAATGAAAACAAAAACCTCCCAATTTTTGTTATGCATGCTATAAACTGACTGGCTACTTACCTCTTGGATGGGATTGAACTCAGGATCATTCAGGTTCCGGAGGAACCAAAGTACCCCTGGCCGCAACACCTCCCTGAGGAGCAGAATGAATGATGCAAAATAGAAGACATATACCATTCCAACCAGCCAGTGAATAAACATGGAGGTTCCAGGAGCTAGGTGAAAACTGTTTTTTCTGTCCTTCAATGAAGCTTCAAACATTGACTGAAAGATTAAAATTAAAAATTCCTTGTCAAAAGTGATTAGAAAAAAGATTGCAAAGTGAATTATTCTTTCCTCATTGTGGAATTTGATGGCAACACTATCAGCATGGGGAATACATTTGCTAATTTGCATTACAGTATTCCCACTCACTTTTGATGTTGAGAGAGGGGAACATGCACCATTTATGGTTAAAATTAATGGTACATAGATGTATTAGTGGGACTAAACTCTGTAAATGTGTGTAAAAAATGTCTTTTTATGTTGACACTAAACATGATATGTTTCAAGCATAGAGTGATCTTTGTAAAGTTACACGCAAAGCAGTCTTCATACATCATTATATCTTGTAATACATGAAAGTGAATGATAGATATATCATCAGCATGAAATCTAAAATTTATAAAAAGAAATATTTTTAAAAATTTTATGATGGTGATGTAAAAGAACATTAAGTGTCAATTTTTAAGAAGAATCTATCAATTTAATACCATAAATGTGATAGAATATAATAACATAGTACATTCAGATTTTTATTAAAGACATCATGCTTATTATAATTACGACACTGTAAATTACAAGACTTTCCGAAGTACAAAAACCTGTCTCTTGCAATATTAGAGAAAAATATTGATCTTAAAGGCAACATATTTATACAAGATGCAAAAGTAAAAAAAAATCTTGCATGTAATAAAAATGAAAGGCGTGTTATATTTGAAGCTTACCAGGGAACAAATATCAAGCCACCATCCACATATGAGAGGAAATAGCCCGATCTCCACAACAACCAAGAGTTTGACCTTGACAACTACATAACATAGCCCAAGAACTCGTCTGAACCTATAAGTAAGATATTAAAGACATTCAAGTTTAAAAATATCTCCCTGTAATAAAAGATTAATAAAGCCAATACTTATTATCTAATATTAGACAATGACTAGAGCTATACACATAAAACTGTTTCAACATGTACAATACCTTCTTATATTTTTAAATGCAGCAAATCGCAAAATATTTCAATACAATTTCACAAAGTATAAACATTCTGCAAACATTTAGCAACAGAAAAAATTATTTCTGACATTGCAATAAGCTGCACAATATATTATGAATGAATAAACCATGGTTAAATTTCATGACACTAAAATATCTTTTACAATTAATTTATTATCCACAATCTTGTTAGTGTATGTCAGTCATAAATATTAAATAATCAATAGGCAAATGTGTTCTTTTTTTCTTTTCGTCTCTATGACATAAAAAACTGATTAGTTCTTTATTCTTTTTGCATCTATACCTTACAAATGACTGATTATAACAACTACCTTTCTCTTCATGTTTACCAACCTAGTATTGGTATGATCTTTATTGGTTGTATGATAATTACATTAGGTTCTCTCACCCTAGTATTGGTATGACCTTTATTGGTTATATGATAATTACATTAGGTTCTCTCACCCTAGTATTGGTATGACCTTTATTGGTTATATGATAATTACATTAGGTTCTCTCACCCTAGTATTGGTATGACCTTTATTGGTTATATGATAATTACATTAGGTTCTCTCACCCTACTATTGGTATGACCTTTATTGGTTATATGATAATTACATTAGGTTCTCTCACCCTAATATTGGTATGACCTTTATTGGTTATATGATAATTACATTAGGTTCTCTCACCTTATACCACTTGATATCCAGGATTAGTGGAACCATTTTATTACAAACTAGTATTTAGTAAATGTAAAGAAAGTACTAATTTCATTCAGAGTTACATGTACAGTGTATAATACAATGGTTTGATTTGTAATGTTATGTATTTTTTCCCTTCAAACAAAACTCTTGTTTTAACAAACAAAACATCTCTACAGGCTGCTTGGAGTTCTTTCTGAATTAATTCAAATACATATTTCTCATACCCTGCAACAAATTGAAAATATCTGTTCCAAAATAAAGTTAAATTTAAGTGTGGTAAAAATTCTGCAAGTTTAAGCAAATATATTAATTTTCATAAAACTGTTAATTGATCTTGTACTATCTCATAAACACACAGGCATCAACTGACTGGAGTACAAAGATTACTATATCATAATTACAAATAGGTAAAAATGCTTAATCAAGTGAAACTTGAACAGATACATTAGTGTTTAACAAAATTTTGGTTTCTAAAATTCACTGGATAATGGTACTATAAAACAGTTATAAACCAGCTTGAAACAACCCCTATTATATGTACATGACAGCACATGCACAGGGGTCTTCACATCACGATGTTCGTCCATTCAGACCACAGTGGTCACTGAACTTATGGATGAGTAACCAGAACTATACAATTGCATGTTTTGGGAATTAATTCTAAACTTAAATGTGAAATCTTCTGGACTGTCAAACTTTTGGGGATGATTTGAAAACTGTAAACATTAAATTGCTTCTTCTAGTGGCAGATGATTAACTATCTCTACCTGATTTTAATTACAATTATATAATAATATGTACTCCTTTCAGTTACAATTAATTGCAATACATTGTTTCTAACTTGCTCACTTGAAGTCATACGGCTTAAAATACATGGTTTGGAGACCAAAGGCAAACAAAGGACTGACGATTTAATAACATCATAACTTTGATGTTTAATTTAATTGTTTCTGATAAAACATGACTGTATCTATTCATCAATGATGAAATGAATCATTAATGTGGATATATCAATGAACTATATACTTCTTTCCAACTGAATTGGCATACCACAAAGAACAAATATGGCACCACACACACCATGCAGGTGCATCTATTTTTAGAAACAGGGATTTTCTTAATATTACTACTCACTCTTGGTAGCTTCGGTACAACAATCAATAAATAGGATTGAAAATTTATGCTTTTAATAATTATCTATGCACTTGTTTCAACATCGTGGATTGTTTAGATATTATTCGCATCTCTGTTTTGTTTTTCTTTCTAATGTTCACAAGATGCAAGAAAACAGCTTTGTCCATACAGTGCTTTTTTGAATTCCACATGGCACTGTTCCATACTTTACCAATCAAACGAAAGTTTTTTTTAGGTTAAATCTTCCCTCACATAGTATTTATATTTTTGGTTTCTACCAATTGTATATTTTCCTTAATTTATGAGCCCAGTGAATTATGAAAACAGACTGTCTAATGCAGTGGTTCCCAACCCCCAGGTATCAACCTAAATCAGGGTAGCAAGGACATTCTGGTGGGTTTTCTTATGGTGGCAAAACTTAAAAAATTGTAGAAACTAAAACAAAAATTTCTTAGGATCACTGCAAAAAAAAAAATGTCTGGGAAACACTAATATAATGGAATAGAAGGCCGACTATGTGGACACAACGATGTCTGCCTCTATTATCTCCTCACATATTCACTTACAGTTATAGACTGATTTTTACTCAAAATATAATACAGCAGTTAAAGTCTTCAACAGATATATTTAGAAAGTGCTAAAACCAATCTATTCTTAAACACCAACTGCAATTTACATATTAATGTTTTATGTTTCAAAACACAGGTTAGTATGTTATCATCATCAAATGAAACTTGAGGAAATCAAACAGTGTTAACAAATGATAACTTGTAGGGGAAATGGTTAATAGCCAATCAACTAATAAAACATATACTGTGAATGAGCAAAAGTTTGTTTTCTCTTCACAACTGATATCAACATCTGCATGAAAAACATTTCACCAGGGGCTTACAACAATTAATTAGATACTATAGTGTATGGAAAGAGCACTTCAAAAGCCATAAACTATTTGTCACTCAATTTACATCCCAAAAAATTGTGAGGCAAAATCATTTTCACTTTCCTAACAGAAGTGTTTGCAATTTTTGCTGACTTAGCTACCTACTTCATCTGGTGGCAGGATCCATGTACACCTTAAGTTAATACTGGTTTCTTTTGATGCCACAAAGCATAGACTCTTTTATAATCTCATGACAATCAGCTACAGTGGATGACATTTTAACTGGGATTCTACTCTATCACAAGACAGCATATATACTTGCATTTAAGTTGCATCCAAATGTAAACAACATAGACCATGACCTGCCATCACATAATGTTCCAGCAGATCAGGGTCGATGTTGTTTGTTCTACTGATTAATTCCTGGTAACCTGTACACACCCTGATTTGCTGGCACATTATATGATGGCAGTTCTAGGTCTATGAGGTATTCAGTTGGACTTGACTTATAAACTAGTATTGGTGGTAAATAAACTTACTTTTTAAGTCGTGCTACAGAGCATATGAAGTACAGGATGATGAGAGAGAAGGCTATCACAACATAGCCAATAACTGTTGTAATAAGACCCTCAAAATGTGAGGCCACCATCTGCAAAATAAATTTAAAAAAAAGCTTGCCTTAATCACTAAGTAACTAATTCTGGCTTAAACATGGGGATATTGTGACACTTACCACCCTTCATTCACCCATCTGTCTGTCTTCTGCAAAACTGCTACATTAAAATTCAACAAACTTAATACATAGACTGTCTATGTGGTAACTATCTGCAAGAGGGGAATGACTTTTGTGTTACCTCCCCTGGAGTCCCCAAGATGGGGTTAAAGGTCAAACATACAAAATTTACAATTATTATTATATTTTTGAATATTTGTAATTTACTAAACAATACACATGCATTCAAAGCACACAAAAAAAACAACACAAAGCTCGTGATACATGTAATGGATTTAGGACTATAATAATCAATGGTCACTGTCCAGATAAAAGAGGCAGGTGGGGGAAAAATAATAAAAAGCATGTAAATTTGCTATGGTGAGCCATGGAAGTAGCTCCAACTCACAGCTATGGATCTGCAAGAATGTTTCATTTGCAACACTACAAGATTTTAAGCAGCTCATAGAAATTCTCTATGATTTTAAAAAAATGTACAATTAAAACCTGTGAAAATATGAAATTAATATAAATTCAAACATAGAAAATAATTTAATAAGAACTTTTATATCTTCAGTACTATTTAAACTTTAAAAATACTGTTAAAAATAAATATTTTTATATTGTGAAAATGCTTTGAATTTACCAAGTAATGCTTTTCTAACTTACCCAGTCATCCAGTTTCAGTCCAACCATTGTAAAATGACCAATATGATATGGGCAAAAAGCTGAAAATAATTGAATAAGCAATTACACATTAACTGTAGAAATTCACTAGATTTACCTTAAAGCAACCTTTGGAAAATCAGAAAACAACATTTGAAATGCATACATGTATTACTTGTAAATCAGAAAGATTGTTTCCTTATTTCAGGGATATATTTAAAGTATCATCATATTTCATGCCCACATTCTTCTATGTAGGCACTAGTAGTTATGGCTGACTCTGGAGATCACTGACCAGTGGGTCACAATGACACGAATCTTTGAGCATTGTGTATAGTAGTAATATAAATTTAATATGCAGAAACTGTTATTTTCTTGTTAGATTTACCGTGACCAAGAACACTGACATGGACCCCAGAATCATTACTTACTCATTTATTACTCTCTGTGGGAGTCATTCACAAGGTATTGGTGAAGCAACATACTCTCGAAAAGATATGCTGCAGAACCCATTTTCTCTTTGAGCCATGACCTTGAAATTTAGACCCTCAAATCAACAGGTTTTTTCCATACCTTAAGTGCATGCCCTCCTAAAAATCTGGTGAAGAAACAGAGTCTCAAACCACATTTATTATGCTGAATTTATTTTTCTTCTTTCAGGCACCATGACACTGACCTTTACCCTTCCAAATCAAGAGACTTCTTTATCTTCAACATATATGTCATCCACAAACTCTGCTGAAGGGACATGATTAATTATTAAAATTAGTGTTCAAAAACTATTGTCATAGTGAATTTGACGTTTGACCTTATGACACCAAATTCAACAGGCTCTTTTCTTGCCCAAAAGTACAAGCTATCCATAAAGTTTGGTCCAGGTATGATGGAGAACAACGTGCAGAAACCGTTTTTCTTCTTTCAGCCACAGTTACCTTAACCTTTGAATTTTGACTCCAAAATCAGTAGGGTTTATTCTTGCCAAGTGCAAGCCATCCACAAAGTTTTGTTCTGATCTGTAGAACTAATGTTATTATATCAAAATAATTTTTCTTCAATTAGTGACCTGGACCTTTGACTTCAAAATGAATAGGGTTCTTTCTTACCTTAAGTTTCAGCTATCTACAATGTTTGGTGGTGTTACATGCTATAGAACTGAAGTCATCATGCAGAACAGAAAGAGTTAACTAATTGACAAACAGCAAGGGTTCAGCATAATATACATTGCCAAAATGGCAAGGATATAGAAAATTCTTGACTCTCTTTAGTGAGACTTCCAGTTGTTTGCTTCTTCTGTGGCTAAAGTGTGCATTTTGAATCAGACAGCCTTTCTCCTATCACTAAGTTAACACAATGGTAAATCTGATGGAAAAAATTCAACTCATAAAAATGTGAAATTACATGGAAATTTTGACAAAACTCTTGATAAATTCAAATTAAGCTTGCAAAGGCTACAAAGTACTTAATGTGTGAATGAAGCGTGATTAAGAAAATGAAGAAAGTTGACAAATTACAAACACCTGGATATGCTGGCACTTCAAGCACATTTGATCAGTTAAGAGACAGAACATCTAAACATTTACCAAACTAGTAAAACATAAGCCACTTACCAAATACAAGAATGAATAATGTGTTCAGAGACACAACCCAGAAGACATGCTCCTGCAAGGATTTGGAAAAACAATCAATAACAAATATTTTAGCACTGTTACATTTGTCCTATTGAATGTCAACCATTTCACATTTAAAACTGCATGATTTGCTTATTCATCATTTGTATACTGTATTAGGTTGTTTATCATATGTATATTGTATAATGTTGTTGATCATGTGTATATTGTATAATGTTATTAATCATATGTATACTGTATAACATTGCTGATCATATGTATATTGTATAATGTTATTAATCATACGTATATTGTATAACATTGCTGATCATATGTATATTTTTTTATATGTTATGAATCGTATGTATATTGTATAAAGTTGTATAAAGTTGTTGATCATATGTATATTGTATAATGTTACTGATTGTATGTATATTGTATAATGTTGTTGATTGTATGTATATTGTATAATGTTGTTGATCATATGTATATTTTATAAAGTTGTTGATCATAGGTATATTGTATAATGTTGTTGATTGTATGTATATTGTATAATGTTACTGATTGTATGTATATTGTATAATGTTACTGATTGTATGTATATCGTATAATGTTGTTGATTGTATGTATATTGTATAATGTTGTTGATCATATGTATATTTTATAAAGTTGTTGCAACTGACAGTACTGACAAGCTGTAGTGATATTTCTTGAACAAAAATAATCATGTTTTGGAATTCGCAAACATAAAACAAGAATCCTCTTGAACGGACTGATGGTCTACTGGATAAATCTAGTTTCTAGGAACTCAAGACTAATTCTTCCTTTTAAAACCTGAGTGATTAAAACCATCTAATATTCTTCAGTGCTATCAAGATTTTCAAAATAGCTGATGTAGTGAACAGTGGATGTTAGATTGTGGCACCATTTTCATTCCGGATCAAGTAGATTTCACGAGATGTCTTCTTGGTAAAAAAAACCCATATCAATATGACCACCCATTCAGGGAAAATAGCAATGGCAAGATTTTTTTGGCAACCATCATGGGAGCCATACTGGATTTACAATCAGCACCATTTTCATTTCGAACCAAGTAGGTCTCTTAAGAAGTTGGTGAAAACCTCATGTTGATATTATTGTCCATTTAGGAGATACAAGTATTGTCCACAATGGCCACTTAGTAAATTTTCATTATTTTCATTTAGGACCAACTAGACAAAATAAAAGCTCCTTCAATGAAAATCCCAAGTAATAATGACTTTCCATTTAGGAATAGTAGCAGTAACCAGATTTTCATCATGGTCACTATGGTAACCAAATTGGATGTTCGATCAGCACCATTTTAATTTACAACCATAAAGACATTATTAGATGTCCTCTAGTGAAAACTCCATGTCGACATAATTTTTCATTTTTTGGAAAAAAACAAAAAGGTTTTCAAGATGGCTGGCATGGTGATCATACTGGAAGCCAGATTTACACTATTTATATTTACGACAAACTATACATCATTAAGAAGTTTTCTGGTGAAACCACAGAGTCAATGTTCACTCAATGAGAAGTAGTAATAATATGACTGTGGTAAACATATTGGAGGTCAGTTTGCTACCATTTTTATTTACTACCAGACATAGGAAGTCTTTCAGTGAAACAACCCATGCTGAAATGATATTGATTCAGAAGTAGCAAAAACAATGTTTTCAAGATGGCCACTTTGGTGGCCATTTGGGATGTCTGAGCAGCACCATTTTCATTTAGAACTAGACCATGGCATAAATGTGTGCATACAGTTTGATTTAAGAACAGTAGTGACATGACACTTGCATGAACAAATGACATGAAAAACCATTTCAAAAACTCTTCTGGTTTATGACCAGCAGAACAAAACAACTGTACCATTATAGTTCTGGTCTGGTTTAGTGTGTTATGGCACAGCATCACAAGTAGGTTATTTAGTACCAAAGCAATAGGATTAATGAGCCTTGCACAACAACTGATCCAATGGTAAGATTCAAATCCACTTCCTTCAAAATCCTATTTTATTTCTGCTAATGCTCTTTTATATGGACATGCTGCTTAAAGAATCATGTCAGTAGTGAAAATTACTGCTCAAGTAATATCACTTTCTAATCCAGTTACTGAGACTAATTATAATTTATGAACTTTTTTTTCAAATTAAGAACTAAAACAAAACATTTTAGTGAAAAGATGTATTCTTTGAATATACAATCTGTGCAAGCTGAACTCTTGCGCCAGTGTTTTGGACTTCCCAAAAATAACTGTCTGTAAGGTAAAGATTCTATAACCTGCAACTACCATATACCTTACTGATAAATATATGGCATTTAACGCACAACATATGCCTTACATACAAATGTCATTCAACCCATAATATAAGCCTTATACACAACTGTCATTCAAAAAATGACTATATAAATCTTACTGATATAAATAACATTGAGCTTGCAACATACATCTCATAAATATCAATCAACCCATGACAAACATACATTTTACCAACAACTGTCATTCAACTACAATATACACCTAACAAATGTCAGTCAACCCACAACATAAAATGGTAAGCGACTAAATCTGTAGCCGCTCACTGTTACAACTGTAGTATCTGAAACTATGTTAGTTTTATAAATTCCACAAATAATTTATTTCTCTATTATACAAAGGCAAAATTAAAAACAACTTGCTGTTTTGTGAATTAAATCAGAAATAGACCTAAAAGTTCTATCAAGTCTAAATATATGAACTTCAAATTGAATTTCAGTGATATTCCAAATAAATTACATTGCTGATTGTGTTTATGTGCCTATAGTCCTGAATATGCTAATGTACAGGTGGCTTTGAGTGTGACGATGTGCTGGGAGTCTTTTGATGTATCACAATAATATAATCCAAAAATGTCCTTGCCTGAATTCACCAAATCAATGTTCCAGTCCAAGAATACTGAGCACTTTATAATTCCAGTGAATAATAATTTTAATATATAAATCAACCTGAATGAAAAACTGAACACAACAAGACTAATTCTGTTTCAATATGTTACTGAAAGAAGTAGTAACTTTTAGATAAACAAGATTATATACCCCTCTACTTGACTTAGATTGCAATTAAAATTTTCTGAAAATACTGTCACTCAATGGAATTTTCCATTCTAGAAGATTCTAAGGTCAGAGGAAGACTGTATCTTTTATTTTATTTTCAGGTATACATTTACATTAATAATGATGTAATAATATATAATCCACAATAATAGATAAAATTTTAACTAGTATTCTGTTGCTTACAAAATAAATGTCGCTGGTCTGGTAAACTATGAACTTGATTTCTGGACAAGGTCAAGTACAAAATATAAATATACATAACACATATTCATTAAGAAAAGCCAAAAATAATACAACTTAAATACACATAACATCATTAACAGTAAATGACGAGGACTGCACATCAGCAGCATACTTACAGTAGATGTCTTGGACTGGACACCAGATTGGCCACTTACAGTAAATGACTTTGGCTGGGCATCAGCAACACACTTAAAGTAAATGACTTGGACTGGGAATCAGAAGCATACTTACAGTAATTTAATAAGGCTGGACATCACTAGTACACTTAACACTTAACAGTAAATGACTTGGGCTGGGCATAAGCAAAAGACTTACAATAAATGACTAGGACTGGGCATCAGTAGCGCACTTACAGTAAATGACCAAGGATGGACACCAGCAGCACACTTACAGTAAATGCCTAGGGCTGGGCATCTACAGCACACCTACAGTAAATGACTTGAGCTGGACATCAGCAAAAGACTTAACAGTAAATGACCAGGGCTGGGCATCAACAGCACAGTTACAGCAATTGCAACTGAATTAGTTGGTAAATGCAATGAAAATGTCTGCTACAAAGAACACAACCTTGTGTTCAGGCTGAGTTGTGTTTCTGCATTAACTGTACAGTTATTGTATTGGCATGCAATATCAATATTAGAAATGATTGTCAGTTACTGTATTGGCTTGCAATATCAATGTCAGGAATGACTGTCAGTTTTTTGTTATGTATACTTGATTTATTCTAATTGTTTGTTCGTTAGTTTTAATTTTTAAAAAATTCCATTACATGTTTTAGTAATGTAATTTAATTTACTAGAATTAGACATTTTCCAGAAATTAGTTTGACCTCTTTTTCGTAAATGCCTATTATTAGAACCTTCTATCTTAATGCTGACCTAGTTCCTGACCTTGACACAGAATTAGCAAGGGTTAGTAAACAACTTGGTTTTTTTTAATTTTTTAAATTCATTCTTAGTATTGATTTATAGGGTGGAATTGAGGCTGGACTGGGTACACGTGTTTTTACACTTGTAATAGCCTCAATTTTGAAATTCTGGTTTTACTGGAAGTGCGCAGTAGTCAGATATAATAGTGATGTAATGAGGCATAAATTTAGTTGGGCTTTTAAATACTTTGATGTCAATGTGGTGTTTTTTCTGTTGTGATCAATTGGAGTTTAATACTTTAATTTTTCTTCAAATTATTTGGATGCTGAGAGATTAATTCCTTTCCCTGGGAATATTTAAGTGCTCATACAGAATTCTTGGACGAAGACATTTACTGAATTTTTACTCGGAATTCAAACACCGGAATATTAGTTTCTGATATACAACATAGAACTGTTGACACGACAATACTATACTGGCTACAGTACACCATTTTGGATTTTCGTTGTGACTCAAACTCAAATTCATTAGAACATTTTATTACTAGGACTTCCAATTTTTAATTCTTGGATTATTCTTGAATTATTTTTGGACTTAATTCTTAAAAATGTAAGTTCTTTATTCCATATTTACATTGTTTTTCTAGGGAAATAAATTATTTATTAAATTTAACAAAGCTTGTTGTCTTCACTTTTTTCCTGTTACTGTTTATGAGAGCCTAAACACGTAACATATTGTATTGGCATGCCATATCAATGTTAGGAATTATTGTCAGTTACTGTATTGGCATGCAATATCAATGTTAGGAATGATTTTCAGTTACTGTATTGGCATGCAATATCAGTGATAGAAATGATTGTCAATTATTGTATTGACATGCAATATCAATCAATGCCAGTTTATTTGTCACCCTAAACAATCCCAGAAATTCATGTGTCCACATTTTTCTGTTACAAAAGAACCACGAAAACTCAACAGTACTATGGGTCAAGTCTTTGATTGGTTCAAGTTCATCCAGGTGGTAAGCAAGAAAAGCTAGTTTTTCATGTGGCACTGAATTTTGGGAAGATTAACACCGAGTAATGCGTGCCTGGACACGTAAATGTTACATCTCAAGCCAATAATAAAATGTCTCCAAAACATGCCCTTAATATCTGGTTTTATTTTTAAATGCACTTACCAAAAATACTAGAGAGCCATCTAACCCAAGGAGCTGGAAATAAACCAAGAAAGTTTGACATACATGTTCACCAAAAGAAGAAAGTGCATTGTTTAAAATCAAAATACTCCATATTCTGCCCCCCCCCTCCAAAATTCCATAGTATGTGAAATTTATAGTCATTTGCAAGTTTTTCTAAATGATCTGATGATTTTTACTTGTACAGGTAAATGGATCAAGCCAACATAGACATTTTGTTTAAAACAACAAATGAATTCTGTTTGAATACATTTCCAAAATGAATAGATAGGCTGCATATATGCCTTAATCATCATAAAAAATAAGTTTTAAGTAAATCCCAAGTTTAAAATAAATATTATTTACAATCTATTCAAATTTTTTTAGAAATGAGTGGCAACACCTGTATGTGAAATTGAATGAACATGTGGATCTCACTAAGCTCTCACATACAACAAAAACATTTATTCTGAATTCCTTTAGATTAATAATCAGTTATGTTGTGGAAGCATACGAAAGATTCGTAAGTGTAGATACTGATTCATAAGTATGAACTATAAAGATTCATAAGTGTAGATTCTGATTCATAAGTATGAACTATAAAGATTCATAAGTATAGATTCTGATTCATAAGTATGAACTATAAAGATTCATAAGTGTAGATTCTGATTCATAAGTATGAACTATAAAGATTCATAAGTGTAGATTCTGATTCATAAGTATGAACTATAAAGATTCATAAGTGTAGATTCTGATTCATAAGTATGAACTATAAAAATTCATAAGTGTAGATTCTGATTCATAAGTATGAACTATAAAGATTCATAAGTGTAGATTCTGATTCATAAGTATGAACTATAAAGATTCATAAGTATAGATTCTGATTCATAAGTATGAACTATAAAGATTCATAAGTGTAGATTCTGATTCATAAGTATGAACTATAAAGATTCATAAGTGTAGATTCTGATTCATAAGTATGAACTATAAAGATTCATAAGTGTAGATTCTGATTCATAAGTATGAACTATAAAAATTCATAAGTGTAGATTCTGATTCATAAGTATGAACTATAAAGATTCATAAGTATAGATTCTGATTCATAAGTATGAACTATAAAGATTCATAAGTATAGATTCTGATTCATAAGTATGAACTATAAAGATTCATAAGTATAGATTCTGATTCATAAGTATGAACTATAAAGATTCATAAGTGTAGATTCTGATTCATAAGTATGAACTATAAAGATTCATAAGTGTAGATTCTGATTCATAAGTATGAACTATAAAGATTCATAAGTGTAGATTCTGATTCATAAGTATGAACTATAAAAATTCATAAGTGTAGATTCTGATTCATAAGTATGAACTATAAAGATTCATAAGTGTAGATTCTGATTCATAAGTATGAACTATAAAAATTCATAAGTGTAGATTCTGATTCATAAGTATGAACTATAAAGATTCATAAGTGTAGATTCTGATTCATAAGTATGAACTATAAAAATTCATAAGTGTAGATTCTGATTCATAAGTATGAACTATAAAGATTCATAAGTGCAGAGTACTCAGATTCCAAAATGAGCACTCAGATTCATAAATGTGTACTCAGATTAATAAATGTGCACTCAGATTCATAAGTGTGGACTCACATTCATATGTATGCACTCATATTTGTAAGTGTGCAGCAAGATTATTATGTATATACTCAGATTCCTATACGTACACTCAGATTCATAAGTAAGGACTTAACTTACTCTCTCCCAAGTCAGCTCCTCTGCAGCTCTATCCCATTCTATTGGATTCCAGTTGTTGTCATCTGTATGGAGAAAACAACAGTATACCATATATACTCACTTATAAGTCAAGTCCAACTGCAAATAACACAGACCCTGATCTGTCATCATATAATGTGCCAGCATGTCAGGATCTATGCTGTTTGTTCTACTGATTAGAACCTATCAGCCAATGCAGTATGTGACTGCCAATCTGGGTCTGTGCAGTCTACAGTTAAACTTTTAAGTGAGTATATACGGTACTATAGAAGATTCTACTTCAGTATTCATTTGATATTAAATGTAAGAGTTGACTAAGTACAGTAATATATGCCAAAAGCTATATGCAGCAAGTTCAGTGCTGTTACATTAAAACATACTTGGGACCCTGGGAAGATGCTCTGAATTTGAAATGGTCACCCATTGATACAGTTTAGTATTTTATATCATTTTTCTATAAATTCTTGCAGTAATCAGAGAAGCCTGGCTAAATATTTTTAAAAATCTGCCATCCCTCTGTATCATGTATGTTTAAATGGAACAGCCCTCTGACTATTCTTAAAATGAATAACAAGTTCTACATATAACACAGACACAGGAAGTTCTCTGGATGCTTCAGGTCTTGGTGAAAACTGGCAATTAAGATAGAAGTATCTGTCCTCAAGATTAAAAACAATTCTCAGTTCTCACTAACAGTACAAGACTTCCTAACAAATCAGATGTCAGGCACCTTAATAAAGCTCAACTAGAACTCAAATCCTACTCAAAACTATTCTAACCAATCAAAAGATTGCAATTGTATATTTCAAGTAAGATTTCCAAAATCTGGAGTAACATTTATAACTTGAAATACAGAACAAAGTTTTATGAAGGAGGCCTGAATGACATGTTGTGTCTGAGTTTTTAAGTGTTAGAATGACTTAATCCTGAAACAAGAAGAACCCAAACAATATATCAATCTGTGATAAACAGCCTTCAACCCTTCTATATACCAACACTGGGATTAAAACAAAGATGTCATATACATGTAAGTGTTGTTATACCATTTTCTATCTATGCTCATCAAACAAAAGCTATCATGAATGGATTCCTGAAGGCTAATAACAGACAATAATCTCATTACTACACTGGTCTTCACATTTTCTTTGCCAATATAGTTTTCACAATGATTATTTTCTTACCATTTTGGAAACAATTTTGCCATCATGCCTTTCAAATTTTGTACATGTAATCCACTGTTTCTGAAATATGTTATGTCCAAAACTAAAAAAAGTGGCAATATACTGCCCTTTATTGAAAAAAAACGTGTATACTAATTAAAAATCAGATATATTCCATTAAAAATGAAAGACCAAATGTATTATATTTTTGAAAGAAAACTGTCCCCTGTTTGTATGCTGAGTAGACAACAATAATGAGCAACTTCAGCATACCAAAGCAGGGTCATATGTATGAGAACAGTACAGAAACATTCAGTGTGATATGAAACAAACTATCACCTTAAATACATAACAGTGCACAGAAAACTCATAAAAGTGTTACTGTATATACTCATTTATGTGTCCAACTGCAAACTGCACAGACCCAGATCTGCCATTGCATAATGCACCAGCAGATCTGGGTCTTTGCAGTTTGTTTGGAATAATCAGTAATGCAGTCTGCAGTTTAGTTCAAATTAAAAGTGAGTATATTTGATATATAATAATTCAGGACTGAATTTCCATTCAATTCTTATCAATATTTGTCTTTATCTAATAAGTGATCAAAATAATCAAAATAAGCAAATTCAGACTGAAATGTAATTTCTTGTAAATAAAATAACTTTTTTTCCTTTATTGTGCTAGTATTTTTTAAAATTCCAATATGAAATCTTTGAGTGAATTCTTATCAAACCAAGCTGTCTTAATTTTCAGTGCACAATTCACCATGTTTATAAATATGATGAAAAACACAGTAAGTGGAGATTACAATTAGCAAAGATAGCAAAGCACTATGATAATGTGAAGATTGCAGTTAGCAAAGATAGCAAAGCACTATGATAATGTGGAGATTACAATTAGCAAAGATATCAAAACACTATGATAATGTGGAGATTACAATTAGCAAAGATAGCAAAACACTATGATAATCAATCATTTAATGACTGAGGCCTAGCTACACAAATACAAATCAACTTGTTCCTTATATTGCTAGGATTTACAGCAAACAAACTATGAATATAAGCACTATCAATGTCACATAATTGTTGAGGACCTTTTCAATTTGCAGTAATTCTTATGGTTATTTTGAATCATTTCACAAGTATATGCATTCCAATTCAAGTCACAAGGCTGACACCTGTCTTTCACTCCTGATGTGCAATGTGTATGATTCATATAACACAGCCGAAAGTTGTCTTTCTCTTTTAATGTGCCATGTGTTAATCAGATAAAACCTTTAAAGAAAAAAGCCTAATGTACTCTGGTTGACTGTCTCATTTCAATAAACTGTATCTTAAAATTTGTGTAAAAATATCTGTAAACCCATAATTAATGCTACTAAACTGTATTAGCTGTTATATCTCTGTATAGGCACAATACATAAAAAAACAACCTCTCTCAAATTGTTTATCCTACATGTATTATGGTTTCTTATGGAGTGGATTAGTGGCAGCATGACCATGATTTGTATAAATTTTGCCAAACTGTGAAATTAGTAACCAACAAAGGAAACGATGCAACAATTCTGAAAATCAAAAATGAAAATCAATGTCAGTCATATATTACATTAAGTTTTCTCATACCCTGTGCTGCATTGTTGCCATTGTTACCATTCTCTATCCCCTCTTCATCTCCATCTTCCTCTCCAGGCACCACATCCTGCTGTGGCTGTTGTGGCTGCTGCTGCTGATTTCCCTCATTTTGATTAGCAGGTGCTCGTAAACCTCCTCCCCCAAGACCAACAAGATTGTTGACCACAGCTCCATCAAGAAAATTCTGAAAATGTAACATTACAAACCATCATGAAGCCTACAAGAAATAAAAAAGTAATATCTACTCACTGGCAGTATTCTTATGCTCCAAATAAACTTTTCAAATGGTTTAATTAAGCAACAAAGCCTTTACATATATACATTACTGAAGGGTTATGTCGATAGTAGACATGCAATATGTGACGTCTTAAGGATCAAGTAATCCTTCCTGCCAAATACACTGTTCTTTTCTTTAGAATGCATCTTATTTATTTACAAACAAGAATTAATGTTTTAGATTTGTGTAAGTCTTGATGGAATAAACAAAACATTTAATTGAAAATCTGAGGTTTTAAGAATCAGAATAACCCAAGGCCAGACACAAGACTCAAGCACGAACTTTAAGTTAGAAGTATGTCTTACTAGCCCTTGTCTGGCATGTTTAAAAATATACTTATAAGGAAATTCCAGCTTTTAAAAACTGTCAACTTTCTACCTGCATATGGGCAAGTGAATAAAACTGGGCAAGTATTTACCTGGTTACCAGGTTGTAGCATATGTTTTGTCAACTCTTACAACTGTAAATATACCCTAAAAACATTAACTAATTATTCCATTATCGCTGTAACTTTAACAGCTCTTAAACTGATAAAGCCTGCATTACCCTGGCCTGGTTCCCTGCCTGCTCCTGCTCTAACCAGTCTGGCCCTCCCCCATGGAGAATTTGTTCACGCAACCAGACAAGACTGATGAATGCACACAGTGTACAGGTGACCACAAAGCAGCCATGGAAACAATCTGATGCAATATTTTCCCTGTAATTATATTATATGATTATTTGGTTTTTCAATGCCCCTGTGCAAAATAATCAACATAGAAATCTCTATCATCAATAATTGCTCTAAAATGTATAAGGTTCTATTCTATAAGCAAAACTTTAATTTAAAGATGGTCAAGCACTAGTATTTTTCAATATTTACAAATCTAACTTTCTACTGGCAAGTAAGAGACTACCACAATCAAAATGACATAGTCACCCACTTTAAACTTTCTATTCCTTTTTTTGTGAGGCAGAGTGACTATTATTTCATGCATACCACATATCTTTCAAAATGATTAGTGTCATAAAATAATGATGCAGGTACAAGTCAAAAGTATGAACCCCACACAGAAATGTTGCTGACTAATGCAGTAGCTGCAGTCATGTGATGAAAAGTATCCTCTTGTAGTGAACACCTGACTTATTGAACTTGCTGAACAATGTCACACATAACTTGGTAATGTGGCATGTGACTTAATAATGTGACATACCATTTGGCATATAGAATATTAATGTCCAGCTATAATTACCAATTCTGTTATCAAACATTCATTATCAAGTGGCATGTGGAAAACATATAAAAAATATCTTGTATACACATACTGGTGGATAAACAACCCTTACAAACATAAAAAACAGAAAAATGTGGCAAATGTGATAGAAGCAGAACTTACAGTAATTATCCTATGTTCAGTGCTGGTAGTCAACTGCTGAACAAGAAACGATTCAGGCAGACTTATCAACAGATAAATTTTTCTTTAATATATAATAGCTAATATTTTGTAAAAGTGGGTGGGGGCTATCATCAAGCATGGACTTATAATCACATAAATATGGTAATCAAGATTAAGTTGCTGAAATATTTTGGCTACTGATGATGATGAAAAAAAAGAAGAAAATATGCTTACGTTGATAACATATCAAGTGGAAGAGTCAATAAGGAACTAACAGAACCTGTGAACAAACAGCGATAGATTCGACCTGAAAAAAGAAATAACAGCTTAATAAACAAATAATACATAATCTACAAAATTAATACAATTTTCTATTTATCTACAAAACAATTATACATGGTGATGTACAGAATATTACTAATTGTTAAAAGAAACAAATTTTGGCATACAAATAGCTTCTTTCATGAAATTGAACTGATCATAATATGAATACATCCACTATCTCACAAATCAAACCCTCACAAACTAAAGAAGAGCTAAAAATTTGTCTGCTTGCCAAGGTGGAGGCGAGATGACTTGTGTCCCTTTGAATAGAGGGAATGGTGCCAAATGCAGTCAATCATTAGACAATATTGGAGTGAATGTCCACACTCTTCCAAGGATGCAAATAATAATAATAATAATAATAATAATAATAATAATAATAATAACAACAACAATAATAACAACAACAACAACAACAATAATAATAACTTTAAGAGATTGACTCATTTAGCCAAAGACTATTCTCCACTAAGACAATCTTAAAAAGAAAGTATAATAATGTACCAAAATAACATAAGAGAATTAACAGCAATAACTATAGTTTAACAAGTTCTTTGGATTATGGTTAATAAATTCTGTTATATTCTATTAGCAACATGTGCACGGTCATGATAACAGTATATTTTCTCAAAAGCTGTAATATTTTCTGCACATTTTACGTACAGATGAAGCATATTCCACAGAGATGTAAAATAGTACTGAAGTGTTTCTTATACAGAATCTATGTATGTGTTTGGACCGAGACATGAAAATCCCAGTCAAGGGGTTACATTATTTGTCTCCCCACAAGGCTTGCCAAGTGGGGAGACATATAATGTGACCCCTTGACCGGGATTCCTTGTCTCAGTCCAAACCCCAACACAGATTATTTTTCTGACCCAATATTTTCCTTTAAAGTAAAAAGACCTCTTCACTGGTGTAATATAGTTCACGTCCAAATGTTTGTGTGGCTCATTAATACAAATATGTTAATGAGGGCTGTGTTGTGACTGTTGCATCCGAAGTACACAGTTTATACGTGTGAGCAAAGAAATTTATTACAATAAAATGTTTCATTTTCATCAGTTCCAATTCTGAAAAGTTATATTGTAAATAATGAAACAATACTGGGTACACATCTCTACTGTAGTTATACTAAGTACAAGCTGTAAGGAAGAGTAACATGTTGCATTAGATTATTCATGGGTAATTTGAGATCTGTGTCACTATTGTATATAACACTCCTTTTCTTCGTAGGAGGTGAAACTGTCTGTGAAATACTCGAGTTGTAACTAATATTGATTGTAAATAACCCCCATGTATTTTAAGACCTTCCAAATACGGACCCTAGTGGATAACTATATGCTGAACTATCACGGATTCTTTGAAAATTTATTTTTCTGTCTTGGAAATATGGCAAGTGCTACAGTGAAATTTGCATAAGGATTAATGTGTGGACAGATAAATGATTCCTTCTGGCTGGTAAGTGCATTATTTGTCATTCAAGATTACAGATATATTTTGGATTCAGCTGGGGCACCATGAAGACGCTTAACAAAATTAGAAGAAAGCATGTTTGACATAACACATTTATGCTGTTAATAAGTTTTCTGTAGTTGTTGAGAGAGTTGGGATTTTTGTGGCCAGTAATGTGTATAGCCTGAGTGTCCCTTGATTAATAGAATCTTTGTTGGGATTTTGGACCAAGACAAGGAAATTCCAGTCAAGGGGTTATATTATTTACCTCCCCACGAGGCTATGAAGTATATAGACCTAGTCTATGTGCATGGATCAGTGTTTTCTGTCATAGGTCATTCCACATAGCATTGAGAAGTTTATCCTATCAGTAACACAGTCAATTTTTAGGTCAGCATCATTAAATGTAGCTAACAGAATATAATTTGTTTCATGAAGTATTTAAAACTAGTTAGGTAGCTTTAGCTACATTTAATGACCCTGACCTGAAAATGTACTGAGTTATGCCTGCAAATAGGATAAAACTGAACATGCTGTGTGGAACTACCAAAATACCAAATAGCTCGACATCATGTGTGTTGTGTTTGTCTCTTGAGAAATGTTTTGTACGGTGTGTTCTCAAAGATGGATTGACCTTAAGTTACTATGTTTTTGTTATATATATGTTGTTGTTATTGTTGTTTGTTTTTAAAACGACCACGTCAGGCCACAGGAGTCTGACGTTTTATCAATAAAGTATGACAAAATCTCTGACAAAATGAAATCAAATAGTACCGATCGGGTGATTTCATGTTGTCAGAGATCTGTTCACCTTATTGCATCTGTAAATCTGTTAACCCACTCATGAGGTTGAACATGCCAGTCTGAGATCTCATCATCTGTTCACCTTAATGCATATGTAAATCTGTTAACCCACTCATGAGGTTGAACATGCCAGTCTGAGATCTCATCATCTGTTCACCTTAATGCATCTGTTAATGCTTTTTGTGTTAAGATGATCCATGTATTACTTATGTTGTGGTTTTGATTAAATATGTTTATTGAGTAAGAGTTATGACAGGTGACTTTGCAATTTATGGAAAGGATTTTAAATTGTTACCTTACAATTAACTTTGTAATTAATATCCCATAATGAAAACAGACTAAATGTGAACTTCAATTAAACATTAATGTTTATTATATATGTATTTTATTTTTAGTGTTATATATTTATTTTTCTATTACTCTAAGTAATATTTTAACAAGCAACATGAACAAAGAGCAAATAATATGTACAGTTAACCTGGGTATTTTCATTTTTAAAACCAGCATAATTTTTTCAACCTTCAAAACAGACCCTCTAGCAAAAACCTGAATTGAGATACCACTTGGTTCGAGCAAACACTTTTCGTCGATATGGCATCTCAAGACAGGTCAGGGCTGATCAAATCCCATAAGCCTGACAACCAATACTGGTGACACAATATAACATCTGGCATTTTTTTGGCAACAACATTTTTTGGTAATTCAAACATATATATACAATCTTGGTTTTGGAGTGGATAAATTCAAAGGCACCATGAAAAGAAGCCACAAACTCGGATATAAATTGCACTGAAATCTATCTACTGTTACATAAACAGACCATTTGTTCATACTTACCAACCCATCTTAATAGTGCATTGTTACATCATATGCTGAAATCTGGCCTGAGTACTGTATGCTGTGATACACTCAAATAGTCATGTTACCTGATTAGCAACAATTGACCAACCCCAGAAGGTGTGAAAAGGAACAGCTACAATTGACTAAATATTGGTTGTTTTTTTTATGTACCCTAAAAAACAGTTTTGCTGAAACTTCAAAGAAATCTGAATACCTGCGAAGCACAATCATTCTGCATAAATATTAAGCAAATGAAAAAAAATCTGTCTCAATGTTCTACAATTATTTCATATTACCGCCGCAATAACAACCACGCAGTTTGTTTGGTCCTCAACATAGGCATTTAGCAGTGACTTCAATAACAAGCACACTCTCTTCATCTAAGTAAGCCAACTACAATCTTCAATAAAAACAAAACCACCTTTCATCAAAGGAAGTCAGCACCATACATAAATAAAAGTAAGGAATCTGGTTGAATTGCTGCATTTTCCAAAGCGACTGGAACACTTTTATTGTGCCGTGAAAGTTTCCTTTTTTAAGTAAAATATGTTTGTGCTTATTATCACTTTTAACAGTGACATAAAATGCAACTTAAATTTCAAATTTGAAACCACAGATATCTGGCCATCAGGTTAACTTAAGGTGGGCCATCTCGCAAAGATGTTTGTTAAAATTTTTAATTTGTTCATGTGTTTTCTTTTCCCTATGAATAGCTGCATCCCCCTGGTAGCTTCAGCAAGATGATAGCTGTCTCCAGCTGACCAAAATCAAGGCCAATTCAAGTACGCATACGTGTAGCACGTAAACAACTATACAGCCACATGCTAATGACAACAATGAAAATTGTAGTGAAGTGTTTGTGACACATGTTTGTTGACAAAGGGATAGAGATCAAACGAGGACTGATATTTTTTTAAATATACATGTTAGTTGCATCTTCTAGTTGGATGTGAATGACATGAATTTTCAAACACGTAATCTATACTCATATTCATGGATTTCATGGATTTTTCCAACAGTACTTAACGTATTATGGATAGTACTTAACGTATTATGGATTCTACGACACAACTATAAATTGTACAAGTGTATTTCAAACTAGTTTTGTCTTGAATTAATGAAAATTTCCATTGTTTTTTTCTCTTTGCGTAAATCCTGATGGCAGGCCCACCCACAAATTTCACTTGTATGAGAAATTTTTATACTTTTAGCCTCCCCCAAACACTTATCTCAACATCTGCTTAAGCTGACAATAGTTCCTTGGACCCAAGGATGTCAAAATAAACGGTTAGTAGTGTAATATGAAAATGACAACATTTTTTGAAAACTGGTGACAAAATATTGAGGCTGGCTATTGTGAAAACTTTCTTTAACCCAGCCTCACCCGTGGGTAACGTATGTACATGCTAGCCTTTAATAATGGTAACAGATGTACATTCTAGCCTTGAATAATGAAAAGATATCAGACACCTCCAGTATCCAGTTTGTCTCTCACTTTGTGTGTGTGTGTGTGATTTGGATTTTTAATGTAGCTTTACAAAAAAAAATCAGTCATATCACTACGATGTCTGCAGTGTGACAGTTTATAGTGATGTTTAGCACTGGGGCATCATGCCGCAGACATGTAGCATGATGTCCCACCCATTCACATTATCCTGACACCAGGCCAACCAGTCCTAACACTAACTTCTTAATGCTGAGTGCCAAGCGAGGCATCTGTTAGTACCATTTTAAAAGTTTTTGGTATAACTCTGCCGGAGTTCAAACCCGCAATCTCCCGCATCTGAGGCGGATGCTCTAACCACTAGGCCACCGGAGCAGTCTTCTGTGATTTGTAAATAGGTTTTTTAAACAGCCAAAACTGTTACATCCTTTAAGTTGCTGTAAATGGCAAGAACATTCAGTAATTGATTGCAATGAGCAGGGTTATGACCTATTAATTTTAGCCCTCTGAGAATTTATTTTCTATTTTAGAGATGCAATCTTGAAATATAACTTTACAACTCTTTAATAAGTAGTTTGCACCTGATAATCCAAAAAATGGTACCTGGTTAACATTTTTTTAAAAATTCAGTGGCAATGCAATAGGAACAGCTTTGGAACATTCTGTATCACCTACCGTGGAATTTCAACATTTTGATTCTTTTAAGCTCTAGATCAATGTATTATCATTGTTTCCTTAAGTTCCAAATATTATAATCACATATTCATACAATCATATTATTAGTACTATTTATTTTAAGCATGCCATATCACATAGTCTTTGAAGCAAATTAATATTTTATTATGAGCATGTGTTCCACCAGTCTGCTATTGATAATCCAGGGATGGTCCTGGCTTTTGAAAAGTTGTCGCCAACCTCAATATCTTGTCGCTAATTTTCAAAAAATGTCGCCAGAACAAGTAGTGAATATTTTTCCAAAACTATTGATGTAATAGGCAATGAAAATTGAGAAAGATGGGATAGTTATTACTTTCCTGACAATAAGCAATACAGCCATAACATTACAAAATAAATCCTTACATGACTGTTTTGCACTATGAAAATGTTACAGAATATCACATGATGATCCGTCACAATTTTTTTGATGAATGCAGTTTTAAAGTCTAATTCTTCGCATCTGCACATGCTAATTCTCATTAAATTCTCCTGAGATGAGATGCAGAGTTTATTCTGATCTCCTTTTTTATGAGGTTCATCTTACTGAATCCATGTTCACAGTCTACAGTGCTGACGAGTGACACCAGTAGTCTCTCAGCAGCTGCAGACGTGCAAAGATATGTTGCCCTGGACCCAACTGGCAACTGAATCAAGTCCTTAACACCTCTATACACCTAACCATTCCTGAGAATTTGAACCCTAGCATAAGCCACAAAGCCAACCATCTCCTGACTAACCTCTGACTGATTGCCTAACCCACAAGTAGACAAGTAATCTGAAATAATACCCAAAACCTCTGAAAGAATGGAACTGTTAGCCTGTGAGCCATACAAATAGGGATCAAACAGTTTGGTTAAAGCATTTAAAACTATCGAATCCCACTTCTCTGTGAATATTGCTTTTAGTATAACAATACTTATAAATTTGGCACCAGACCATGCAGCCTCCGACCTCTGCTTAGCACCATCGCTAATTGTATGGCCTTTGTACTCAAAAGTACACAAACTAATAACAGCGATCTTCGCTACTTCCATAGTCTTTGCATCCTGTGTTATTGTTAGTGCATAGGTATGACTGTTGTCACCTGAAAAAAAATGCATTATCAAATGCAAAATATCTACTTTTCTGACATCTACTTTGTCTGGCTCGTTTTTTTAAAATAGAAACATCGGGTATTAAGCAAATCTATAATGTGTATATTATTTTCCAAAAAAGTTTTCTAAAGAACTTTAGTTAATGACATTTTAATACTTAAACCCTAAGATCATGCTTTGCAATGTAAGATAAGTGATGTATAATGCGACCACAGATTTCATTCATTCAGTAATTAAATGCCCTCCCCACCATTTATGGCATGCATCACAAAGTACATCTCCATCAACCGAGTTCAGAAATTTATTTTTTCTGCGCTTCACATGCTTTGTTTACAGTGAATATAAATCCAAAGAATGATCACTGAATGCTGTAGGATTTTTCTCAACAAGCAAAATAGGATCTCCATTCACACCAATGAAATTTACACGAGTCAACACCTGGCATTAATGTACAGTATATATAAGCATTAATTACCATCAATGAATTAAAAGTAGTGAAGAAACATATCACAGAGCATATGTGCCCCATCCCCATAAAAACCAATTCAGAAAAAAAATTATTGAGTCAAAAGTGTTATATACATATATGAGTCAACAATAAGGAAATAAGGTGGGATATAAAATGTGGGAAAGAGTTATAACATGTATGGTAGCTTAAGACAACATTTTAACATCAATTCACATTCATTTTAGGGATTTTTAGAGGTAATAAAAAAGGGCATAGTTTATTTGTCAATCAGTTGCTAGTGCTTTCGCTTACTGTAGAACAGTCAGTTTCTTTGAAGTATATCGAACAGGCTTAAGCCTAACCTTTGCTATTGTATAGAATCTGAAATAGGGATACCTTGGGGGGGGGGGGGAGGGGCAAATAATGCACTCCACTGGGAGAAACAGCATGACCTTTTTGAAAATTTCATGTGTATTGGACCCTAAAATTCAGGGAATATTTAGTGAAAATGATACTTAAATATGCCGTAAAAAAAACTCCCGATGGTAGGTCCCAATCTGTGTGTTTTTGGATTCAATCTCCCAACTTGGCTTTTTAAAAGATTTATTTTTTGCATGACATGCTAGAGTAACTGTATGGTATTAACTCTTTACCTCATAGAGCATAGTTACAAAGTGCAGTGTGCTATAAACAGAACACCTGTTACCTATTAGACTCCATATGCATATGCCTGCCTGTTAACTGTTAAGCAATGTAGTGTATGTCACATTTAACCAATTAACATTTTTGGTACACATCTATTATGTGAGGAAAAATTTAAGAGTAAAGTCTGATTGTTATAGCTGTGTAATTATTTTTCATGGAAGAATTTTTTTATGTGCTTTAAAATCTTGAGAGAACTCTATCATCATCATGTCAGTGAGGCCATGTGACCAACCGTAGCTGCCATTTTTCATACTCGAAATTTACAAGTGTTTCGTCTGCGTCTACATCACTAAGTCATCTGAATTTGATAATTTATAAAATCTAATTGCTGCCTACATCAATATCAAAGCCTTTACCTAAGTTATTGAATCTTTCATAGTTGTGATTCCAATCGTGAAAACTTAGATGTACTGAATGAAATCTGCGACTGCCATTTTGAAGAGTGGAGATTATGACCCAGTTAATTTAAATAGCAGATATCAACCAGTGCATAAGCAATGACCATGTGATCTGACGTAATTGTCATTCGCAGAAATGAATGTAGTATCTAATGGGCGTTTTCCCCGAAGGTGGCGCTACGAAAAAATGGCTTAAAATGGCTGATGTTTATAGCAGGCGTCAAAAGGTGCTTCCATATGAATGGAGTAGAGGTGTCAAAAGGCGCTTCCATGCGAATGTAGTAGAGGCGTCCAAAGATGCTTGCATGAGGTAAAGGGTTAACTAAATTTATTCAACAATTATTTTAATTCTTTGGAAATTAATTCTTTCTGTACATTTGAACTTCAACATGGAAAGGGCATTTTTTGTTGGAATGTATTCGGATTTCTTGTAACTATTGATAGGACTTTTAGGAAATAAGAATTCACTCACCATGCTGTAAGTTAATTTAATTCTTTCACTCCTGTATTTTGGGGCCCCGAGTGGCCGAGTGGTCTAAAGCGCTCTTCGTTACGGATCACTGCCATCTCACCTCTGTCTGCGGCGGTTCGAGTCTAAGATTCAGCCAATGTGGGCATGTTAGAAAGCCTGCCAGTAGCTTCTCGTGGGTCGGTGGTTCTTTCCGGGGTTTTCCGGCTTCTTCCTCCACCATTAATACTGGCCGCCATGTATAGCCTATCGTGCTGAAAAATGGCGTTAAACCCCACAACAACAACAACAACAACACTCCTGTATTTTGAGAAACAAACTATTTTTAATTATGCAAAACTTGTTTGTTTTGTTATTTCTTGTTGCGTATTTGAAGTCCCTGCAGTCATAACACAGGATTGATGGCAAAAGTAAAAGACCATATAATTCTTACCCCGTTTGGATACACATTTGGTGACACACTCCTTCTTCAAAATATCACAGCCAGTTGTAAATGAATTCATGACTTGTGCCTTGATACATATATCACAGAACATCTGCTTAACTTTGTATCATATATTCAGCTACGGACGCCCAAGTTTCCAGCTGTCAGGAACTTTTGACCCATTCATCATGATGTGGTGTTGCATTTGAAGCATTACTATCATCACTACATGTAGATGATGTTAGACTGCCTGGTTTAACATCAGGTTCACTGATTTGTGTTGTCTGATAAATTTTTGCAATAAATCTAAATGCTGTTAACTTTGTTAACTTATTCTTAGGATGAGATAATGAACATGCAACATCTAACTTACGTTTACCCATGATAATGTTGCACTGTCAACTGTATATAAATTCTGATTTAGATTTTTTCCATTTGCTTTGTATTTATGCACAGCAATTGGTACTTCAAAGGTAATCAGTTTTCTCTGAAGTTTCATCAAAACTATTTTATTGGTATATATAAAAATAACAACAGAAGGATTAGCCATCATTCAATTAACTGTAGCTGTTTCTGTTCGCGTCTTCAGAGGTCAGTCATTTCTAGGTATAGTCCAGAAGCATGGTTGAGTGGATCGCAACATACAGTACTCAGGCCAGATGTCAACATAAGCAGATTAAGATGTAACAATGCACTGTAAAGATGGGTTTGACAATACGAACAAACGAATTTGTTTATGTAACAGACAGATTCCTGTGCATTGTGTATCCCAATTTGTGTCTTCCCTTCATGGTCCCTTTGAATTTATCCGCTCGAAATCCTTGATTGTATGTACAAATTAAACAGCCAAAAAGGCTATCGCCCATAAAAAACCCAAATGATATATTTTGTCACCATTAAGGAAAACAAATCTCAATTTGAGACACTAGCAAAGCCCAGGACGATCCCTGTAATCAATCATTCTTCTGGCAATATCATAACATATACAATCAAATGGAACTGATATTTCTCATCTATTCAACTGGGCAATACCACTGAAAACTGGTATTACGGTATTACATTTAACCACATATATCATCCTTATAACTGTGAAATATGATAGTGCTACTATATCTAATTACTTACAAGCTGTTAGTGGTACAACTCCGAGCCAAGCAAATGCAACAAGAGTGTAGTGGAACCAGTAACGCACTGCCCGCCCAATGCTTGTGATTAATCCACTCAAAATGTCTTTGATTGGCAATCTTTTTGGCATATCTGGTGAATAGACTGAGAAGAAGAAAAAACAAGACAAGAGGTTATATATATATATATATATATATATAGAGAGAGAGAGAGAGAGAGAGAGAGAGAGAGAGAAAGGGAGAGAGAGACATATATATATATATATATATATATATATATATCTATATATATAGACACACACACACATAAATACATGTAATTACAGCTTTATGAAACCTGACTGATGCTTGATTCTGAGAATTTAAATTCAAAACTTGTATGTGTGTAAGACTGAACCTCTAAATTATTATGAAATCTATATCTACAGGGATACAACATGAGTTTTGGACATGACAATTCAGTGCATGGAAGCATGTAATCATTCAAAGAGTATAGGTCACATTTCTGACAGGACCAGATAACCAGCCTAATCAATCTGTCATAAAACAGGAGATGGGCTTGTTATCAGACAAAGATATTCTATGTAAGTATATGCTATTAGTTTGTTTAAAAAGTGTGGATGGTTTTATCATTTTATACATACTACAGTAAATACTATGATTTGTTTTAAAATGTATTATTATCAACTTCTGCAGGTTTGGGAAAATATTTTTTGTCAGTTTTTGTATGTGTGTGTGTGTATATATATATATATATATATATATATGTACATCCATCCATACAAATCAAGCATACATACATACTGGTCAAGGTCTTGGGGTAAAGGTAACAAATACTATGATAACCAACCTGAGCCAATCTTAATGTGTGTGTCATTTTGATTTTTAACATAGCTTTAAAAAATTAAATCATTTAAATCACTACGATGTCTGCAGTGTGGCAGTTTACAGTGATGTCTAGCACTGGGAATCATGTATGACTCAGCCTGTGATCAAACCCATGACCTCAAGCATCTGAGGCAGACACTCTGACCACTAGGCCACAATCTCGATGTAGACAACTTTCAAGTTCCAAACTGGATGACATATATACTATAGAAATACTGCTACCTAGAGTCTGCAACATTTTTGTATTCTTTCTGACTAACTTCAAGAAGAAGCAGAACATTAGACATAGATAATATTCTTCATGTTTTTCTCTGAGTATGACAAAGGAAAATGTGTTCTCTGGGTACTTATGCAACCAATAACACTGAATAGATAGGTGATGCTGATGATGCTCATAAGGTAAGTAAAGTATTGCATAATGTTGAGATGCTCCCAGAATTTTATCATGGGGAGAGATTACCCCTCTTGTCACAAAAATAAGGGTGGGGTAAACAATAATGAAGGGGAGGAGGAACTATCTATAATTCAATATTTACACGTAAATAATGCGTCAATATCAATCTCTCTTTCTTCCTGTTCCACTATGTAAGATCCCTATTGAAATCAAATCTATTAAAGATGTTGCCTCCAGCTTTATAAGCATTAATCTCTGGATTGTTTCTAATCCTTATCTATGTATGAATACTGTTGTATGAATACTGTTCTGTACTGAGAACCCCCTTTCAGTCTGCTGTCTGAAAGGGCATATACATAGCTACCTTAGCCAGCTGGAACAAGTTTGAAAACTGTTCTACATAAGCTCTGCCAAAGTTCAACTTTGCTTGAATTAGCACCCTAATGAATACAATGCCAGATTTACTATTCCATAAAGCTACTTAAGGAATTTGTTAATAATGGCATATTTTACCTGTTTGAATTGGGGTATTTTGATCAAATAAATATCTAAACTTCTTAATTTAATTTTTAGATTTTTACTTATTAGATTTATCATAACTTTTATGCTAGGGCTAAATGGTTTTCTAGCACATGATCCTCCATAGCTAAATTGTGACAAGAAAAGAAACTAAAAATGCACTCTTTCAAAATTTCTGCAGTTTAATATGGCTTGTATACCTTTTCTCTACATTCAACTTTGACTGCTTGCCTTTACTCTGCATTTAACTTTACAATACTGCTGAAATGAATGATTGACCGGCATGTTGTTGGTTTTTTGTCCATCCAGCATATACATTGGACTTGTATTTAACACCATTTTTGTATTCAAAATCACTCACTAGTATCTCCATTAATGCTTTCCCAGCTCCAATAATCTGATGCTCCAAACTTTAAAAATAAATTTCGTCTATCACTATGATGAGCAAGTATTTGCTGAACAAAAATGTCATCCAAAGATTAACATGCTGGGAATCAGCCATTTTGGATTTTCTAGATGGTCCGTATTATAAATGCTCATCTGCAAAACTTCCTTCATGCAAGGTTCATAATATGACAGAATGCTTGTTATGGGTCCCAATGTGCCTATCATGATCCAAGGTTCAAAATATGACAGAATGCTTGTTATGGGCCCAATGTGCCTATCATGACACAAGGTTCAAAATATGACAGAATGCTTGTTATGGGCCCAATGTGCCTATCATGATGCAAGGTTCAAATTATGACAGAATAAAATGCTTGTTACGTTACCCAATGTGCCTATCATGATGCAAGGTTCAAATTATGACAGAATACTTGTCACAGGGCCCAATGTGCCTATCAGATTCAGTTTAATGACTATTCATGTCAAGCCAAACAATTCTGTAAACAGTGACAAGAAATACACCTTGCAACCAATGCTACAATATTTCTACTGGCCTTACTTATGTCACTACAAGCATTTAAAGGTGAACAGCTGAATAAAAATGGACACTGCTCAGAGTACACTTTCATGTGCATGATTTGAAACTACAGTGCAGTCTCATTAGTACAGACTCCGATAATCCAGAAACCTTGCTTTCCAGACAAATTTCAACTGGAATGGAATTCTGAAACATTAATTTTTGGTCCATTAATCAAGAATCCACATTCTGGCTTGGGAAATCAAATTCAGGGACCAAAATGTAAAATTACTGTAAAACTTGCCTCGATATTACATAAATATCTGTCCAAAAAACAAACAAAAAAATTGAAGAACTGTATATGAAAAGACAGTCAGCAGGATAACACTGACCTGCCTATGAAGATCTGGAGGTGTGTCAATTTAACAATCTCTGATTGGTCAAATTCTAGTGGCACTTTAAATTGATCATGTAATCATGTGTGCAGAAAAACTAAGAGTAGCATTATCATATCGTAACCAGTGATTGCATAAATAGACGATCTCAAAAGGGTAATGATTTAATACTGAATTTATGAAACAAGTTGAATAATGTCCAACTTTTGCTTGGAAAGGCTCACAAAAGCTGGACATTATTCAATGAGTTTCATAAATTTAATATTAAATCAATACCCATTTGAGATTCTTTTTATCACATAGTTTAAATTTCATTGGAAATTATTTAGATGAAAAGAAGAATGACTAATTTCGTTCATTCTGACAGACAGTGCATTTTTCATTTGTTGTGCATAAAAAAACAGTCTCAAACAAAGTTGAACTAGTATTAACATTTAAAAGTAGATTATATTTTTCTTACAATCTATAAGTCAAAGAACAAGCGTCCTTCATAATAAACAGAACATTCTGCAGAGTCATTTTTCAACACAGAACATCCGAAGCATGTGATGTCTCATTGTTTGATGCAGTATCCTAGTATAGACCGCAGTAGATGACTCATATTTATGTAACCTTACATGTCACTTTCACAACTAAACATTACATTGTTGCAATATTCATTTGAAAGAAGGTTTACTAGCTGCAGAAATTCCCATATTTACTGTAATGTATTTGTGACTGGATATTTGAAGTATCTGATTTGGAATAGCAGACTACAGAGTACATAAACAAATTTCATTTTGAGTTGGAATTGCATCACATATTTACCATGTAAATATGCAGTGGTTGGAAAAACTTTTGTCAGTTTGGAGACTTGTTCATGTCCACATTCTTCTGTGAACAGAGATGTGTTTATTTACTTCTGTAAGTTAACATTTAAACCACACTTGTATATAGGGTGAATTCCATGCTACAGATACACTGCCTCCCTCAACCCCACACAAGCAATACCCATAGTTTTGCTTGTTGCTGTCACTGTTTTTCTCTTGTGGTTTTATCCATTTTTGATGTTATGATATGTAATACATAACATAACGAATCCCTGTGGGAGTAAATTAGCCATATTGAAACAGATGAGACCATTTTCCCCCAATTCCCTTTCATGAGTCAATTTGAAAAATGGCAGCCAAGAATGTTCACTGAAAACAAAATATTCCAGAAGGCAGGATAAATAAATTTTCCCACGATCCCAGCCAATCAATAAACAGAATACTGCACAATAATGTCATGGGCTTATTTGGACCAATCAGAATCCTATAAAGTGAAATATTCACATGTTATAATATAAAAAATATGAAATTGCACACAAAGTTGACCAACTATGTGATAAACAATATTTTTGCTACTCACCGACGGGGGTGTTAATAATTAAACATTGGGATTAAATCATCCTCACTTTTGAAAGAACACATGGTTAATAAATTATGTGTGTCTTTAAATCTCTTTGTTCTTTACCAAGACCTAGCAACAAATCACAATTGATGGCTGAAAAATAAATTTTATTGAGCTTTGGGCAGTATAGAGCATCATTTCAGAAATAAAAAAACCATGTCAAATATTGGCTCACCAAATATAAAAATGACTTAATTTTATTAGTTTACCATAATGCATTTAACTGCAAGATATCAATTATATTCATTGTACTATTAACATTACATGTTTTATGGCAACACCATAAAGCAAACACTGACGACTAGATTATAAAGTATAATGGCCAGCATAAAAAATTATCACAAACCACACCTATGTTTTCATGACTCACAATATAGCGCCTATTTTGCATATGGCTTTGAAAAGATGTAATGTTTATGCATCAGGCTATGCAAATTAAATACATTACTTTGGACTTTTTCTGTCAGCATTTCAGCCAATGATCTAGGTCATGTTTATAGCTGGTTTTACAGAATTCAATGTAACAATGCCACTAAATGGCAAGATGTACAGAACAGGCAGACACGGTCGAACATGTTTGTGTTATAAAGAATGTGGAAATTAAACTCAATGGCAACCAACAGTTCTTCTAATCTGCAAAGTTTAAAAGTTTCTGGGACGGGAGTGCAACTTGCTGGTGGGACTCCAATTTTTACCAAAATGGGAGTCCTGGACTCTTAGTTTTCAAATCCTGGCAAGACCTCTGACTTTCCAAGTGCATGAATTTATACAAAGACTGTACATATCATGTCACTGTGCATCCTGGGAGGATATCTGTCCATGATCCATAGGCTTCTTTGTACAACCTCTGATAACATATCTGCAAGGTTTGGTGAATATAAAAGGAATGGAACTTGGGTTAATGAAGCAAAAATTAATATCACTTTCTCAGATCAGGATGGCCTTGACCTTTGAACCTTCTGACTATGAAATCAACATGCTTATTGGTATTGTTGTCAAGGGCAACACAGCTACAAGATCTGGTAAAGATATCTTCATTACCACTCAATCTACTGCACAGAAACCATTTTAATTTTGCCTGTAAATGTGACCTTGATCTTTAAACTGGACATCCAAATTATTAGCCTTCTTTGTATGATTAAAGGTAACATATATAAGGTCTGGTGAAGGTGCGTTCAGCAGAACCCAATTACACTGAAACGATTTTACTTTCATAGGTCACAGTGACCTTGAGATGTTACCACTGGATCTCCAAATCAATAGGGTTCTCTGCAGCTATAATGACTCCAATCTGAAAGGTTCTGTAAATGTTAATTATCACAGAAATCAAACTGTCAGTGGATATCCCCAACAAATGGACAAAATGGACGGGCATAGACATAATATACAGCACTTTAAAGTGGGCATATCAAGGTCAATTAGCATTAAAAATTTATGAACATGAATATACAGTTAATGACAATACATTAACTCCTGTTTCTTCAGAAATAAATGGATTTAACTGGTTCCACATATACAAATTACAAATGACTGAATTCCATGGAATTGTTTTCAAGCTGCTTACATTATGTACAATTAACACTTTTCGGTATATCAAGAGGAAGTTCAAATATGAGCTGAAAGAACCTGCACCTAACACATCTTTTAATGCAAAAAAAATGAACATTGAATATCCAGTTATGATTGGTTTGCTTTGTCTTTCTAACTAAAACTGAGATTTACAATTGTCTTCTAGATGTTGTATTTTTAAAATCAGTACACTTACTTGGTGTGAATGCAAAGCGGTGCTTGCAGAGCTCGCAATACTCCTTTCTGCTGTACTTTAGCCATTGTACAAGACTATAATGAGAAATGAAGACTTTACTTTAGCTATTGTACAAGACTATAGAGAGAAATGAAGACGGTACTCTAGCGATTGTATAAGACTATAATGAGAAATGAAGTCTGTGCTTTAACCACAGTACAAGACTATAATGAGAATTGAAGTCTGTGCTTTAACCACCGTACAAGACTATAATGAGAATTGAAGTCTGTGCTTTAACCACCGTACAAGACTATAATGAGAATTGAAGTCTGTGCTTTAACCACCGTACAAGACTATAATGAGAACTGAAGTCTGTGCTTTAACCACCGTACAAGACTATAATGAGAAATGAAGTCTGTGCTTTAACCACCGTACAAGACTATAATGAGAAATGAAGTCTGTGCTTTAACCACCGTACAAGACTATAATGAGAATTGAAGACAGACCTCTAGCCACTGCATAAGACTATAATGATAAATGACTACAATGCAAATTCTAAATTGCCTGTTAAAAAAAGTTATAAGTGCTTAAAGGCAAAACAAATGCAGATTAAAATCATGACAAAAATCGAACAACTCAAAACAAATGATTTTCTGAAACTCTCACATGGAACAGAACCTGATGTGCCATAAGTTATGGGTTTTTTCCCCATTTCTTCATGCTCAATATCATTCAAGTAAACTAAACATATACATATTACAATATATGCTTTTCTACGGAAGGTCAAAATTACTTAGAATTTTGTTTTTTCAATCAAATTTATTTTTAAAAACCTTTCTTTATTTACAAGCACCTCTTCCACATTTGTTAAGGAATGACAACGATTTAAACTAAATTTATTTAAACTTATTTTCTTCCGGTCTAAAAATAGCCTTGACCTTCAACCCTCTGACCCATCATCGATAAATATTCCTTTTTCATCAAAAATACAAAATCCCTGATTATACAGGTTTTGCATTTTCAGGAAAAGATACTCACCAGTCTTGGTGTATGTACTTGATACTTCCTGTGCACACACATGGGTGGAACAGTGGTTTGTCATGAGTTGCCTCACATCTGCACACACGACAGATATCTAAAAAAGACAGAACAATGCATACATCCTTGATTTAAATTCCAAAGAAAAGCAGTCAAAAGGCATGGGTGTTGTTTTGATAAAAAATGATGCCAAATTCACTATAAATTTGGAAAAAATATTCTGAGTAGAAAAAACTAAACTGTATAAATTATTAATTCTGCATGATTCTGAAGCAATTTTTTTTATTAAGAATGGAGCCCACTGGTGTTTGGGTTGGGGTCCAATTTCAGTCCATGCAATCTTTGCCAATCTTGGACACCATTTCCTGCATGGGTGTTTCACTAATTCTTTACTTCCCACTCACCTGTCCCCATCCTCAGAAACACCCCAAGTACATCTACAGACAGGGGTCTCAAACACGTGGCCAACATGCGGCTTGTCAAGTCGTATCCTGTGGCTCACAAAATGATTGGCGTCACAAGGTGTCGTTTGAGATAACAAAGGTGGTACGGCCCTTGGGTCATCAAAAATACCCTCATGCGGCCCTCGAGGTGGTTTGAGTTTGAGACTTCTAGTGTATACCATATTTCAAAGGTCTGAAGAGTATTGTATCAGTATACCTAATCTGACGAAAAGGTAATGCTTCACCAATCTTGCAGTGTGGAATTATCTTACAGAGAGGAGGAGAAGACGGACATCTTAAAAAGGGACAATACTGCTGACGGATAGGACACTTTGTAATAAAGGACACTTTTCTGTAAACAATAATGAAAATTAGAAGTAGAAACAAAGAAAGCACATTCATAACTTTATTTTACATTAAATAAGTTGAACAATAAATGGAACAAATACACAACACAGATTTAATAGGTGAGAGGCATAAAGGAGGACAGTTGGAAGGCAGAGGTGGGTACAAGAATGGAAATTGGGGCAGAGGGAGGGCACTGAAGGCAGATGTGGAGGGAAACATTTTCTATTTATTTCTATCTGAATCAATGCTTCATGATAAGCCCAATCCACAACCTTTACAAAGTTTCTGCAAACATTGACTAATGATATCACTGACAAGAAGCCCACACTCTATTTCTTGAGAGATTTATTACACTGGCACCATGGACTTATCAAGTGAGAAATGCTGGAAATGACATTGTATGTAATGCACTATGCTAAAGCCACTCTGATGTGTACTAAGCAAACAACTTAAAATTAGATCATAATACATCTTTCAACTTGTCCCACTAACAGTGATTTCATCACAATGAACCCTGCCTTATAACAATTTGCTATGCATGGCTTTAATGAGGACCCTGGACTGGGCATTTAGGAGCCATAACTGTTCCAACTGATGTGGAATGCTGGAGTCTCATCAATATAAAAGATGCAGGACAAATCTGATTTATATCCAGATATTATTGGTAAAGTAATGCTGCAGAACTAAAACCACAATTATAAATGATCAAGGGAGAGGGCAGCATAACTCATGCATATGCCAATAAATGCTAGAATTCAACATAATTTAAGGTTTTATCAATACAAAGGTACATGCTAAATTAAGTTGAAAAAACACGTCATGCTGCACAGACCAAATTTAGGAGGATGAAAAATTAGGTACAATAACTCCCATCAGTGATGTTCTGGAAAGCTAAAACCAAACTCGATCATGATCTTCTTATCAATGTCAAGCTACATGCCAATTTTTGGTTGAAATCCTACAAGTAAAATAATGCTGCTGAAACAAATGCATAACAAGCAATCAAAGGATTTAACTCCTGTCAATAACATGGAATGCTAAAAACAGAACTTATTCAAGGTCTTATGGAGCCATATACCACCTAATGGTTGAAAACCAAAAAGCCTTGGTAAGATTATATTGGAGAAACCAAAAGTTAGGACAGGCGACCAAGGAGGCAGAACACCATCAAACGACCCCACTGAATGCTGGAAACTGAAATCATTTCAGGCCTTCATGAATCTAATACTGCATGCTAAATCTGGTTGAAATGTAACAAACTTTGGTAAAATTAAGGTGCCGGAAGTTAGGAGGATGGATAATCAAGGCCAATAACTTCCCTAAATGGCAACACAGAAGGACTGAAATTAAACTCAAGATCTTATCACCACACAATTTTATAGTAAATCAGTTAAAGTCCAGTAAGTTATCTTGTGGAAACCTAATTGCTGATGGATAGATGTTTCAAGTGATTACTAGAGGGTGCTAAATGACTTTGTCAAGGTTGTCCCTAATGAATTCTGCACATGTACTGTTTATATCATCAGTAATACTAAGGTCACAATATTAATGTACTTTGGAACAAGGCAGTGGAGACAGTGTCTGATTTTCCACCAATAACTAAGTTACATGTACAAAACCACTGACTACTGCATTTGCATAGTTTCAAAATGTGAACATGTTTGTGACATTATCACAGTTCTGATTTTGAAAATTTTGACTGTCAGCTTTAACCCTATCTCTACATATGTAATTTCGATCTGAGGTTAAAAGACCAACTATTACATTTTTAGGAGGGAGGCTTTGTTTTTTTTTTTAAATTTCTGACCCATTAAAGCTCAAAACTAATTAACTTACTCTGACTTAAGGAAGAAAAAACTACCTCTATCAATCATTTTAATTGGGGGGAAAAATATACTTTTTGCAAAGAAAATTTCAGGCACATGCACCCCCACATCCCTTGGAAAATGAAATAACTGACCCCTAATGTGGCTATTTTGATCATTACACCATATATTTTGGCTATATAACTTCAAATCAGCACAGCAGAAACTATACCTTTTTCGTTTCCAAAACTTAAAAAAATCAACAAAGCTCAAAAGATTCACATTTACTCCTTCAATATGTAGTTATAAAACTGAGGCCACTCACTCTTAATATCAGTGACCACTGTGCTTTGAATATATGACCATTACGGCGTGAGGACATTTGTGCATGTGCTATCATGTACATTTAAAAAGTTGCTTTCAAAAGACTGCTAAAAGACCTATTATCTACTAGAGATTAAACAGGTTACTTAATTTAAATGACTGCCCAGTTGCATGTTTTGTAAGATTATCCAGTTAAAACTAGATGAAATCTCATTAAAAAAATATACATTTTTATTCATAAGCAATTTAAAGCAAGCAGATCTGATCTACCAGACTCACATATGGCTCCAAGACAGCTGAGCCATTCAAGGAAAAATATAACTCACAGACAAAATGTACTTTTATAAAACTTTTTAGAAGTGAACCTACAATGACACCTCCCTATATCTACATTTTTTACAAACATATTTTCTGTACTCATAAGGCAAAAATAATATTTAAAACTGAACACAATTACCAATACAGGAGGCATGCCCCCAATAAGTGAATGAAAATGTCCTGGTTTACATGAAACATGACATCACCTTTAACACAATAATTTTATTTTAAATTTATTTTAATTTAATTTTACATCACAATAATTTATAAAACAGTAAAACATTTCATCAGACCATTCATACAAATTCTAATGTCACTGCGAACATTTTCTCTGTATTCACTTTGATTACTGTATGTGTGTGTATGTGTTTGTATGATTTGGAATTTTAATGCAGCTTTAATAATTTTTCAGTCATACATACCACTATGATGTCTGCAGTAGCAATAATCAGTGTTCAAAGAAAAATTCTTCTAGCCCCAGGCCTGGTGACTTTAAAAAAAATCACAAGCCCTGACTGAAATTCCAAAAAGCCCAGACTACAATTTCCATATGCCCAACATTTCCCCTTTTTCTGATGTTATTTGTCACACAATGATGCAATTGCTACAATTCAAAATATAAATTTAATAGGGGGTTTAAAGGTACAGTAATGCAAGTCTCAATAGTGTTGATCACTACACTCACTAGAAACTGCTGGTGTTCAAACATCTACACTGGTTCTCTGAGTGAATCCCTATTAGAACCAAGTTGATGTATGTCGATATGCTGTTTGTAGTATGTGTGAATAATTAATCCGCCCCCCCCCCCCATTTTACTGGTTGTGTTTCACAAAGTAAAAGTCTGCCAACCAAGAGTTCTGAAATTTACTTCTGATGGGTTCTGCTAACAGCTAATTAATTCACAAATCGGCTTCAAAACTGTATCACATGTGCAAACTATTCAAACAACTGAAATGATCATGCTTTGCGTCTTTATGTATGCAGCAAAAATCTGACTTCAAAGAAACGTTGCCATTGTACACAAACCTGTAAAAAATCTACAATACATAGGGCTTAAACATTCTCATTCAAGGCAATGATAAGTAATAACTTTCTTCTCCTACATGCATCTAGACTAAGAAGTCGACCTCCACTTTGTTTTGTTAACACAACTGGCAGCAACACCAGTAATGTCAGGGTAAACAAGCGGAGATCTACTGGTTGGTCTAACACGCATCTACCATCTTTGATTTATCTATATTGAGCACTGACAATAATAATAACAATAAAGACTTTATTCAGAGAAGGTAACTCAGTTACAGCACTAATCTTCCTCGAGGCCTTCTGGCTGTTAAGCACAATATATACAGTATATAACATGATAAATAATTAAGTGATTCTAAATATCAAAGTATTCAGCCTGGAAAATAAGCACAGGCACCTACGAACACATAAACATACATAAAATACAGTGTGTCAGTTTATAGTAATGTCTAGCACTGGGACATCAGGAAGCAGACACATAGCATATCCCATCCAGTCACATTATCCTGATACTAGGACAACTAGTCCTAACACTAACCTCTTAATGCTGAGTGCCAAGCAAGGCAGCTGCAAGTACCATTTTTATTAGTCTTTGGTATGATTTGGCTGGGGTTTGAACCTGCAACCTTACACATACAAGGTGGACACTCTAACCACCATTGTGGTCACTTTGATTATTGTGGTAATACTCACTCATCTGACTTTCAAATATATTACATTTCTGTAGCTACATGTTAAATATGACCAGATGGCAGATAATAAGAAATGAAGAAAAACACTAATACATGAAAAATCACAACTGAACCACCTGGCATTTCTCAGTCTGAATCACAGGTTCAAATCTGTTTCTCCACAAACAACAAAAACAACTTACATTCAGAAGCTGATATTTCTTTTGAAATATTGGTGCTAGAAAATAACACTGAACCATAACACCTTCATGACTGGCAATTGTTAACAAACTTAGCAGCAGACTTCAAAGTAAACATGTCACTATTTGGTTGGAGCTTGACGACTGATGAAAAAGTGATTAAGAGTTACTTTTTTCATAAAAATCTTGTTTTATTGCATGAACATCCCTTGATAGAGAGCATACTTCAATACTGGCGCATTAAAAAAATTATCATATTTGCAACAACAAAAATTCATACTCTTCATTTTTCAGTCATAACATTGACCAGTCAAGCAACTAGTAGATCTCTACTTTTATTTACCAGTATCTGCTGGGAACTTCCCTAGTTTAAGCCATTGAAGACTTCTACTTTATTTGTTATTACACTAACATGGGATCGGGGTGGGAGTAGACTGTGAGACAAACAAAGACAGGGGATGAGATATAGTTTGAAACAAATATACTTGTTCTGATTGTTAGAAAAAAAGTATAAACCTCTCCCTCGATCACAACAGGGTCCACAAACATAGACCACACTATAAGCGAGGATGCATATTATCAAGGAACCTCCAAAAATAAAAACCCGCATATACATCGACAAAACCGGGGGCGGGGGGGGGAGGCAAGTACGGTACTGGGCTGTTTAATGACTTAATACTTCTTTTACAATCACGTTGATAATAATTCTTAAAAATGCTCTTTTTCTAGTGAGGTTGCTTGTTATTCTGTATAAATAACATTTATTTTCATACCATTCCAGTGGCCTAGTGGTTAGAGCATCTGCCTCAGTAGTGGATGGTCATGGGTTTGAACCCTGGCCAAGTCATACCAAAGACTTACAAAAATGGTACTGACAGCTACCTCACTAGATGCTCAGCATTATGAGGTTAGTGTTAGGCCTGGTCAGTCTGGTGTCAGGATAATGTGACTGGGTGGGACATCATCCTACATGTCTGTGGCATGATGCCCCAGTGCTAGATGTCACTACAAAATGGCACACTGCAGACATTGTAGCGATATGACTGAAAACTTGTTAAAGCTATGCTAAAAATCAAAATCTCTCTCAAACACACACACACTCACACATAAGTTGGATCCCCAGTGTTAGACATCACTATAAACTGCCTCACTGCAGACATTGAAGCGATATGACTTAAAAATTGTTAAAGCTACATTTAAAATCCTAATCACACACACACACATTTATTTTCAAAATTTCCAACATGTAAAAGATTGTTCCAACTGGTTTCAACAGCCATCATGTGTACACGAAAACGTGTATTAAATCACTGCTTTTTGTCCTGTTGATTAGTCTGGTTCTTGGAGTGGTTTTAAATAGTATACTAGTAAGTCGGGAGTCAAAGTAGCCAGAAATTAGACTATCTGTTGATATACCACTGAGAAAGATTTTTTCTTCAAAAACTACCAACATTTATTTTCGTGAGACAAATTGCCTATGTCGAAACTCAATTTTTGTATTGTTCAATTAGCACAATATTGATGTCATGATTTCATTGAAAGTAACAGTGAAACTTCTTATCATCCTTACGGATATCTCTAAGTGCTACTTCAGAAATTCACTTGCCCACAATGGTATGTATCTGTGAAATCATGCTCGTTATTTTGTGAAGTATTCGTTTTGCTTGGTTGCCTTGCTATCTTTGATCACAGTTATGAAAGAGTCAGTTAACTTAAGGTAATTTACACTACATAATAAAATTTATAAGTGTTCAATTGAACAATTGATCCGACATACGAACAGGGCCCAATAGATTTTAAGTATATAGGATCTGCGTGCCTCGTAACATTATTTGGTATAGTCCATGTCCTTTTTATATTCAAAAGACATAATTAACGTGACAGGGCCTAATACAAAGGAGGCCAGCTGTTAATTCATTGCAACAATACAAAAATACTTCCACAAGTAAGTTATCAACACACAATCAGCTCTTAATTAGATTCTCAGAGAAATGCTTGCAGACCTATCTGTTACAATAGATTGACATTTTATGTTTAAATACACACTGCATTTATGATGATTACGCTTAAGTGAAACTGATAGATAGAATTAAAATACAAATTTCACTTAATAAATATTATTTAATTGGCATCTAAATATTATTGTACTGCCTATACTAGGCATGACATTTTCATTGATCAAAATTTCCTTGATTATCTTTAATTACGGTGTCCCAAAAATGTCATTTGGAAAGAAAATTTAACCAATTATATGACTTTGTGTTAAAAGGTGATAATTTCAAAATGTTATTTAAATTTTCTAGGTCATATCTACCGTTTTCGACCATAAAACGAGCAATATATCAATGTTTCAGTTACCAATTTTGATCGCAATTTTCAAGAAATATAAGTGGGTTCACGAGTTATCAGGGTGCGAGTTATCGAGGGAGTTGTGTCCAAGTTTAGACCTGCATCAGAGCCATTTGACCATTTTTTTTCTTCTAAATATAAGTTAAACGGAAAATCTGTCAAAATGAAAAAAAAATATTTAAATTTAAAATTTCACATAATGCTAGACTGGTTTTACTTGATAATATGAAAACATAACATCAAAGGTGTTTCTCAATCCAAATTTGTTTTTCACAAATTAACCTCTTTTTAGTGTTATTACATGTGATTTTGTGATATTTTCTTTCAATAGTTAATTTACAATTTAAAATGTCAAAGTGTAATATTAAACATTAGCTTGAACATGTGTGAATTGTCCTGATCGACTGTTTACCGGTTAAAGGTATGGTGAGTGACATTAAAGCAAGAATGTCGACATTTAAGCCAGTGCCTGCTTATGAATAATGAATGTAAATTCGTGACACAAAGTGAAGACAAAAATTAACTTTGTATTCTTCATTGAAATCACTTTGTTCATGATATAAATGGTCACCAATGAGTGCAACAGCCAATAGTGTACAAAATTATGTGCCTTAACTCATTTGGCCCTGATCCCATCTGTAGATGTGATCCGGTTTCTGCATTCATTGGCGAATTCCACCTGTAGTCATGGATTGTTTACTGCATCCAATGGCTGATCCAGTCTCCAGGCGTGATGAATGTGTGTTAGATACAATGTCTCTTATTAGTTACAAATGTTTTTTTTCCAAGAAGTAAATAACTATTAAACCAATCAGAAATGATTTTACTTTCATTTGTGAAAATCTGAATTGTTTAGAAACCAAGGGTTACTGTTTGACAGCAGTTTCACTACACGTTTTCTGTTCATGAAAAATCGTAAATGATGGTGGACATAGGAGTTTCTCAAGTTTGATCTCAAAAATATTTTGCGAGATTTAGATTCGGACATAGAAGTTTCTGAGACTAAATCATCAGAAGCCCATCCTCATGATGCTGACAGTGATGATGATAGAGATCTTGCAGATTAACGTTGCACATAAGTTATTTTAATAGTATATAAATAAGTTGTGAAAGACTTGGACAAATGGGAAAAAAAATACATCACTTCGTAGACAAATTCATTTGGAATAAATGTTGAAAATTTCTTGGATTTTAATTAGATATAAGAAGAGAAATTAAGGTAAGAGTGAACGCATGTGCACAATGTTTTCAAATTTTTTCAAACAGGTAAATACTTTGGGGCACAAGCAGCTAGACACAGCTTAGTGCTTCTGGGGCATAGCAGCTGAGATACTGATAACAGTGCTGGGGCTGAATGAGTTTAAAAAAATGCAGTGCTCATAAACGATGTGATTTTCAAAGTTTAAGGGTAAAAGTAGAGGTTTGTGTATATTTTTTATTTTAATATATGATGCCACTTTATTCTAAGTAATCCATATTTCTCTTATGTATCCCTAGGTAGGTCACTCATAAATATAACAAGAAATGTTACCACTATAGTGTTTGTACCAGTAAAGGTATGAAATTGGTATCTGCCATGATCAGTTGACGTTGTTGGGGTTTCTCACATCTGTTTGTTTAATGTATCAACTCATGGAAAAAATACAACAGAATTACTGAGGGTGCCATAAAACTCACTATGGCTGCAATAAAATCTGTTACAGTATATTTCGTGGATTTCCATTAGACTGGAGCGTGTGTGTTTGTGTTTTATAGATTTTCTTTTAAAATTCAGTCATATCACTACTATGTCTGTAGTGTGGCAGTTCATAGCCATGTCTAACATTTGGACATCATGCTGCACACATGTAGCATCACAGTGCTCGAAACATCTGATAGCCAGATGCCCAGGGCCCCTCTAATTTTAGATCGGGCTCATCCTGTACTCTAAGTGAGGTGTCCATCAGGTTTGTCTAAAATTTTAATTTGCCTGAGGAAATTTTGATTGTGCTGATGATACGTGTCAATGAATTTTCAAGATGTTGACATACCTGCCATAACATTGTGCAATCTAAATAACAGGGGCTCGCATCATTGCTTACAATCAGACTGTCAGTCATATATTAGCATAATACTTATACTACATTCATTACTGATAGTTAAATTCTAAGCAATGATACAAGTCCCTGTGATCAAAATCAGATCACCACTGTCCTATATAAAAACTGAGATCTGATTTTAATCAGATTGAAGCATGGCATGTTATGCTAAAATTATGATTTTGTACTCCCAAAACCTCTGACATGATCATGTTTTAAGAAGACACAAGGTTTAGTAATTTTAAAACAAAAACAACAATAAGCCCACCATGTTTAGTGTATGCCCATTACATGTAGCATGTATAAATGGCAAACAGTCATAACTGGAGCTGATGTGCACCTATCCGTTGGGCAGTTTAAATAGTTGCAATTAAAGGGAAAGAGGTCATGTAAACACCACCATTTCATATATTACTTAAATGGCTAACAATAGCTAATGAACTGTGTTTGAAGGTTTAAGTGGGTGAGCCAATTATGCTAATTTGAATAGGTAGGTTCAGGAAGTGGAATAACCCATTTTATGTCAATCACATCTTCACTAGCCAAGGTTCCAATAACCCTATCTACACCTTGGTGGATCAAACAGCTATATTGGTGCTTTGTTCTAGTGACATCTTTTGGATTTCACATGTTGCCTCCTTTAGTATATAATACCAACTAACCAATAGCATGGTGCATTGTACATCTGCAGAAAATGGTGGTTGCAATTTACCAAAAAAGGATACTCTGTAAGTTTAACATTGAAAGTATGACTATGTACCAGAGAGAAGCCATTACAGGTGTATTTAAGTGAAAGGTATTTGTGCAAACATGGACACTGTAAAATTGCTTATTTATCAGTCCATTCAAGTTGTGTGCTCTCGTCTCGATCAAGTAGGACCAGTGTTCAATTTAAACAACTTAATTTTGATTGGATGCTGTAGCTTGCTGCCACATCCAATGAATTTCACAGACCCAAAGCTCAGAAATATCTACTCAGTATGCCAAAGTGTAGATAGGGTTATTGGAACCTTGGCTAGCAAAGATGGGTCAATGTTGTTGTTGTTCTAGGGTTTAACGCCATTTTTCAGCACAAGATAGGCTATACATGGCGGCCAGTATAACTGGTGGAGGAAGAACCCTGGAAAACCCAGGGAAGAACCACCGAACCACGAGAAGCTACTGGCAGGCTTTCCCACGTACCCATGCTAGCCGAGCCTTGGACTCGAACCCACGCAGACAGAGGTGAGATGGCAGTGATCCGGAACGGTGAGCGCTTTAGACCACCCGGGGCCCCCGATGGGTCAATGAAAGAGATGCTAGATGTGTATACAAGACCCAAAGCTATTACATATTATGGCCTTGTATTAAAATGTTTAAGCCATATATATTAAATTTTTTATACAAGCTTGTTAACAGCTGTAATGTTGAGCTGTGGACTTCCACTGCCCATGGTGGATGCTTAGACCCCTGCCCCTGCCCCTCTGTTGACATCCATTGAGTTGAGATAACAATCCATACACAACTATTTGTGTACTGTAATAGTTTCAAAAGAACATCCAACATTTTTGGGATTCCAGTCTAAATGCTGAAGAAAATTAAGTATTATGCATTTAATATAATTAATTTACTTACATATCTCATGAAACTCTCAAATTAGCATTTCATACAAATTACTGAAAACCACATTGTCTAATTGATCAATCCATCATTGATCATCACTTTATAGGTCCCACCTAGAGGTCATGGTTATTTACTCTGGATAGTGTTGGAAGTACATTCACTACATTATTGCTCTTTAGATTATATTTAAATTTTACAGGTTTTATTTGTTTTCCTGTGGCCAAGACTCGAGGAAAGATTCTGAAAATATTTAGAAAAATTGGGTACAGCATATCCTCCCTAAGCCCATTATAATATTGCTGTTTCTGTGAAAAGGTGAGTCTGATCATGAATTCCATTGTAAATAAGTTTATATGCATCTCATATTTCATTTTAAGATGGTCCAACAATACTCTCACATGGACAGCATTATAATGATTGAATACTGTATTTTACAAATTTATCTCATCACTGTTTTTTCTCTCACATGGCTCTAAACTGTCTAGGCTTAATATGTGGTTGGTGATGATGCTATAAATAAATAATTTGTTCATTATATATATTTTTCTTTTATTTTTGCTTAATTTTGGATACATGTCTTAAAAATGTTGGAAAAAGGGTATTTGGGCAATTTAGATCACCTCAGTGCTTTGTATCTCTTCCACTGCTTGCACCAACATGAAGAAAGCCAGATTCATTGCACAAATAACACATGACAACGTGACAGCTACATGACCCAATGAAAAACCTCACTGGCATGTGCCCTATGCTCGACCATTCAGGACACCTGTTTCTGGTCATTGTTCTCTGAATAAATATGTTGAAAATTAAGTGTGCTTTCATTAATTTTGTTAGAGACATTTTAAATGACCTTCTTTTATTATTATCTTTTTTTTTGTTGGTACAACAACATAGGCAATAGTAGTCTGTTGATATCACATGACTATTTAACTTCTGATGTCATGGGCATGTATAATGCAAAAATTATGTAGTCACATGTCAAGCAACGCAAAATTATTAGTACAGGATATAATTCATCAATGCTCTAGTTTGATCTCAACTATAAGTGGATTAAAGTCATAATAAATATTACACTCACAATTTCTGAGAAAAGAAATCATCTTCCAGATAATTACAAGCAGGTATGGCTTAATGTAAGGTCTTTTAAGTTTCCTAGGCTGGCTATTAAGCAGCTACCCTATGCTGCCACTGCATGGTGGCAGTGAATCCCACATATCTGACAGACAATTGGCTTTGATACCATACCGCAACATAAATGTCAAAATATCAAAAACGTACTAGGAACGGTCAGAGCAAAATCGGGCTAGCCTGATCACTATGTTCACGAGCTTTAACACTGGTTTGTGAGAACTTGAATGCATTACCTGCCTAATGATCTTGCAATGAATATTAATAAATAAACAGCGAAATAATTTGAATAATCCACGTTTAATAGCGGGTGTAATCAAGTCCACGACCTGTATAACTTGTACTATTTTTAGTGTCAGCCAATTATGTATTGTTAATTATCATCAAATATGACGTAATCGAGGCACTACGAGCAGGTGGTATTCGCTATAATTTAATCTTTGCTCTGTGCTCATCTAAAGTCACATGTTCAAAATAAACAATAAAATGACGTGTTTTGACGGACCTTAACGTGCACAAAATGAACATTCAGTGCGACAGAACTACCAAAGTTAAGATGGACTGCTGCAACTCAAAAATTCGTTAAAAATACATAAAATAAGCATTATATATTAAAATATCATACATTATATATATGGAGAGAAAAAAATTGAGACAACGGCACGCAAAAATGTAGATCATATTGTGCCTTACCAAGTTGCCCTTCTGAATCCGACTCCATTTTGGTACAGTTTGTCACCCATTGTCGTAAACTGATGCGATAACGTTCATTTATAAGGAGATCTTAAATTGAGAAATAAAATGTAAATTAAACCGTAACAGAAGCAAATTAATATCATAGAACTGAAAATATCAAGCTATTTAGTTACTGCAGTTATTGCTCATCTATACGACATCCTGAATAGAACATTCCAAGACTTTTTTACGATAAATTTATCTCGGTAACCACTAAAACTTTGCCGACGCATATATTTCTGTCATTGATTTCATAATTGAGTAGGAAGAGACGAAAGTTAGTTAAGTAACAACGATAATTTGAATTGATGACAGTTCCAAAGAAAATATGCCAACCGAAACCGCTGATGGAATCGCTCTAGAAGATTCTGAAGAAATAACGCCCGAAAAAGAAATCAGTGCAACATGGGAACACGAAGATCTCGCGACGGTGTTTAAAGCTTTTGTGCATATTTTGGCTTTGAAATGCTTAACGTAAACCCCTATACCAAAGGCTGATATTGTTTCGACATTTATCCCGTCCACTCTCCCAAAAGTACTTGCTGTACTTAAATTGTCTCTCATGGCACAATGTAGTTATTTAGGCAGTAAGACATAACTCCAAACATTAATAACGTTTTATGTTTTATATTGTAGGATTAGGGCTAGTCATACAGTGTACGACATCGACACTGATATTTATGTTTTAGGGTTTGAGATCTTACTGCCTAAATAATGGCACCGTGTAGTGTGTTCTGGTGTAGACTAAGATTGGAACAAGAAGTCAAATTGTCAGGATTATCTCACACTTGGTAGCCCAATATCAGTGCTTTTCTACAGATCAAAGTCCTAACGTTTTAGTCAGAATTTAATTACTACGATGTCTTTTTTCTGATATTTTCAAATTATCACACAAGCAAATGGACGTATTTTCAAGTTCATTTGGTATACATTTCAGTTGGCTGGAATGCTATGGAAGCTGGGAATGCCAAAATCAGATTAAGTTGAAGTATGTTTCTTTAACAAAAGGAATACAAATATAATTGAAGAAAGTCTTTAGATAACTTTATTTCCTTTAACATACCTATCCTTTTAACTGATTTTCGCATTCCCAGCTTCCATTGCACTGCAATGAAACTGTTCTTTGTTATTATCCATGCTGTGGGATGGAGATCCGACTACTCTTCTCCAGCTTTCATCTAAGAGATCTGTCATCCTAAAAGGCTTAACTCAATATTGTGGGACGTTTAAGCGGTGCTCTACAGTTTTCTATATGTTTAGATTTATAAAGAAAAAAAGTTTCTCAGGTTTTCCAGATTGGTTATACTGGTTATTTAAAAAAGACATATATCATAGGTATTGTGAAAAGAACATTTAATTCCCTTTATTTTGATGTATGATTGGCATAATTTGGGTTACAGAGTATGCAGCTTGGTCTTAGTTAAGATGCACACCTGTCAAAAAAATGATAGTTCTGCTTGGTTATTTTCACTTCCTGGACATTAGAGGTAAATTGTAGAAAAAAGAGCTATTTTACTTTTATATATTTTGTAATTTATTCTATGCACTTTCAGAATCTGATACAAACTAGTCTGGCACAATTCATTTTCCCTTTTTGAATAACTGTGAAAGATAGTTTACTTTAGACTAAATTCTGTAGTGTAAGCCTTAATCTAATTAGCTTTGAAACATCACTTGACAGTAAAAGTAATCAGACATTCCACACTGCACTAGAACTGATACACACCAACAGCTGGTTTATGTTATACATTCACTAGGGTTTAAGTTCCATGGGAAATAGACACTCAGGGCAGACTTTACTCCCCTTCCAAGCTGTATTGATGTCTTGTATATAATAAATACTATAGAACGCCTTCTGCAGTTATTCTTCAATAACAAATAACATTACATGGTGGCAGCGGTAAAAATACAGGATCGAAATTATCAGAGTTGAAAATGGCTTCATTTCAATTTACAAATCCGGACAAATTTGACTTTTCGAGACCTGAAACTTGGGAAAAGTGGTTTCAGCGCTTTGAACGCTTTCGGCAAGCGTCTGGACTTAGTGAAAAAGAGGAAGAAATTCAAGTGAATACCTTGATTTATTCCATGGGAAGTGAGGCTGATGACATTTTGTCTTCGTTCAACCTGACAGAGGAAAATCAAAAGAAGTGGAAGCCTGTGACAGATAGATTCATGCTATATTTCATTCCAAAGAGGAATGTAATTTTTGAAAGGGCAAAATTTAATCAAAGAAAACAGGAAGAGGGAGAAACAGTGGACAGTTTTGTTACAGCTATCTATGTGTTAGCAGATAATTGTAATTTCGGGCCACTACATGATGAAATGATCAGAGATCGACTTGTAGTTGGACTGCGAGATTCAAAGCTGTCAGAAAAATTGCAGTTAGATGCAAATCTAACTCTAGAGTCAGCCGTTAGTCAAGCTCGACAAAATGAAGCTGTGAAAAAGCAACAAACAACGATACGAGCAAGTGGAGAACGAATGTCTGAAATGGATGCAGTAAAATCGTCTTCACTGAAATATGGGAAACAGAAACATAAAATCCCAAATGTTCAGCAAAATAATGTCAGCAGAAAAGGATGCATGAGATGTGGAAAGAAAATTAATCATTCTCGAGATCAATGTCCAGCAAAAGAAGCAGAATGCTACAAGTGTAAGAAAAGAGGACACTATGCAAAATGCTGTTTGTCAAAGTCAACAGTTCGCACAATAGAATCTGGAGAGGAATCTGGATTTCTAGGGACTATTAGCACAAAGAAGGGTCAGCCGTGGATAACGCGTGTGAGATTAAACAACACTTCACTTGTATTCAAGATTGATACTGGAGCTGATATGACTGTAATTCCTGAGAGAGATTTAAGAAAAATTGGAGACCAAAAACTATCAAAGTCTGATCGAAAACTGTATGGACCTGGAAACTTTGAACTTAAAGTGCTTGGAAAATTCACATGTGGACTTGAATCAAACGATGCATTCAGTGTACAAGACATATTTGTTGTAAAGGGACTGAATCAGGCACTCTTGGGCAGGCCCGCGATTCAGGCTCTCAAGATAATTGAACAGGTAAATATATCCTCAGTAAATGCCTCAGATAAAAACTCACAAAATGCAAGCAAAATTCACGATAAATCCATACATTTAGATAGGGATTATCGCGAGAAATTTCCAAATTTGTTTAAAGGTCTAGGGAAAACAAAATGGTTCTATAACATAACTCTGGACAAAAATGCCAAACCTTATGCCTTATCTACCCCAAGAAAGGTTCCTATCCCTTTATTGAATAAAGTTCAAGAGGAGTTGGATAGAATGGAAAAAATAGGTGTTATTTCAAAAGTAGATGAGCCCACCGAGTGGTGCGCGGCAATGGTTGTTGTTCCGAAACCAAACGGTACGGTACGAATTTGCGTGGATCTAACAAAACTGAATGAATCGGTTAAAAGAGAAAACCACCCACTACCATCAGTTGAAGAATCCCTTGCAAAACTAGCAGGTGCAAAGTTTTTCACCAAACTTGATGCAAACTCAGGCTTTTGGCAGATAAACCTGTCAGAAGATTCACGCCGCCTTACAACTTTCATTACTCCCTTTGGAAGGTTTTATTTTAATCGCCTTCCATTCGGAATCAGTTCTGCGCCTGAATTTTTTCAGAAAAGGATGTCAGAAACGCTGGAGCGACTTGACGGAACACTCTGTCACATGGACGATGTTCTTGTCTTTGGGGAAACGCAGAAACAGCATGACGAAAGACTAGAAATGGTAATGAAATCAATTCAAAAGGCCGGCGTCACTTTGAACGCTGAAAAGTGTGAATTTTCGAGACCATCAATAAGGTTTCTTGGGCATGTTGTTGGCGAAAATGGTTGCCGACCTGATCCAGAAAAAGCCAAAGCTATAACGGAAATGGAAACACCGAAATGCGTAACAGATATACGACGATTTCTCGGTATGGCAAATCAGCTTGGCAAATTTTGTCCAAATTTGGCAGAAAAATCAAAACCATTACGTGAGCTTTTGAAAGGTAAAAACTCGTGGACTTGGGGTCCAGATCAAGAACAAGCTTTTAGAGATATCAAGCAAGAAATGATATCTTCACCAACTTTAGCACACTATGATCCAAATAGAGAAATAGTTGTATCTGCAGATGCATCTTCATTTGGACTAGGTGCTGTGCTACAGCAGAAGCACGGAAGCACTCTGAGACCGGTGGCGTTCGCATCACGAGGTATGTCAGAAACTGAGCAACGCTATGCTCAAATAGAAAAAGAGGCCCTTGCAATCACTTGGGCTTGTGAACGCTTCAGTAGCTATTTAATTGGGTCACAATTCAAACTTGAAACTGACCATAAGCCATTAGTACCACTAATGAGCACAAAAATCTTGGGAGATTTACCCCCTAGAATTCAACGCTTTAGAATGCGTTTGATGAGATTCAACTTTTGTATAGTTCATGTTGCTGGCAAAAGTCTATTAACTGCTGATGCTCTATCCAGAGCACCTTTAAGTTATCACTCTGAGAGTGACAGAGAATTTCAGGCTGAAACTAACGCCTATGTTGATTTCGTAGTTAGCAATTTGCCTGCATCAAATACCCGACTTGAACAAATAAAGTCTGAATATCGAAATGATTCGATTTGCAAACAACTTGTACAATTCTGTGAAACGGGGTGGCCAGAGAAATCCGCTATTGACGGAAAACTTCAATCGTACTGGGCAGATAGAGGTGAATTTACAGTTCAAAATGGTCTTTTAATGAAAGGTACACGCCTTGTCGTACCAGAATCACTTCAAAGAGAAATCCTAGAGAGAATTCACGATGGTCACCAAGGCATAGTTAAATGCCGAGAACGCGCCAAAACGTCAGTTTGGTGGAAAGGACTAAGTACTCAGCTAGAGCACTTGGTAAAGTCTTGCCAAAATTGTATCGAAAACTCACGAGATCAAGCTGAACCAATGATACCAAATGAATTTCCAAGTCGACCTTGGCAAAGAGTCGCTTCAGACTTGTTTGAACTGAATGGTCAAACATATCTCTTGGTGATTGATTATTTCTCACGATACATCGAAATAGCAAAATTGCAAGGCACAGGTTCGAAAGCAATTGTCAGTCATCTCAAATCAATCTTTGCGCGACACGGTATACCAGAAGTTTTAGTTTCAGATAATGGTCCGCAATACACATCCGCTATACTCAAAGATTTTGCAAAAAGTTATGGATTCAGGCATATTACAAGCAGTCCAAAATATCCACAGAGCAATGGTCTCGCCGAAAGGGCTGTTCAGACAATTAAAAGAATGCTTAAAAAAGCAAACGATCCTTACATAGCTCTTTTGACATATCGCGCAACACCATTACCAAATGGATACAGCCCTGCTGAATTACTGATGGGAAGAAAATTACAAACTACTTTGCCAATGGCACCAAACAACTTAGAGCCGAAATGGCCAGATTTAATGAAACTGAAGAAATCGGAAAACTATCAAAAGCAAACTCAAAAGAGAAATTATGATCGTCGACATCGCGTCCTAAATATGAAAAAACTTCAGGTAGGGAATAAAGTATGGATTAAAGATCATTTTTCTTCAGGGATAATTAAATCTGAGGCATATACACCTCGTTCATACATGGTAGTAACTGACGAGGAAGAGATACGGCGTAATAGGAGAAATTTAGTTCCCATGCCTACCACATTATCGGAGCCTCTAAAAGTGACTGCTTCAGACCCTGATACTTTGACTGACTCAGATGAAAGCAAAGCAGTGCCAACCAGTCAAAACGGATATTTCACACGTTCGGGAAGATTGTCGAAACCACCTGAGAGACTGAACTTGTAAAATAAATTAAGCTGATGTAGCTTGTTTAGAAATGCGGTCATCAGATCACGTTTCGTTTTAATGTAAACTTCTCAGGAAGGGAGATGTAGTGTAAGCCTTAATCTAATTAGCTTTGAAACATCACTTGACAGTAAAAGTAATCAGACATTCCACACTGCACTAGAACTGATACACACCAACAGCTGGTTTATGTTATACATTCACTAGGGTTTAAGTTCCATGGGAAATAGACACTCAGGGCAGACTTTACTCCCCTTCCAAGCTGTATTGATGTCTTGTATATAATAAATACTATAGAACGCCTTCTGCAGTTATTCTTCAATAACAAATAACATTACAAATTCAGGCGGAATTTTCTGCACAAGTGAACAGCATTTTTGGTTAGTTGTGTGCTTAAATCATGTACAGTTTCCACAATTACAATATCCAATGAAATTTCAGCCACAGTACATGAGAGTAACATAGAGGTGTGCCAACCTTGTCTTTGTTGTACATGTTGCAAATGCAAGCATCTTCACCATACACCTGTTGCTGTCTCAGAATTTCGTACTGCTCTAGTGGTTAGAGCATCCGCCTTGGATGCGAAAGGTCATGGGTTCGACGTTTGTAATATTTTTAGAGCACTCCAATAGCCTTGGCACAACAAGTACCTTTCCGTGTTGTCTGACAGCTTCATAAGGATGGGACTTTACGACTTCTGCTGGATTTACGAGAAGAAACATTTTTCCTTTTCGTAGCCACTCAACATCTGGAGTATATTCTCAAGTCAGGTTATCTAGAAGCAGTCTCACATACCTTTTGGGATGGGAGATGATTTATCTGGGGTATGGAGATTATCTCTCTCCACCTCTTGCCTATTCTTCTAAAGTATTATGATTGGGTAACATATTTGAAGCAGAATCCATAAAAAAAATGCAAAATGGTTATTTAATAATACATATACTGATGCAATCATAATACACGTACACCCTCACTTCCTTCCTGCACTTGTTTCCATATAGAGAGTGTGCCTTCCACTCCAGTAGTAAGTGAAGAATACATAGGATTTGGCCCCAATCCCTGTATCAAGGGGAGATCACTCTAACTGCCCCATAGACGGGCAGATAACATTTGGCTTTTTAGGTAAAATCTTTTAGCCTGGGAGAGCTGGATTTGCGAGGTGGTAATAGTTCTCAGAATGTTTTATTAAAGGTAAGTATTATTGAAGAAACATATTTTGTTAGAAAAAAATTGGTTTCTCTTATAATTTTATATACATGTATTTCCTTTAATTTGATTTTGGTTTCAATATTTTTTCTTCTTTCTTTCTTTTTCTCTCAATTTTCCCTGGATTTGTCTTTTTGCTCCATGTTTCCTTTGTGTTTTCTTGTAATCCGTGAGACCATTTCATCCTATATATTTACTTGCATTGTTTATAGAGCACCTGATGAGAAATATTAATTAGTCCTGTGTTTAAGAGTATATTTCTGCCCCCATGATGTTTTGGGTCACAAGTTTTTAACATATTAGTATGAAAGATTTGAATTTCAAAGTCTTCCACTCTAATTTTATAGAATGCCTACAAAGACTATGAGGACACTTGCTATACATTCCAATTGTTTTGTGTTTGATTTTCAAAATAGGAATGTTACAGATCTTTTCTATAAAATCCTTATATTTTTACCTGTATATTTTTTAGACGAAATTGCCTAAGAATATCCCTATAATTTTTTTAAAAAATATGCCTGGCAGGCCTGTACCTTGATGCTGTCTTCTACTCTATTTAGGTGCGGATCAAAGTGATAAGGGGGCATGGTGATGCTGTGAACAGCTGTCAGTATTTGAGAGATGATGAAAGGATCTTGACAGCATCAAGTGACAGAAGCATTAAGTTATGGACGACAGATACAGGAAGATTAGCACATAGCTTTGAGAATGCCCATTCTCATATTATCACAGAGGCAAGAGCTACACAAGATGGCAAGAGGTATGATCAGTCAGATATGTATATTTTCTTGTTTTAATAATTACGTTAAGTTGGCTGTTACAATGTCTTGAATAATTTCCCTGTTACATGTATTTCTGTTTGTAATTCTTTAGTGATTATGTGATTGAGGAAATGGAGGCAACTCAAACTATTTTAATCCTTTGTAACAATTGATAATGTTTAGGGTTGACACCTTGGATATATGTTGGGATGCCATTATTTCTCCTGCTAAATTCAGTTTTTCTGATTAATTCTCATTTTGAAGGTTGAAAGTACAATAATAAAACAGTTTTGAAGGTGTGCAGTATCGTAAAATACTGAGCGATTCTGACAACGTAAAGTTAACGGAGAAAAAATGAGCATATAATAAGATGAGATAATCAACCTTTAAAACTTAAAGAACACATTTTTATATTCTCAGTAGATAAAAACTTGATGGCTGTTTTCAGGTTCCTGAGTGGAAGCTGGGACAAATCCGTGAAGGCATGGGATACAGAGGCAGGAAAAATTCTGGTGAGGCAAAACTAGCATGCAGATATCAATTATTTTCAGTTATCACAGAGTCTGTACACTTTACATATAGTGTATGTAGTTTAATATTTTTGATATTACAACATGTTAACATATCACTTTATGTGATTTTGATTGGTCCACGTAAGCCTATGAAATTATTATGCAGTATTCTTTTTACTGAATGGCTGTGATCATAGGAAAATTTTCCTGACCCCACTTTTGGGGAAATTTCACTATCAACATTTTGTTGGCCATTTTTCAAATTGACTGTCCAAAGGTAATTGGGGGAAAAATGGCCACCTCTATCTGAAGATGGCCAGTTTACCCAACAGCGGCCGCTTATGCCATACGTATCATATCATGCACTGAAAAATGGCATACAACCCCAAAACAAGAACAGCAACAACAAACAGAACAAATGATATTGGTCAGTTGATAATCGGCCTGGGGGAGGTGTGAATGGTATATTTGTAACAAGGAATTTATGTAGTAAAATAGTTCAAAGGAGCTAATGTTTCTTTTATGATGTAGTTCCAACTCCAAATAAAATTTGTCTTTATCTACTGTAGTCTACTGTTCCAAATGAAATGATGCAAATGTCAGATCACAGATGCATTACAGTAAATCTGGAATTTCTGTATCCAGTAATCATCCTTTCAGATGAATATCCCAACAACGGGAATGTTTAGTTGTGAAACAAGGATACTTTAGTATTAACTTGGATTGTCTTCCATAACCCATATCAAACTATCTGGCATCACATGCATTTGACATTCTGTGTTGAAAAATGATTTTGTCTGTGTAAAATGTTCTATTTATTCAGAAGGACACTTGCTCTTTAATTCATAATTTGTAAAATAAACTACTTTTAAACGATAATGGTTATAGAACTATTTTTTACATGCAGCAATGAAAGGTGCAACAACAAAGTCAAAATTAACAAAATTATTCCTTCTTTCTCTATATTTCTATTGAGATAAAAGCAATAGGATAAACAAAATCTCAAACAAGTAATGATTTAATATTAAATTTGTGAAACTCATTGAATAATGTCCAGCTTTTGCAAGCCTTTGCTCACAAAAGCTGGACATTATTCAAATCGTTTAAAAAATTCAATATTAAATCATTATTCATTTGACATCCTCTGTTTATACAGTAAATGCAATTTATCAGTTTTATCACATTTGTTTCTAATGCAAGCTGTTCCCTGCAGAGATGTTGGCCAGGCCCACATGTTGGATAAAAATATTCATGCTTATTATTTTTATTAACAGGATATCAGTTTCACTGGTTTCAACGTTTATTCAAATCATGCATTTAAAAACCCACTGGAAAAGGATTAACCTATGAGAAAACATAACCTTTCTTCCCAACAGACCTGTCCATGGATTATAAAACCAACATAAATGATAGATTTTGTAAAACCAAATAAATGATATCCACATAAATTAATCTCCAGTGTAGTATTTCCATTTATAGTGTCATATTAAAACAATTTTTGAATTAAATAAGATCTGTCAGTGAAACTAGAAATTTCAGATCTTTTGTAAAATATTTAACCACAAATATTTGCTTTATATTTCAATAGGTCTGCAATGTTTCATGGTTTGTGATTTATCTTAAACACATATTACAACAAATATTTATGACATGTGACTGTGAAATTTCTATAAAGTGGGAGATTAAATCTCATTATATTAGATATTACATGAATTTTGGATGTGAACAATAAAGCTAAAAGAAATCATAATAGGTTTCTACATGATTTAAATAAAGACATGAAATTGTCAACAATAATCATGTACTTAAACAAATTTAAGGAATTGGAAAGGTGTCAAAACCTTTTTAGTGTGGAATTTACAACAATAAAACCTCCATTCTTAGCTTGTGGGTTTTAGCTCTATTTGTCATAGAACAGAAGAGCTTTATATATTGGACTGTTGTCCATTGTCCATCATCTTTCACCTGTCATTTGTCCATTGTCCAACATCTTTTACCTGTCACCCATCATCTGACACCCATCAATCTGTTAGCAGAAATATTTTTAGCACTGCTGCTCCTAAACTACTCAGAAAATTACCATGACACTTTACAAAAAACATTCATCCCACAGTCTTATTGGTCCTAAAATGAAAATGGTGCTGCTCAGACATCCAGTATGGCTACCACAACAGCCAGCTTGAAAATTGTGTTATTGTTATGCATCCAGAATGGATAGTCATATCAATACGGGGTTTTCACTGAGAAACTTTTTATGATGTTTAGCTGGTCCTGAATAAAAATGGTGTCATCTCTGATGTCCAGAAATGCCATGATGGCAGTCATCTTAAAATTCTTATTGCTAGCCCACCTGAATAAAAATTCATCAATGCAGATGACTTACACCATAGATGCATTATTGAGGATATAGCATAAATAAAAACTAATGCAAATGCATGTACATGAGCTGTGCTTGTGACACAGCATATGGCACCATCAATGACATAAAAATGAACAGTTGCACAAATTGAATGTTATTACTTCATTATAAATGGTGTTAAAATGAAACATGTACATTGAATTAATTTAAATTGAGCATCACTTGTATAAAGTTTTCATCAGAAGGTCTGGTTGGTCCTAAAGAAAATGGTGCTGTCCATACATTCAGTATGGCCTCCACAGTAGCCATCTTGAAAACTTTGTTATGGTTATTCCACCTAAATGGATGGTAATATCAAGATGGGTTTTCACTAAAATACTTCTTATGATGTTTATTTGTTCCTAAATGAAAATGGTGCCAGTAAGGTCACCATAGCAGCCATCTTGGAAATCTTATCATTGTTACTTCTCCCAAACGGAAAGTCATATCAGCATAGGAATTTCATCTGAAGGCTTCTAATGGTGTCTTGTTTGTCTTCATTTAGATAAAATGTTGATCTGATATCCAGTATGGTCATCACAGTGACCATCTTAAAAATCTAATCACTACTCCTCCTTGATAGAAAGTCATATCAACAATGGGTTTTCGCCATCTTTGCTAACCATGTTTCTGGTGTGATAACCCTATCTACACCTTGGCGGCTCGAACATATATATTGGTGTTTTGTCCTAGCAATATCTATTGGAGTTTGTGAGTTGCCTCCCTTAGTATGTAATGCCAACTAACGTATAGTGTGGTGCATTGTACATCAGCCAAAAATGACAGAGGCAATTAACCTAAAAAGGATGCTTTTTAAGTTTAACATCGAAAGTATGACTATGTACCAGAGGAAAGCCACTACAGTGCTATTTAAGTGAAAGTTATTTGTGCAAACATGGACTCGCAGTTTAAAATTGCTTATTTATCAGTGCATTCAAGTTATGTGCTCCCCTTGATTTGATCATGAAGGAACAGTATTAAAATGTTAACTTAATATTTATTAGATGTGGTGACTTGCCACCTCATCAATTGAAATTCACAGACACGAAGCACAGAAATTACTGCTCAATACACCAAGGTTTATCACATCAAAACCTTGGCTAGTGAAGATGGGTTTTTGCCGAAAGACTTCTTATGATGTCTTGTTGGTACTAAAATAAAATGGTGCCAATCTGACATCCAGTATGGCCTCCATTGTAGGCATCTTGAAAATCTTATTTCTACTCGTCCTCAATAGAAAGTCATATTCAAATGGAATTTTCACCAGGAGATTTCTTATGATGTCTTGTTGGTACTAAATCAAAATGGTGCCAATCTAACATCCATTATGGCCTCCATTGCAGGCATCTTGAAAATCTTATTTCTGCTCCTCCTCAATTGAAAGTCATATTCAAATAGAGTTTTTCCCAGGAGACTAATTATGATATCTTGTTGGTTCTGGATGAACGAAAATTGTGCAAATCTGAAATCAAATATGGTCACCATGGCAGCTATCTTGGGAATCTTATTGTAGCAACTTCTTCTAAATGGAAAGTCATATCCACATAGGGTTTCACCAGAAGACTCCTTATGGTATGTAATTGATCATGAATGAAAATAATGCCAATCTGATATCTGATATAGCAACCATGGTGACCATCATGGAAAGTTATTTAAACCCATCCAGAATTGATGGTCATGTCATCATAGAGTTTTCACCAAAAGACCTCATGTGACAGCTAGTTAGTCCTAAATGAAGATCGTGTTCCTCAGACCTCCAATATGGCTGTCGCAATGAACATATTGAAAATCTTACATGTAATATGTGTTTAACATAAATCACAAGCCATGAAACATATTTCAGACCTTTAGAAATATAAAGCGTATCTTAGTGGTTTAAAAATTTATAAAAGATCTAAATGTTATCACTAATTCTCCTTAATTGATGGTAATATTTGCATGGTGTTTTTAACAAAATTCTTCTAATGGTGTCAGGTTTGTTTGTCCTTAACGAGAGTATGCCAATCTTACATCCAATATGGCCACCACAGTGGCTAATTTGAAAATCTTATTGCTGAAGAATATCAGAGGTGGTTTCAACACTCAACAGTTAAAGAGAAAAAATGGTGTCATCTTGAATTCCTGGAAATTATTTTGGGGAAAGTAGAGCATCAGTTCCATTGAGGGACTATTGTTTGAATGCTTATTTTAATTTCATGCTTTATTAAATGTTATCTTCTCGCAGTGGACAGGTCATCATGAAGGAGCTGTCATGTGCTGCAAGTTATCACATGATGGGAAGTTAGCTGCCTCAGGGTCAGACCTGGACAATACCCTAATAGTGTGGGAGACTAATACAGGGAAGATAGTACACAAAATACCAGGTAAATGACAGGAAATTTGATGATAGAATGGTATCAAGAAAGTGCATTATTTTAGATACATATATTGTCACCAATTTCCTCTGAAACAAGTCTAGATTATTTGTAGAATTCATCAACACAGTATCATCTACTTCTTTTTATCACAGATATGCATTAAGTATGGCACTTCAGTATTACCAACTAATGTATACAGTGTAACAAATTACATTATAAAATGGACTCCAGTTTTGGATTAAATAAATGCTCATAAAGATTGATTAGCTGTAACAAACAATTTTGATGCACCTGAAATACCTTTTTAAGGCATTAAACTGTAAATGTTGCTCTTTGAAGTTGTTGTGCATCCCTTTACCTCCGTTCTTTTGTTCTGGATTTGCAGTGTACAAAATTGGGTCTTCACACTTTTCTCTAATGAACTCTGTTTTTAAAATTATGGATTTGGACATCCATTTTCTAAATCACCACAGAAACCTTTGTGTATATGCATACATTGTATAACAAGATAGGTTGGGGTCAGATTATGACAAAGTACACCAATGATGGTAAAAAAAATGCAATGTTCATTCATTAATGTTTCAGTGGAAAAGATCATGTTCAATTAACATAATATGCATGAACCTGATAATGTAATGTAAGAAAAGAACTTTAAATAGTACAGAGATTTATGATTCAAAGTGATTTCACACAATGAAATCAAATTATTTGCATAGATGTTGACAATTTTCACACAAATAATGACAAGTGATATGGTTCAGTGAAATATGATATGCTTTACTCAAATAGTTAAATGTTCCATTTCACTCAAATAATTAAATGTATGAAATATGATATGCTTTACTCAAATAGTAAAATGTGTGAGTTTTTCATTCAAATAATAAAATGCAAAATATCTACAGCCCCAATGCTATATTGGGAGGTGAGGAGCCACCACCAGTGGTCCACCCTTCCTAGTCTGCCTACAGATCTATACAGTCTTTCATTCTCTGCAAAGGTTGAGGAGCTGCTACCAATGGTCTGCCCCTCCTAATCTGCCTAAAGATCCATACAGTCTTTTGTTCTCTGCAAACCCATTGGTCCAGAAGCCTTGGTTCCTCACCAATTGACAATCTCAGTCTTCTTCTGGCCAATGTCCTTCCTGACAGCAGCTCACTGGCTATAGCAGAACCCATATTAGCCTATGGCTAAACAACACCTAGAATCCGGTGCATATATGGAGATATAGCATATGACTCTGTAACTCTTCCAGTATAACACTTGGCTACCAGTCAATCATTGGTCAGTCGATCAATCATCAATCACCTGAAAATATATCCAAATCTGTGTACTACAAATGGCATGAGCATGTTTTATAACACATAATGGTGTTATGGACTGTAAACTTGAGTTAATTCTTTTTGTACTCATTATATTATCGGGACAACTATACAAAGCGATAAGCAGGTTCAGAAGTGAAACTGTGTCTGATAAGAATCTTATAGTACTTAATGTCCCTTAATAAATGCATCGTTATTGCAAATATAAATTGTTCGTTTAAATCACATAAAAGTAAATTAGGAAATAGCATGTAACATTGCAATATGAAACAAGTCAGAGTTATCAAAAATAGAAAAATAAACATGGTAGTATAGTAATTATATCCTTCAATATAAATAGGAAGCTAATGTATAATTCACACACCTCTACTGCTGGAGATTGTGAGTCATTGAAGTAGACTGCTCACTGACAAGACTTCTTGTAATGTAACATTAGGCTGTATAGTGAAGTAATTTATGCACTGACTATGTAGCCCTACATTGTCTGTGCGCTTGATGAAAATCAGTTTTCCCAACACAAACACTTTGCTCGTGCACCTTTCAGTGAACTGAACTCACTGTTTCACAACAATATGCGCTATACAGAAATCACCCTCGGGTAACGCTGTACACAAAAAAATGAAATCCGAGTACATGTATTTAATAAAATGATAGATTTATATAATTCCGTGTCAGATTGTGTGGATACACATTTTGGTTGAACAAGACTTGTGTAAAAGACAGATGATTTACAAAACAATTTTGTAAAAGAACCAGGTTAAAAGTTTTTTAGACCACTATGCTATAGTTGGGGTGTGGGAGTCTTTACATTGCATTGATTGTAAAGAATCCTTTCAGTTTTATATCATTTGTCATAGTGCTTACTTGAAATCCTCATGTTGGCCTGAAATTGAAAGGTCTTATTCATCTTGGTTCTTCTGAATATTAAATCCATTTTCAGTTTTACATCTCATTTGACATGGTTCCCACTTAAATTATTCAGGCTGGTCTGAAGTTTAAATAACCGATTCATCTTGATTTTGCTGAGCATTACTTTGCTGGTTAATATTTTAGTCATGTATTTTATGATACTTATTAATATGCACATTCATTTTAACCATCTAATGTCAAATAGTCAGATTTTAAAACTTTGAACACATAAATATTTGTCAGATTTAATTTATGAATATTTTATTCAGTCATGGATCAAGGGGCCTGAGGACTCAAGATCCATCATTTCATTCTTGATTTACTTAATTTCTTATATTGAACTCTTCCTTGGAAATCTTGAAGTCCCACCAACCATGGTTTGTCTAGATCCATGGTAGATGGTCTGTTGTTGAAATGTTGGGGCTCAGATGAGTAATCACTTTATTGGCTACCTTCATTTTTTTTAGTTGGTTGACTGCATATGTTTTAAGTTAGTAAACATTTACTAATATAGCATCACTTACTTGAAAAAAAGTGGGCATAAATAGAATGGATTGTCAAAAGTTAACAATAGATTTTAGATCTTGTAAAACCTCAACATTCCAAATTTTTGGTGCATAATAAATTGTATTTTACTTTTTCAGGTATGCATTCAAGCGCTATAACTAGTTGTATATTTTCTCCAAATGATGATAAAGTCTGCACTACCTCCATGGATAGGACAGCAAAGTTTTTTGACCTTAAATCCTGTGCAACAACAATAAAACTTGGGTAAGTACTGAGCTGATTTAAAATCTAGTTTAAATAGTTGAATACCTCTTTAGTTGACCTTTCTCTTTAAAAGAGTCAGCAAGGTGCTTCCTTCATGTTTAAATAGCATTAACCAAGATTCTTATACTTTGTTGGTTTGAGTCTCGGATTCGACCAATGTGGGTATGTGAGAAAGCTTGCGAGTAGCTTCTCGTGGGTCGGTGGTTCTTTCCGGGATTTTCCCGGGTTCTTCCTCCACCATTAATACTGGCCGCCATGTATAGCCTATTGTGTGCTGAAAAATGGCGTTAGACCCAACAACAACAACAAAAACAACAACATACTTTGTTACAACTCATTGTCCATCAGCTATACACAGTTGAAAGGTGTATTTCTCAGTCAGGCTTTTTTACTGATGATGAAATAATTGATTTAATCTGATTTGATTTAAATTGATACAAAGCCAGTGTTGATTTCATTTAGCATGCAGTTAGTGAAAGTCCAAATGCCATGAGGAAAATGCTGTTTAGATGCTCTTCTTTATTTCCATTTTTTTTTCTTTTAAACCATGAACTATCAGGTGTTTGTGCATATCAGTTGATTCTGTTTCTCCATCTGTCTGTCTGTCCCAATAGAGCTTTCTAGGAGGATTTACAAAAACAAATCAACATATGCAATTGAAATTTATTTAGCAAGCAGTTTTGTATGTATAATTATGTAGATGACCTTATTGGATTTTCAGGCCATTACAAGAAAAATTTCAGTTTTTATTACACATTTTAAAACTTTTTTATGAAGACCTTGTTAGCATGAATAATTACTTGTGGTAGATATTTAAATTTGGTAGTTATGTTTGTATGTATGTTTAAATGACCATAGCAGTATGGCAATTTCACACATTCTGTTATATGTTTGTAGGCTTGGATTACATCAAGGCATACATGTTTTACAAAGTCAGATCTCTCATGTGTTACTTTAGAGCTGAAAAAAAAACTAAGTCTCCAGTTAAATGTAATTTAGTGTTTATCTAAAACCAAAAGCCTAACAATATCCAGGATTCAGAAATTATAAACAAAGTGCTTCTCAAAAAATAGCTGAAGTAATCTTGCTATTGTTTAATGCTTGGAATGATATAAGCAAATAAAACAAAGAATATAAAAAGTACATATTTATCTTGTAGAGGTCACATCAATGTTGTTGCTGACTGTGACTTCAGCCCAGATGAGAGGAAATTTGCAACTGCTTCTTGGGATAAAAACATCCAGGTGTGGGATATAGCTACAGGGACATACAGGTAAAGACATGTTAAACCATACAATAGTTACAAAAATAACAACAACAACTGTTACAAATAATGCTCTGTATTTAACCTAGGTGTTACTCTGGACAGTACTCTCACATTGCACCAACATGTCATGAACATATGCAAGGCTGCTTATCTTGAGCTGAGACGCATCAGCTCAATTTGCAAATATCTTTCAGTTGATGCCACTAAAACACTTGTGTGTTCATTAGTACTTTCAAGACTGGACTATTATAACTCCGTTCTGTCTGGTTTATCTCAATATCTGCTCCAGAAACTTCACAAAGTTCAAAACACAGCTGCTTGGATCATACTTAGAGTACCACGATCAGAGCACACCTCCCCGCTGCTCTGTACCCTACACTGGTTATCCATTCGATCCAGAATCAAACACAATTTTTTTTCTCTGTGCTACGTTTCAAAGTCGGACTCTAGTACAACTTGCCTATCCGACCTCACCCATGTGTTCACACCAGCAAGATACTTACGCTCCTCTTCTGACAATCATATACTCATTATTCCCACTATGAAAACAAAGTCGTATGGACAGCGTTCTTTTGCACACCAGGGCCCAGCAACGTGGAATGAATTGCCCACTGAACTTAGACACAAAGACACAGTGATCAGCCACAAAGACACAGTGATCCCATTAAAGAGTGCGCACAAAACGAACTTATTTTGACTGCAAGAACAAACTTAAAGACCTAATAATGTTTCCAACCTTAAATATTCTCAGCATGTTTTTTTTGTTTTCTAATTTCATGGTGTTTGTTTTTGTAATCATATCATTATATGTTTTTTATCTTATAGATGTTGTCTAATGTTGTAAAGCGCTTAGAACTTCTAAAGATTAGGCGCTATACAAAGTCTTCCTTATTATTATTATTAATATTATTATTTAAAGTGGCATCTAAGACCAGGTTAGCTCTATGTCCTGGACCTGTCTAAATTTTACATGGACCCTTTCTCCCTCAGGGAGTTACTTAGACATAAAACTCATAAGGCATTTAAAAGTTTGCATTATATATTGTGTCAGAAAAATGTTTTTGTAGCACTTTTCCAAATACTAAAATATATTTATGCTGAATATTGATCCCATACATAGATCTGTCTAATATATTTATGCAGAAAGCAAGGGATATTGATTTAAAGTTTTTATTTAAAAAAGCTTGATAGAGAATAGACCAAAACTTGTTACCTGCTAAGTACAAGTTGGATGCCCTACCAACCAAGTTATAAAAAGTTCTTACAAATATGTTAAGCATCCTTTACTTTTGATTTGCTAAATACATACCCAATCTTAAAATATTCTTATGCACTATTACTGCCTCAGAGGTTTTCCATTTTTTATTTTTGACAATGTTTACACTGTGAAAATAGTGCAAAATGTACAATTCTGTTAAAGCTTAGTAGATAAATGTCACTGTACTTCTGTAATACTGGCATGTGGATGAAATTTCCCCACATCCCATTAAATAAGTGATTCTATTCCCACTTTTCAGGTCTAAAGGTCCAACCACACTGCATGGGTCCCATGAGGGTTCAGTGAGCTGTTGCAGATTCAGCAATGATGGTACTTTCACATTTATTTCTGTAACATAACTTAAAATTTGAAATTAAGCCATCCTCGAAAGTACCAGGGAAAGCCAGCCTTATAAACCTCTTTAGCTGCCAATTGCTGGCAGTCGTAAAATGTTGAGAGGTATACTATTTTGGAGAATTTAGTATGCGGTCTAATTTTTGATAATATTTTGTTGATACTAAAGTTGATACTACTTTCCTTCATCAGCAATGTACTAATTTGATCCTAAATCCATCAGTAATTCACACTCAGATGGGGTTTTCAATACTTTTGCCCACATTGGTAACAATGCACAGTACTATTCAGACTTTGGTCTACTCAATTTATGCCAGCCCCCCCCCCAGATGTTAACAAATATGACTCAGTGCCCTCTAAACTATTGAAGCATAAGATCGTCAAAAAATAGGCCACTATTTTGAACAGAACATTGGATTGGATGATTATGACACACAGACAGAAAAAAGTTCAGGTGTCATTATATATATTCATGTTTTCTATGAAAAGACACATACTACTTGGTAACTTGGACTATAATTTTATTGCTCCATATATAACTATTGGACCACTTCATATCCCTAACCTATCCAAATATTGGTAGAGGCTGTGATATTGTAGCTTATGTTTTGTGTTTGCTAAAACTTTGTGCCAAAAAGTTTTGTATGATTTAAATGTAGGTGACCACAAGTACAAAGAGTAATCATTTATGAAGCTTGTAAGCAGAGTTAGATATTAGGAAACACTGTTTATTAGTACCAAGTTAGACTAAATAGGAATTACTAACAAGAAAGCAGATGGACTTTAAAGAAATGTTCTGATTGAAATTATGTCTTTGATTTTATCTTAACCTCATTCAAAACCAGCATCAGTTCATATTATGCACCCTTGTGTTGGAATAAAGTGACCACATTCTGTTTCTGTCTTACCTGGAACTGGTACAGTTGTATATCTTTGTCCAAGGTCAAGGAAATCTATAATTTTGTTCGTTGGTAATTCAGTGCAATTTTATGTTACTAATATGCTGAAATTAAAGATTCATAAAAATTGAGTGATTTGCAGTATATCTAATTCATATCATGTATACATTTGTTTGTAAAGAGTGAAAGAGAATCAATGTCTTCATAGAAAAAAGACATATTTGAACTATAAGTCAAGATCAATTTGTAAAGTTTTGCATCATTAAGATAACATGATTATATTCATTATCACTGCTAAATTGGAAAAGCATACATTATATAATTCTTTCAAGTTTTCCAGATATTTTATGCCACAGACTATTTTCTTATCAAATATTTACTATATATAGTCTACAGCAGCCACCTATGGGAAAAGGCAAAGCTGACCTTTGTACACAGGTGGCTTCTGTACGAGGGTTCACCTTTCAAGTTTGGTTTTGAGCAAATACCATGCACCAAGTACCAGTATGATCATTATGATCATCATTATTGTTATTATTATTATTATTATTATTACATGTATTATTCTGATAATGTTATACACATATTTAGGTTATAGCATTATCCAACAAAACCATAATATACATTTTACATCTTGTTCTTTCTCGAACTTATTTTCCGTGCAAGATTACTATATCATGCCCAATCTTTAATTCCACAAAATAAATCGTCGTCTTTTAAGAAGTCACTGATCTTAGTTTTGTGCACTGGACAGAACACTAATTTCACTACTAATTGGCAACTTACATAATTATAACAGTGAAACAGAGGACTGACTTTTTGTGTAGCCAGCATGTATAGATAGGCTTAGAAACAGCAGTTTATGCCTCAGACAATATTTTGCTTATTCTTATGTTCAGCTTACTGAGATTTAAAGACTGCTGGCTTATATTAGAGTCCTTTAATGATAAAAAAAAGAATAAAAAGAAGCCATATGTTGCTATTGTTAGTAACACATGAAACGAACCATCACTGGCCTTTATAGACAAGTTTTTTCTATATCAAATGACCCTGACTGTAATGAAGAGGGATTGAACTCATATCTCTTCTTAATGGTTTTACTGTATAAAAAATGTACAGCTATTTTTTACTCTTGAAAATATGCCCATGTATATGTCATTGTTAATAGAGGTTTCAAATCCATCCTTTATTCGTTGTCTGCTTTGGTATTTATAGACACTCTCAGCCAAGCCACATTGAAAGTACTGTGAACTCAGCCATCTAAAAACACACCACTTTTATTTTGAAGATCATTATTTGATTTATACCAAGTTAGCTTCTGATAGCATAGAACTATAGATCATTTCTGATTTGTAGTTCTTGTGAGAACTTTGGTCACTTTGACTTGATCATGTTCTACATCCATTTAATTTTGCCTCTGAAATGAACTGTTTAACAATCATATATAACACTCAGAAGATAGCCATAAGTAGTGTTCATATGATTAGCAAAATGGTAATTTGAATAAGTGTGTATCCTCATTTTTGTCCCATACCCTCTTCTTGACAGGTAAGCACTGTTTCATCATATTGTTAATGAGCTTTTAGGCATATGCTGCCTTATTTACAGTGAAAATGGGTAACTTCTGCCTTATTACAGTGAAAATGGGTAACTTCTGCCAAGTTACAGTGAAAATGGGTAACTTCTGCCAAGTTACAGTGATAACGGGTAACTTCTGCCAAGTTACAGTGATAATTGGTAACTTCTGCCTTATTATAGTGAAAATGGGTAACTTCTGCCAAGTTACAGTGAAAATGGGTAACTTCTGCCTTATTACAGTGAAAATGGGTAACTTCTGCCAAATTACAGTGAAAATGGGTAACTGCTGCCTTATTACAGTGAAAATGGGTAACTTCTGCCAAATTACAGTGAAAATGGGTAACTTCTGCCAAGTTACAGTGAAAATGGGGAATTGCTGCCTTATTACAGTGAAAATGGGTAACTTTTGCCAAGTTACAGTGAAAATGGGTAACTTCTGCCAAATTACAGTGAAAATGGGTAACTTCTGCCAAGTTACAGTGAAAATGGGTAACTTCTGCCTTATTACAGTGAAAATGGGTAACTTCTGCCTTATTACAGTGAAAATGGGTAACTTCTGCCAAGTTACAGTGAAAATGGGTAACTTCTGCCAAGTTACAGTGATAATGGGTAACTTCTGCCTTATTATGGTGAAAATGGGTAACTTCTGCCAAATTACAGTGAAAATGGGTAACTTCTGCCAAGTTACAGTGAAAATGGGTAACTTCTTCCAAGTTACAGTGAAAATGGGTAACTTCTGCCAAGTTACAGTGAAAATGGGTAACTTCTGCCTTATTACAGTGAAAATGAGTAACTTCTGCCAAATTACAGTGAAAATGGGTAACTTCTGCCTTATTACAGTGAAAATGGGTAACTGCTGCCTTATTACAGTGAAAATGGGTAACTTCTGCCTTATTATGGTGAAAATGGGTAACTTCTGCCTTATTATGGTGAAAATGGGTAACTTTTGCCAAGTTACAGTGAAAATGGGTAACTTCTGCCAAGTTACAGTGAAAATGGGTAACTTCTGCCAAGTTACAGTGATAATTGGTAACTTCTGCCTTATTATGGGTGATTTTTGCCTTATTATGGTGAAAATGGGTAACTTTTGCCTTATTATAGTGAAAATGGGTAACTTCTGCCAAGTTACAGTGATAATTGGTAACTTCTGCCTTATTATGGTGAAAATGGGTAACTTTTGCCTTATTATAGTGAAAATGGGTAACTTCTGCCAAGTTACAGTGATAATTGGTAACTTCTGCCTTATTATGGTGAAAATGGGTAACTTCTGCCATGTTACAGTGAAAATGGGTAACTTCTGCCAAGTTACAGTGATAATGGGTAACTTCTGCCTTATTATAGTGAAAATGGGTAACTTCTGCCAAGTTACAGTGATAATTGGTAACTTCTGCCTTATTACGGTGAAAATGGGTAACTGCTGCCTTATTACAGTGAAAATGGGTAACTTCTGCCTTATTATAGTGAAAATGGGTAACTTCTGCCAAGTTACAGTGATAATTGGTAACTTCTGCCTTATTATGGTGAAAATGGGTAACTTTTGCCTTATTATAGTGAAAATGGGTAACTTCTGCCAAGTTACAGTGATAATTGGTAACTTCTGCCTTATTATGGTGAAAATGGGTAACTTCTGCCATGTTACAGTGAAAATGGGTAACTTCTGCCAAGTTACAGTGAAAATGGGTAACTTCTGCCTTATTACAGTGAAAATGGGTAACTTCTGCCTTATTACAGTGAAAATGAGTAACTTCTGCCAAATTACAGTGAAAATGGGTAACTTCTGCCTTATTACAGTGAAAATGGGTAACTTCTGCCAAATTACAGTGAAAATGGGGATCTTCTGCCTTATTACAGTGAAAATGGGTAACTTTTGCCAAGTTACAGTGAAAATGGGTAACTTCTGCCAAATTACAGTGAAAATGGGTAACTTCTGCCAAATTACAGTGAAAATGGGTAACTTCTGCTAAGTTACAGTGATAATTGGTAACTTCTGCCTTATTATGGTGAAAATGGGTAACTTTTGCCTTATTATAGTGAAAATGGGTAACTGCTGCCTTATTACAGTGAAAATGGGTAACTTCTGCCTTATTACAGTGAAAATGGGTAACTTCTGCCAAGTTACAGTGAAAATGGGTAACTTCTGCCAAGTTACAGTGATAATGGGTAACTTCTGCCAAATTACAGTGAAAATGGGGATCTTCTGCCTTATTACAGTGAAAATGGGTAACTTCTGCCAAGTTACAGTGAAAATGGGTAACTTCTGCCAAGTTACAGTGAAAATGGGTAACTTTTGCCAAATTACAGTGAAAATGGGTAACTGCTGCCTTATTACAGTGAAAATGGGTAACTTCTGCCAAGTTACAGTGAAAATGGGTAACTTCTGCCTTATTACAGTGAAAATGGGTAACTTCTGCCAAATTACAGTGAAAATGGGGATCTTCTGCCTTATTACAGTGAAAATGGGTAACTTTTGCCAAGTTACAGTGAAAATGGGTAACTTCTGCCAAATTACAGTGAAAATGGGTAACTTCTGCTAAGTTACAGTGAAAATGGGTAACTGCTGCCTTATTACAGTGAAAATGGGTAACTTCTGCCTTATTACAGTGAAAATGGGTAACTTCTGCCAAGTTACAGTGAAAATGGGTAACTTCTGCCAAGTTACAGTGATAATGGGTAACTTCTGCCAAATTACAGTGAAAATGGGGATCTTCTGCCTTATTACAGTGAAAATGGGTAACTTCTGCCAAGTTACAGTGAAAATGGGTAACTTCTGCCAAGTTACAGTGAAAATGGGTAACTTTTGCCAAATTACAGTGAAATGGGTAACTGCTGCCTTATTACAGTGAAAATGGGTAACTTCTGCCTTATTACAGTGAAAATGGGTAACTTCTGCCAAATTACAGTGAAAATGGGTAACTTCTGCCAAGTTACAGTGAAAATGGGTAACTTCTGCCAAGTTACAGTGATAATGGGTAACTTCTGCCAAATTACAGTGAAAATGGGGATCTTCTGCCTTATTACAGTGAAAATGGGTAACTTCTGCCAAGTTACAGTGAAAATGGGTAACTTCTGCCAAGTTACAGTGAAAATGGGTAACTTTTGCCAAATTACAGTGAAATGGGTAACTGCTGCCTTATTACAGTGAAAATGGGTAACTTCTGCCTTATTACAGTGAAAATGGGTAACTTCTGCCAAATTACAGTGAAAATGAGTAACTTCTGCCAAAACATTTTGTTTGAAATTAGAAAACTTGATTACAGTTCAACAGAATCAGTAGTGTTTTGAATACCTATAGGCAACCTATAAACTGTGTCACAGAATTGTTTGAATCCCTTTATTTATTAAATACATGTACCCGGGTTTCATTTTTTTTTTGTGTATAGTGATACCCAAGGGTGATTTATGTATATTGTACAATATTTCGAAACAGTGTGTTTGGTTCATCCAATGCCACATGTGTGAAGTGCTTTCGATTGCAAAAACTGAATACTTCCAGCACACAGATGATGTATGACTGCATCGTCTATGTATAAATGCCTCATGGTAAGACTAAATCTTCACATTATGGAACGTCTTGTCAGTGAGTGGTCCACTTAAAGACTTGCACATCTTCAGCTGTAGAGCTGATCGGAGTTGACATGGTACCAGCTGTAGAGCTAACCATAGAAGTTGACCATAGCAGCTGTAAAGCTGAACCATAGCAGCTGTAGAGCTGAGTGAACAGTGTTGCTGGTAGAGTAGCAGGTGATGAGGCATGGTTGTCTGTGACTACCTGGAATACTGACTACTTGATTGACCAGTGTGACTGGTCGCCAAGTGTGCTGGTGGCAGAGTGTTTAACTCCATGCATGTAATCTTTTAGCTGTGGGCTAATTTTGGGTTTGTAATACCTAGTGTTTTTGAATTGTAAAGATATTTTGTATATCTGTCCCTTTGTTTTCATCATTTTACTATTTGAGTAAAATACCTCATTTTTCACTATTTGAGTGAATTCATTTTACTATTTGTGTAAAACTCATCATTTTTTGTCATGTGAAATTAGTGAATCATTTATTCTTGTCTTTGTACTGTGAAAGGTCATTTATTTGTACTTTCATTTGTTGCAGTATTAGGTTCATGCGGATTATGCTAATTTGTCCAATATTAGGATCTTATACACACACATATTAATCATAATTCTTTTCTCATTGAAGTCATTCATCATTAGACATTGTATTTGTATCACCATCAAAAGTGTTCTGTTATAAATCCAAAATCCAACCCAGTTATCTTGTTACAGACTGTTAGACAGGCAGTAGTGTTTTGAATACCTATAGGCAACCTGTAATCTGTTAGATAGGCCATAGTGTTTTGAATACCTATAGGCAACCTGTAATCTGTTAGATAGGCCATAGTGTTTTGAATACCTATAGATAACCTATAAACTGTTAGATAGACAGTAGTGTTTTAAATACCTATAGGCAAACTTTGAGCTTTTAGATTTGCAGTTGTGTTTTAAATACCTATTTATAGCAACCTATAGGTTTTGTATGTGAAATTAGTAACAAGTTACTTAAAGACAAACTGCCATATTAAATGTATCCATGAGAAACAGATTTTGATAAATAAATCTGCATATTAAATGTTCTGAAATACAGCTTGGAACAGAGTAATTAAGTGAAAGGAGACTTAATCAAAATTGATGTAATAATACCAATTATAATAAGATTAGTAGAATACTTTTATAATATTAATTGAAAATGATGTGTTACAACTCTATGGTCATAAACTAAGTAACAGAAAGAAGCAAAACCAACAAGTGTTGTAAAACTTAACAAATAATTTAATTATCAAAGTTATAAATGAAAATGTGAAAGGAACTTAATAGTATTATGAAGTGAATTCAAGAGAATCCTGATAAAGTTTTATGAAAGTCCAAAAGAATGACTTTCCATCCAGAACTCCTTTGAAAATTCACAACAGTCCCCAAATAATATTATAATCCAAATAATGAGAACTTTCTATTTCCACTGAACAGTCCAACCAAATGTTTTTCCTCTAGAATAATACCTAAGTACAACATAAAACACATCTGCAGACTTACAACAGGAACATGAAAAATAAGGATGACTCCATAATAGGAATTAATCTGATTGCTCAGTTCTCTCCTTATATATACCGTCTATTTTGACTATTTTGCACAATATACCCCACATGAGAGAGTTTACTACTCATTTTGTCTTGAACATGCCTATTGATGTGACCTACCAAATCAATGGAAAGTTACTGAATTCTAGAACCATTAAAATCCCATCAACCAATGAGAAATTCATCCAGAGTCATCATTAAGTCATTATTATTATTATCAATTGTCAACATATATGAATGCATCTGTTTATAAATCCAGTGTCATTTTACACTCTTACCAGACTCTGGTCACGTAGGCAAAATCTAAAGATATTCTATGCTATTTACAGCCATGATTAAAAATTACCAAATTAGATAAAAATCATGTACCAGGAGTTACAAAAATAAAGCTATACATAACACCTTCATTGCAGTAAGGTTGTTCTAATTGGAGTTTCATGTTGATTATCTCCCTTTTTCAGGTCAGATGATGGTGAGTGGTTCCTATGACCAAAACATTGTAGTTTGGGATGTTGACAACATGGTAGAGAAAGTAAAGCTTCAGGTAGAATTTAAGCAAGAGCTTTTCTTAAATTATTTTTTTTAAACGAGTATTTAATTGGATTTTTGTTGTGCCTTTTAGGTCTACTGGCCATAGACTAGAAGAGGTTATGAGATGGTTTTGTTGTCTATTATTCATCATCTTATTTCTGTCCATCTGTCTGATAGCACTAATTTTGTTATCGTTACTCCTTCTAAATGACTTGGCAGATTGCTGTGACACTTTACACACATTGATCCCATGGTCTAGTTATTTTTGTTGTTGTTATAGGGTTTGTTGCCATTTTTCATCACAGGATAGGCTATACATGGTAGCCAGTATAAATGATGGAGAAAGAACCCTGGGAAGAACCACCAACCCATGAGAAGCTACTGGCAAGCTTTTTCATGTACCCACATTGGCTGGGCCTGAGACTCAAACCCATGCAGACAAAGGTGAGATGATCTCATGGTCTAGTTGGTTCTAAATGAATGTGGTGCCACTTGGACATCATATATGGCTGCCACAGTGGCCCTCTTGCAAATCTTGTTATCATTACTACTCTTGAATGAACAGTCATTTTTGTCTAGTTGGTCCTGACTGCAAATGGTGCAAATGGTGCCAATCTGATGCCCAATATGACCACCACAGCAGCCATCTTGAAAACCATATCACTGCTTGAGAGGAATGGAAAGCCATATTGATACTGGGTTTTCATTGCATGACTTATTATAATGTTTAGTTGGTCCTAAATCAAAATGTAGCTGATCTAATGTCCATTGTAGCCACAATGGCAACCATGTTGAAAACCTTGTTATTGCTGTTCCTCCTTAAGGAAAGCTTATCTTGACATGGGGTTTTGACTAAAAGACTTCTATTGATGTCTTGCTGCTCCAAACCAAAAATGGTGCCTATTAATTATCCAAATGGTGCAAATCTAAAAGAGCAGCCATTTTGAAAATGTTATAGCTACTTTACAACATGGGGTTTTCATCAACAGACTTTTTAAATTGGCCCTAAATGAAATTTTAGCTGCTCTGATATTCTAATAGGACCACCATGGTAGCCTTCCTGAAAATATAACTATTCCCTCAATACATGGCTATACTCACATGGAATTTCACCAAAAGATGATGTCTAGTTTGTCCTCAATAAAAATAGTGCAGATCTTACATCTAATGTGGCTGCCATATCAGCTAATTTGAAAATTTCGTTATTGCTAAAAAAAAATTATTGACATGGCTTCAACGCTCAGCAGTTAAAAGGGAGAAATAGTCTTATCTTTAATTTCTGGAATGATATTTGTTAGACTGAAATATGTCAATATTGGATGGAGTTAATGGTCATTTTTATGTTGTCAAGAAAACACTTTAATTTTGACAATCATTAGTTTATGACAGCTGAGTACTGTGAATCATGTATAATTTCCTGCAAGAACTTTGGTCATCTTTGTATTAATTATCATCATTTCTGATCTGCAGTTCCTGAGAGAACTTTGGTTATCTTTGTATTAATCGTTATGTTAACTAAACATTGATTGGTTGAAAGTACCACAGTTTACATATGTTTGATTATCCTAACCAATGAGAGGATAGTTTACTCAACATAATGGATAAAAGTTTAAAATGTGGTCAGTTAAATTTTGACACATAGCAAGGGCTTTTCCATGTTTTATGAAACGTGTAGTTGAGATAAACAAATCTGTAGTTTGATTCAGATATGAGTGAGTTTTAAGGATTTCAAGCAGGTATATGGAAGAATTTAATGGATCAGTCTTAGAAATTAGATTATATATTGATGTTATTCCAATTTCAACACCAGATGCCAATGATTTTGAATCAGATACCAAGGAGATCATAGTTCTACTTGCACAATGGAGTGATGTGATTGCTGTGTTTGAGATCAATGATTTTGATGGTTTAACTTTTGAGCTTGGACCACTTATAACACTGCAGTTAGAGTGTTATTTCATTAATATTTTATATGTACATCTGTAAATCTTGGATTTATTTTGTGGGATTCATGCATGATGGGATGTAGGTATATATCCAGGTGGAAGTAGATAATAGACACCACACAAGGCAAGTTTTTTTTTATTTGATTGAAATCCAGCAATAATGAATGAAATATTGAAAATAAATATAATCCATGGGGTGGGTGGGTTGCTGTCAGTTTCTGTAGTCAGACAGTATTATGCTCTAGTATTCAGCATGGAAACCAGCCTTATTTGTCTCAGCAGCTGATATGGTACACTTAGCAGCAGCAGGGCTGCACAATGGCTGTAGTTAAGGTATTAATTATCATCATTTCTGATTTGCAGTTCCTGAGAGACATTTGGTTATCTTTGTATTAATTATCATCATTTCTGACTTACAGTTCCTCAGAGACACTTGGTTATCTTTGTATTAATTATCATCATTTCTAATTTGCAGTTCCTGAGAGGCATTTGGTTATCTTTGTATTAATTATCATCATGTTTCACAGTAAACCAAGAAATGATTGGCCTTCATTTGTTTTATTATGTTGTAAGAGAAAAACATAGTGAATTCACTTTATGCCCATTGATTGGAATTTTTCAGGAATTGCCTTTTTTCACAAGTCAGAAGAGTAGATGTCTTTGACATTTTTAAACCTGTATGTGTGAAATACACTGCATGTGAAATTTTTTTACTCTTCTGTAATAAAAATAATATAAAATTTTGAACATCACTTTTTTCAATAGTTTTCATAGTAATGTATTGAACATAACAAGTGCACATTTTGCTTGGTCTGATTTGCATGGAAATATCCATTTCTAACCACACGTCTTGATCCCAGCATACTTTGTGTGAGGGAGGCAGCTACTCAAGACCAACTAGAAGATATGCTTTTTTTATGAACTTGCCACTTGGCATATTTTATGTCTTGTTACCACACAATTCTATGGGATGAAATTAGTGTCAAGAACTGATGTTACATGCTTTATTCAGTATAGTCACATTGAGTGAGAAAATGTACTTTCTGAGTAGAGAGCTCTCAACATAGACAAATTAAGGTATTTGTAAATGTATATGAAATTTAGCCAGATACAGTGAAAGTTAGTGTAGCCACCTCTTCGGAGTAAAAAAATAGCTGTATCAGACAGAAGGCCGCTAAGGTTATTTTTTCAATGATATATATGGTAAAACAGATTAGAATGTGAAACAGAGGTGACAAACATTTAGAGCAAATTTGACTATACTTAACTTTTTGTCTTAATTTTCCAGGGTCATACTGACTGGGTGGAGGATGTCTGTTTCAATAAAGATGACTCCTGGCTTCTTTCATGTTCAAAGGTACTAAATAAAGTCATTTTTTATTTTGGAAAATGACAAGATTTACAACAAGACAAGATGTTCTAGCTGTAAATGTCCCATGTTGTAAGGATGTGCACCATTGTTATTTTTAAACATGCTTTCAATATGGCAGGAAAAAACTTTCTGACAAGAAAAGTGTGCTTATTAACATTTAGTTCAAAACCTTCTACTCTTATAAATTGTAATATTAAAGCCATATACTTTGACAATATTGTAGTAATTTAGATATATAGTTACAGTGACTCAGCCATGTAATTTTCAAATTTGAGCTGGCTACTTCAAAAGATCATTTGAAGGCTGTAATAGTATAAACATAAGGAAACACATCATTTAAAAAATATTAACTCTAAACCTTGACAGTTTGAGTCTATGAGAGCACAATTATTTTGAGCAAGTGAGCAAATTTAAGTTTTGATTTTCAACAGAAATTTAAATTCATTTACTCGTTCAAAATAATTGAGCTCTTTTGTTATCAAGACATGTAGTTGTCATGTTGAATTTGGTGAAGTATATTTTCAGCAGACTTGAAGGATGTCTGCTCGTTCCTTTTGAGATGAAATTTAGTTGCAGTCCATCCAAGTTTAATGATGTCCACAGGGTTCTTTTTGTATTTTCCACATTCAGGTTGTAAAATAAGTCATAAAAAATCATATTTGGAGTATCCAATCAAGATCTGTAATGCTTATTTTTCTTATGTTGTGAATTAAACAAATAATTTGTTTCTAGAATTCAGTACTTAGCAGTTTACCAGTATTACCTAATTACCTTTACTTTTCTGCATCAAATTTTAGAATGGTAAATATCAATCTTCAACAAAGTCATGTATTTGCCATTGTTATTCACAAGGTAGCGTAGGACATATTGAGTATGTGGTTGTATATGGTAGCATGGAACTTAATATAAGATAGCATAAGGCTCATTGAATATGTAGTTATATGAAGTAGCATTGGTAGTTATATAAGTTAACATGGGATTTACTGAGTATGTCATTATATAAGGTAGCATGGGACATAATGAGTATGTGTTTATGCAAGGTGGTATTGGACTTACTGAGTTTGTGGTTATACGAGTTAGCATAGGACTTATTGAGTATGTGGCTATATAAGGTAGCATGGTACATATTGAGTATGTGGTTATATTAGGTATTATTATATGCTCATTTTTTTCTCTGTTAACTTTACATTGTTGGAATCGTGCAATATTTTACAGTATTGAACTCGCGTTCGATTCATATTGCATTCATGTGCATAAAGGAACTACTTTCTATTGTAAACAAAAAATGGACACAGATGCCAGCACTTTTGATTTGTAAACCAATCAGGTACACTCATGTTACATTTTGGTTGATTAAATTTGTTTCTGAATGAACTAAAGCAGATGTTACATGGACTGCCACATACCAGCTGCTTTGACACAGTCCGCATTAACCTTTTTTGATACAGTGTTTCAGATTTAGGATAGCTATACAGTAGATGCCAGACAGGGTCCTTACAAATAACATGCAAGTGACAAGGCATAAACTTGTCTTCTTTAGCTGGTAATAAGAATGGCATAAGATATACTTAGAGTTTTTCATCCTGAATTTCCTCAAAATGTACTTTTTTTAGTTCTGCAAATCCAAATTACATGAGCCATGTCATATGTTCTCAATCTTGATTACACATTTCAAAATTGTACTGTAATTTCAAATATATTCCAAGAGCAATTACATCCTCCTTACTGTACTCAAAATGAAATAAGCATTAAATTCCAAAACATATTTTTGATAATTGCAATTGAAAGACTTCATATTTTTCCCACATTATGATTTCAAACATTCAGTGACAGAAACAGAAACACATTTGCAGATGTCAACACGCTTCTCCCTCACTTCTTCAATGTATTTCATGTGGAATTGTCACATATAAATCCAGTCCATAATCACAAAATTTCATAGAATTGACAAAAAAAAACAAAATCTATTCATTCCAGATCAAATGGAAAAGTTGTTGCAATGCATATTCATTCAAAATATGACTCCAAATTTCAGTGTTAACTGGATATGCCATTTTCTTCGAAAGTTGTGTCTAGCACACGGCTAAGTTCAAATTTATCTGGGCTGAGTTATGTGCGCTTTAATAATGTTGTTGTTGTGTAATGATGAATCTGCACCTGTGTATTTATTTTGGAATATGGCATACATTCATTTACTTTGTTTCTTGTAGTGTATTTTTGTTTATATAATTATGCCTTATGTAGAATAAGAAAATGAACATATAATAAAAAGGTTACTGCATTTGTATGGGAAAATATGAAACTTGTTTTGTCGGATGGATATACTGCACTCCCATGGTCATGCAGTATTTCCATCAGAAAAACTTGTTCATTTTTTCCCAAACAAATGCATTAACCTATAAGTATTGGACTTACTGGGTTTGTGGCTATACAAGTTAGCAAAGGATTTATTGAGAATGTCACTGTATAAGGTAGCATGGTACATATTGAATATGTGTTTATGCAAGGTGGTATTGGACTTACTGAGTTATCATAGGACTTATTAAGTATGTCATTATGTAAGGTTACATGGTAAATATTGAGTTTGTGGTTATATAAGGTAGTATTGGACTTACTGAGTTTGTGGTTATATAAGTTAGCATAGTACTTATTGAGTATGTCACTGTATAAGGTAGCATGGTACATATTGAGTATGTCATTATATAAAGTAGTGTTGGACATATTGAGTTTGTGGTTATATAAGGTAGTATTGGACTTACTGAGTATGTCATTATATAAGGTTGCATGGTACATCTTGAGGATGTGGTTATACAAGGTAGTTTTGGATTTACTGAGTTTGTGGTTATACAAGTTAACAAAGGACTTATTGAATATGTGGCTATATAAGCATTATTCTAGGAAGTTCATACTGATCTCAAACAAGAAATTTTTGTGAAGAATAGGAGGGTCATAGGTATCACTTTGAGATGATGATGTCACTATTGTTTGACATAAATGTCAGTGTAAGTTTCAACATTAAGCCCAGTTTCTCTGTTGCATTTACGCTGATGAAACTTGTCAGTGAGTACACTCATCATGGAGGCTATGACTTATTACAGGAAACAAAAGTCAGAGTGACCTGCCTTTCATGCTTCATTGAGTACCATATTTATTCACATATAAGTTGACCGCTCCAGTGGCCTGGTGGTTTACATCTGCCTCAGATGCGGGAGATCGTGGGTTTGATCCCCAGCCAAGTCATGCCAAAAACTTGTAGAAACGCTACTAACAGCTGCATTGTTTGCCACTGAGCATTAAGAGGTTAGTGTTAGGACTGGTCAGCCTGGTGTCAGGATAATGTGACTGGGTGGGACATAGGCTGCATGTCTGTGCATGATTCCCCAGTGCTAGACATCAGCATGAACAAACAGCATAATGCGCCAGCAGACCAGGGTCTGAGTGGTTTACCTTCCTTACAATCAAGTATGTCTAATATGTCACTATTTTGCTATTAGCTGTTCCTCCATGAAAATCTTACATAATGCACTAGTAGAATTTGTGAGAAAATGCATTCAGTAGAATTCTTTTTTGTCATAAATGTTTTCACAGTCTGTCTAGTCATGCTAATAATGTTTCCACTTTCTTTTTGTTCATGCAAGGATCACACAATTCGCATGTGGAACATAGAAGATTCAGACAAAATTCCAGTTGTTTTGGAGAAAAGAAAGGCTGTAGGTCTTAAAATTATAAAGGTAAAAGTTCTTGGAACAATATTTTAGAAAAATCTATCAGTTATTATGATGACATGTCCGCTTTTCAAGTAATTTAAATTGGTATTCAATTTGTTAAACTCTAGTAAATTTATAAACTTAATTGATAATTGTGTCAGAATAAAAGTCATTCCCTGCTGTCTACTTTTTCTTTCATTTGTGCATGCAAAGACATGGGTACATTACTCCCTCATTATAACACTGTCTATGAAAGCAATATTAGTACCGCCTTATAGTGAAACTGCCTTTCAATAAACTAAATTTCAAATAAAATTTTATAAATGGGATTCATTACCATACAGACTGTATGAAAGGAACTAGGTATAATAACTTACCATACTGACCACATGAAATGAAATGGGTACAGTACCATACTGACCATATGAAAGGAACTGGGTCTAATGAATTACCATACTGACCATGTGAAAGGAACTGGGTATTGTTATGTATATTGGATTTAATTTATATTTGATTTAATTTAATTGTTTGTTAGTTTAAATTTTTTTTATTCCATTACATGGTATTGTGATGTAACTTTGTTTACTGGATTTGATTTTGTTCAGTTCTGACATTTTATTTCTTTCTTCAAAGTAAACAGCTAATAATAAAAATATTGTACCTAATGCTGACCTTGTTCCTGAACTTGATTCAGAACCAGTAAGAGTTGTAGTAAACAACTTTTTTTCTTATTCTTTCTCAGAGTAAGTTTCGTAAAGTGGATTCAAGGTCATATCTGGAGTATGTGACAAATAACATGTGTTTATTGTAACAAAAGTTTGGTTTTCCCAAAAGGATGAACTCTTGACCGCCATTCGGGAATCTGTTTTGCATTGTAGTTAGATTTATTACTAATGTTTTGAGAAAGAATTGTCATTCTTGCCTTAACACTTGAAGAGTTTTATGTTGTGACCAGTTTTGGGCTAATTTGTTTTCTTCAATTTATTTGGAGTTCAGGTTTGTTTTCCCTGGAAATACTAGTGCTCTAAATTAATTTTTGGACAAGGATAAAAAAATCGTTAGTTCTGTTTCTCATTTTTACCTTGGTATTTTGGGAAAAAAATTATTTGTTAAATTTTACAAATCTTGTTGTTTCCACTATTTTCTTGTTACTTTTGTAAGAGCCTAACAGTAACAGTATAATGAATTATCATACTGACCATATGAAAGTAACTGGGTATAATTACCATACTGAACATATGAAAGGAACTGGGTATAATTAATTACCATACTAACAGTACTAAAGGAACTGTGTATAATGAATTATGAATTACCATGTTAATCATATGAAAGGAACTGTGTATAAAAAAGTTACAATACTAACCTTATAAAAGGAACTGGCTATAATACATTACGATACTGACAATTTGAAAGGAAATGTATATAATGAATTACCATACTGACCAAATGAAAGGAACTGTGTATACTGAATAGCCTTATAATGAGGAAATGATGTATATCTTTTCCAGCTGGGAATGACAGTAATGGTGGAGTTGTCATTAGTAACATCTTGTTTTACAGATTTTGGAGTCATATATCTTCAACTTCAGTTGCTGTATTAAATTAAAACTTAGCACATAATTACTATATGGCTAACATTGATACCCTAAGATAGTATGGTTTCTTTCTGTCATGCCTGCAGTTGCAATAATGGCTACACCATCAGCAAGTTTATCATTTTGTATAAAAGTTTTCAAAGTCCTTCAGTCTCTATGTCAATTGTTTTTTTTAACTGGAACTTTGGTACAGTAATGCTACATTGAGAAAGTTTGCACTTGAAATGCTTTGGTATCCTGCCTTGCTAACTTAAGCAAAATGCTGTATCATCCTAATTATGTCATGTCAACATGAAGACATCAGCAACACAACATGTTCCATAGAAACCTTATTATTTATTCTGTGCATTGAATCAGTTGTAATTTATTGACCCTAAATTATAAATTGAAACGATCATTTATTTATTGTCATTGTTCCCTTTGCAGCTTATGTTTGTTCTTTTAAATAATAAAGATTTTCAGTCAAAACATTTTGTTAGTATAAGTAAGTACAATATTGATAAAAAATTATTTCTGAGCTAAAATGGAATTGTATATGGTTTTAAATTCTTCCATATGAGCTATGCATTTTCACGTTATAAAACATTCTGGCAGTATTTCAAACACGCTGTTTAGAGGGTTGCTGCAAGTTTTTTGGATCATGTCATTCTTGCAAAAATGAATGAGAGTCAATAAAATCCAAAATGGGGGACATATCATTCAGATGACCCATGGTTCCTTGAATTTACTGTACTTTTTTTAAAAATCATACTAGATGTTTATGAAATAGCAGGCTTATTTTTGGTTGTTGATAATCTCAATTGATCTGTATTATGTATATTTAATTTATGTTGTGTGGTTGACCATTGTCCATAACTGAGGATAGGAGTACCTGACTAATATCATTTTTTAAAACATGTTTACTTGGATCTGAGTTCAAGACATTGGTTTTCCCCTGAAAATTATGGTCTGCCTGATGTTGGTCATATTCTTTATTAAAATTTAATTTAAAGACATGATCGTGTTCACAACTTATTATATTCTAGAAATGAACATTTGACCCTCACAATGGTTATTTATTGTATCTTAAGTATTTTACGTTAAGGTTGTTACATCAGAATTATTCATTCCTATCTTAACATCTACATAATGGAATCAGTATTTTAGTTGTGTTCAGTTATAACTTTATAGGATTTATTTATTTAAATCATTCATTTGAATTACAAAGTGCTCTTTGACCTTTTGTACTAAATCACTATTTTGAGATTATTTTTGAATTCATTTAAAGATGTTCTGGGTTATATCATTGTGATACATCAAGATTTAGCACATCATCACTTTTAAGACTATTGGCACATCAGCCCATTCATGACTGGAATTCATTTAGAATGCCATTGAAATTCATTTGGAACACTTTGTACTTTTAGATTTGGATAGAACTTTTATGACTATTTGGGATTTAATTCAAATAAGTGTAAGTTACTTTTAAATTTTGACTTTATGTTCTTGGGAAATAAATTTTTCATTAAATATTACTAAATTTTTTGTTTTTATTCTTTTCTGTAAATTAGTTTAAGACCATAGAGTCATAGGGGCCCCGAGTGGCAGAGTGGACTAAAGCGCTTTCTGTCATGGATCATTGATTGACATCTTATCTCTGTCTGTGTGGGTTCGAGTCTTGGGCTTGGCCAATGTTGATATGTGAGAAAGCTTGCCGGTAGCTTCTTGTGGGTCGGTGGTTCTTTCTGGTGTTTTTCCGGGTTCTTCATCCACCATTAATACTGGCCACCATGTATAGCCTCTCTTATGCTGAAAAATGGCATTAAACCCTATAACAATAATAGAGTCATAACTTCTGTATTTAAATAGATGGAGTGTTGGCATGCATGCACTTGTATGACCAATGTCTGGTATGATTTATGCAGAAACTCTCAACAGGTTTTGATTGAGTTATGTCCTAGAGAGTTAAATATATCCATTGATGAGCCATGAATTAAATTTCTAGAATCAGTAATAGCCAGGTCAAAACATAAGATAAGTGATTTCTTAGGGAAGATGTGGTCATTAAAACACATCAAGGGGATTGGATTGTTTGATACCAACTACAAAAAGTGCAGAATGTAGTGATTCATAAATTGACTAGTATCTTGGAACCTTTGGCCTTAAAAAAAGTTTTCTACTTAGCCTCCTGCTAGCCATAATTCCATCTTCCCTCCTCAAACCAACCTTCCCTGAAAAGTTGATGTTGGGAACCTCCTCCTCATAAACAAACATCTGGCAGCATCTCTATGGATATCTTCTCAAACGTATTCTCATTATGCAAACCATGTTTAGTGCTAGCAGATTTAGCGAAACTATCTCTAGAAATCTCTTCATAATAAATTGGCTGATTTTGTAAACAGATTTTTGTTCTTATTTTTTCAGTGCCAAAATTGTGGGAAGCCCTTCTCAATGGCTCAACTGGAAAATTTTCGAGATCTTACAATATGCGTGTTTTGCCGACTACAAGCAGCTGAGCATACCATGGTTTCTATTACTAGCAATGAAAACCTTTAGGGTCCATAGTAGTGACATTTTTTATCACATTTTGCCAATTATCATTTACATTGAAAGTATCAGTTATATATATTTTAAATCTGTATTGCATGTGACTGGTATCTTGTCAATTTGGCAAGAGTTTCAAAGGCAATTTTCTAATTTTTCAAGATTATGTATCAAAAGAAATTTCACCTTCGAGTACATTACCCAATCACATCAACATTAGGAATGAAGCTCCATTACTTCTTCAATCTTGCAATCACAACAAGACAAAAATTTCCTTTTCCTCTGTTCTATATGCAGTTTAGACACAAGGAAGATACTCTTGCCTATTACCTCCCCTGACCAGTTATAAGTATCCCTGTGCCACTCAGAATCCAAGGGTTTTTAATAATTCATAGACTGAGTCAGTATAGTATTGAGAGTAGAAGTACAGTGCAACCCCACTATAACGCGCCCTGCTATAATGCGAATTCGGATATAACACGGTCATGGTGTGGCTCCCAAAATTTCTTGTACTCATTCACACATGAAAAAAACATTTTTTCCAAAGTACATGAAACAATGTATACACAAATTATTATTTTTATGGGGAAGAGATCGCATATGAATTTGAACTTAATATGATCATGGCGTGGTTCCTGAAATTTTAAATACATGTATGTGTATTTTTCTCGTACCGGGATTTTTTTTTTTTAAAGTACGAGAAATAGTGTGTAAAACGTTTATTATCATTCTGGGGAAGAGTTCACATATGAATTTTAATATAATATGATCGTGGCATAGTATCTGAAATTTAACAATATCACCAGGTTCTCGAAGTGTTATGCCAAAATAAACATTTTCGGAAATGCTATTTATTATTGGTTCATGAGTAAAATCAGTAAGTTGTCCTTGTGATTATCTTCAATTAATTCTGTATACAATCGTTGCTCAAACAATAGCCAACATGTGTTTCTTCTTTAACTGCATACACAACCAAGCATCAGACAATGCGGTGGTTGATAAATGATTCTCACAATAAACATAAAAAAACAAAAGCCGCCAACATGTATGCTGGGCTTGGCGGTGTTATTAGACGCAATCAGTTGACTAGTAAAAAAATATCCGCTTTATTAGCTGGAAATTTAAAGGGTATGAAATTGTACATGCGTTCAGCTTTAAAAAATTTTTTTTATAAAAGTGACTCGTGGCCATTGCAGGCCTTCTGCACTTAGTTATTGGGTTTTACATGTGTATGGGGTTTATTTATGAACTCGTTATTAATTTCCTATTTTTTTTATTTAAAAAATATTTTACCGTTATGGAAACACAAGTTCACAAACGCAATTCGTTCTCTGCGCTTTGCACAACAAAAAAATTATTATCATTTTGGGGAAGAGATTGTGTATGAATTCGAGTATAATGCGATATAGAATACGATTGTACCGTGGTTCCTGAAATTTTAAATAATGTACGTGTAATTTATTCGTACCTGAGAAAATACTTTTTTTTTTAAAGTATGAGAAATAGTGTGTAAAACATTTATTATCATTTTGGGAAGAGTTTGAGTATGAATTCAAATATGATACGATCGTGGCTTGGCTTCTGAAATTTAACAATTTCACCAGGTTCTTGAAGTGTTATGCCAAAATAAATATTATCGGAAATGTTGCTTGTTTCTGATCCATGAGTAAAGCCAGTAAGTCGCCTTTGTGATTGTCTTCAATTAATTCTGTATACAGTCATTGCTCAAACAATAGCCGACATGTGTTTCTTCTTTAACTGCGTACACAAACAAGCAGCAGCCAATGCAGTGGTTGATAAAAGATTGTCACAATTTAATAAACATCAAAAAACAAAAGCCGCCAACATGTTTTCTGGGCTTGGCGGTCTTATTAGACGCAATCAGTTGACTAGTAAATAATGTCCACTTTATTAGCTGGAAATTGAAAGGGTATGAAATTGTACATGTGTTCAGCTTGAAATTTTTTTATAAAAGTGAATCGTGATCATTGCAGGCTTACTGTACTTAGTTCCCAGGTTTTACATGGGTATGGTGTTTGTTTATGAACTCGTTATTAATTTCCTATTTTTTTATAAAAATATTTTACCATTATGGGGCAGCAAGTTCACAAACGCAAGTCATTCTCTGCACTTTGCGCAATGATTAGTTTAGTACTGTTCACACGTTTCTTTCAATATCTGAAGTAAAAGTTATATGCACACTGAAAGCATGTGTTGATAGGTAATTATTCTTGTTGTAGTCATTCAAATAAATAAGCGTACAAGCGTTAATTATTGGAAATTTGCAGTGGATAAATGTACACAGAAACGCATATGAGAAAACTTTAGCAGTATGAAATTTGTACCGACACCATTCATAGACCCTGGAACGTAATGAACCGTAAACATGCATCTTTAATTTTGCTGTTAATTTTTCCCATTGAATTCAGACACATAATGATGTGTGAAAAAAATATTGAATAGTTTACATATGTATGCAATTTTTGCAATGGAATTTCATATTTTATGGATTAATTTCAAGCCCCGACAGTACAATATCAGACGGCAAGTAAATGGTGTTGATGCTCTGTTCATGCTATATTTTAGTCGTTGAATTCAGACACAATGATGTGGGAAAAAATATTGAATATTGTAAGTCTGTGTGCCATTTTTCGATGGAATTACATGCATTATAGATGAATTGAATGCCATGACGGAACGATTGTAAACGGTGTTGATACCCTATTCATCATATATACGTTAGACATGAATGCAGTGAGTTGTTCTCTGAAAAAGTACAATACTGTAAAACCCCGCATTAACGCTACCACGTTATTAACGCGATCCAATTTTGTGGACCCCAATTATCGCGCTATAGCGGGGTTCCACTGTATTTGCTGCATGTTGCAGTCATTACTTTTTGCAATTGTTTTTGATAATAATGTGAATGTTTTAACTGTTATGGACTTTTTTCCCCTGATGTTTGTTGCTATTTTGTATTGTCAGAATACGATTCATGATCTTAATATATGCATTAAAGGCAAGAAATTTAAAACCATGAAGGACACAGATGAGTCATACAATATTTTTGAGTCATGGTCGGAAGAAATCTGCTCCACAGTACTGAGAAAAACTTTTAAGAACAAAAAGAGATGTAGCAAGTTCAGTATAATGTGCTTTCTGATAGCTCTGCTATGCAGGACTTGAGTCCATGCTCTCAGACACTACTTAAAGCAGATGGAGAGGTGCCACGAAGCCCACCAAGACCTCTTTGTTCAAGTGAAGCCAAAGAAAAAGGATATAAACTATTCAAGCGCCTCATAATTTAAGTGGGTAATATGTTTAGTGAACTCTGAGATCTCAGGAAGATATGTGCCTCGGGAAGAATTTAGCTCATAAAATTGGTGTAGATGAGAAAAACAACATTTTCATCTTTTCTGCGATTGTTAGATTAGAGAGGTTGTGGAGAAGGGTACTTTTTGTTGTTAATTTTATCACATAAGTATTCTCTGGGAAACATGATCTTCTGCAAATTTTGCTGTATCTAAAATTGCAAGGTTTTTATGTATGCAATTATATATATATATATATATATATATATATATATATATATATATATATATATATATATATATATATATATATCTTAACATTACTATACGATATAATTGACAAGTCCATAGTATTTTAGCGCCTTTTAAATTAGTACACATAGATCTGGAGGTCAGAACCTAACATCAACTCCTTAAAGTATTTTCTGTTAAAGTTATATATTTGCATGATTGGCAACAAAGATTACAGTGACTTTAAATTGGCTTATAATGACAAGCGCCATAATACATATATATACAACCAGAATATTCATGCTATGGAGTTTTGCAAAATTTCATTATAATTAAGTACTGCACAGTAGTTTAGTACAGTTTCAGATTTCTATTGCCATGATTAATTTGTTGTTATACACTGTTGAGACTTCTTTTGTAATGTATGTTATTCAGGTGTGTATAACTTATGTGTGCTTTTGAAATATGTTCTAGAAACAATTATTGCAGATCTGAGAACAACTATAATTATTCCCTTTATCTGTGGAATTAACATTTTTTTAAAATTCTGTATTTGAAAGAATTTATTAAATTCTGTTTTTTTTATGTGCTTTCATTAGATACAGGTGTGTATGATATATAATATTACATGTATTTGTGTTGTGAGATCATACGCTTGACTTAATTTTACATACTTGTATTAACAATAATTTCACATAACTTTTACATACATTGTGCTTGCCATAGAAATTTGATGGGAGTTGTTTTTAAAACACAAATTCCTTAGTGATAATCTTTTCCTCAAGATCCATGGGAAAGAGGTTACCATGTCCAATGAAAGTTCCACTGTAATTGTTCCATGAAAGTTCCAAAGTGATTGTCCCATCAAAGTTCCAGTGACCATTCCATCAAAGTACCAGTGACTGTCTTATCAAGGTTCAATAGTGACCATCTCATTAAAGTTCTAGACTGTATAGTGACCATACTGTATACATAAGGAACATTATTGGCATTTCCTTGTCTTTCAGGTTGTGTAAATATTTGCCTACATATCCATGACTTCTGTGCGACTATCTAATGTCACATGACAGACTGTGATATCTTGTGTACAAGTATATATTGTATATAAATTATTTGAATAATACCTTGAAATATTGAAAAATAAGACTTGGCTCATTTTATTTATTAATGAACCATTACTGGCTTGTTAAGGTGGGATATATTTTTTTTCTTATTCTGATATATGCGGGACAGTTTGTACATGTGAAAAAGTAAAGTGGGATACATGAATCCATTCATGAACACTGCAGTTTATATTATGATGCTTGGATCAACATGGCACAAAAATGTTTGGTCAACTAAATTTTTTATTCTCATTAGAGTCATAGACTTTTGAGAAAATTTTATTTTTAATCCATACATCAGTCACTTTTTCCCCAACACTTTCTATGTGAGAAATAGAGAAGAAACAAAACACTTCACAGGCATTGATATAAGACAGAGGACTCCTAACCATAGGATCAAAATTGGTGGGGAGAAATTCAGTGAAACCTCATTCTGGCTTATAAATTTATACTGCGATGTGGGATTTCCCAGCTTCACACCTTGCATATGATTGATTATTTTAGGTACATCTGCAATAGCAGAATGTGACACAGACACACACACACCACTTTTCAATAGCTACATCAGTTTTTGTATTCTATGTTAAAAGTTTTTGACAGTTATGTTCAATGACTTCTATGGTTAACATGCCAGTCTAATCATCAGAAATGATCAGGTTGGAATCATATCATTGGATCATCTACTGTGGCATGTTCTTGGTAAAAGCACTTTATTTCAATTGTTGTGGCACCAAATAACCTACTTGTTTTGCTGTGCTTTAAAATGCCAATCCAAACCAATTTACATCTTTCTTGTCATACATTCTCTCTCATTTATTGTGAATTTTACTTATCAAGTTTTTAAAATGCAGTAAAATGCTAAATTAAATAACTAAGTTTAAGAAAACTTTTTTCAGCAAATCCAAAAAATGTAAAAGTAGCTGACTTTCAAGCCTGAAATGAACTACCTAGTTTCTACAAATAGTTGTACTCAACTTGGAGTTGAAATGAGTAAGATTGGAACATTTAACATGAGGCAGAAAACTGTTATAACTGCCCATTACCTGGAATTCACCAGTTTTGCCAAATTATTTCATTTCTGCTTAGTTAGTTAGAACAGAATACATTAAATCTAAATTTACATTCACTCTACTGGATAGTGAATTTTATTATAATGTAATGTTCCATGTAACATTTCTTGTTATTCCATAAAATTTATATATAAAGTGAAATTTTATTACATGCACTTGTGGTAAGGAAGACGATTATTGATTTTGAGGTCAGATGTTCAAAGGTTATAATTGCTGATTGAAAAAGAGAAATTCCAGCACAATAAATTTAGATTCACATGACAGGCCGGGTCCAAATTTTGTGGAGAATATGCACTTAGGGTAAAGAAGAAGCCTCTAAATTTTTGGGTCAAAATGTCAAAAATCAAGTTTCACTTTAAAAGAAGAAAATTGTTTCTGCACAGAAATTTCAGTTAGCTGTATAGAGAACTATTGAACACATTGTCTGCTGTGTATGTTACTCTTGTGCTTTTATTTCAAAATTATTTTCTTTCAGATTTGACAGTGTGACATGACAGGGTGATAAAATCTGATAATTTTATTTTATTTTGTACACATTTTTTCATAGTCATTTTATGTGGTGTTTTTTTTTCTGAACAATGTTCAGGTTATGAATTGAAATAGTTGCAATTATCAATCATTTCTTTTATGTGCAATGCCAAAACTACAAATTTCATGAAAAACTTACTCGCTCATATAAAACCATTTGGTTAACTCCCCTTACCTATACTTGGAAGAATTTTTAACTGTCTGTATTTGTCATTCTTTGTCTCAGCATTGGATTTTATGAACGTGTCCTTTGTCCTTACAAAATGGAAAACAAGTTCCTGTTTTGTAAATAACTGGACTATGCATGGTTCACTCCTAAAACAGTGACAATAATATTCAGGGAGATAAAGCCATTGATATCTGAAAACTATAGCAGTAATCTCCCAGTATACCAGTAATCTACCATTATCCAAAGCTGTAGCATTCAGCCCAGACATTTCCATGACAAAAACTATTAATTCTAGTAATTTATATTTTATTTGAAATAAAGCTTGGACATTTAGTGGAATGCATGTTTTTTATGCTATAAACAATTAAATCTCTCACAAAAACAAAAGTAGAAAGTTTCATGGTTGTATAACTTTGCAGGTTAAAGCAATTTTAAGGACATGTGCAAAATCAGTCTTCTAGTCAAATGTACAAATTTTGACTTTAGTTAATACCCAGGGTGATGATTTTTAATTGGTTAATTCCCAGGATGACATTGCTGATAAACTTACATCTATTCAGATTGTTGCTTTCAGTGTTTTTGCATCATAGGTCCATTGCATAAAAAGAATTTGTATCTTGGCTTGTATAGCATGTTTGAAGAAACCAGAAAAAGGGATCTTTTATCAATCTGAGTCCTTAAGACTTAAAATCTATAAAAAAATTAAACCTTAAACAGAAAATCCATTAAGATTTTGTGACATATAATAGATGCAGTCAATATCAATGCAATTTTAAAGTAGATATCTCAAAATTTAAACCTTAAGCAGAAAATCTTATCATGATTTTGTGACGTATAATGGATACATTTAATGTAGATGTAATTTTAAAAGTGAATTGTGTTGTATATCAGCAGATAAAAAAGATCTAGTAAACAAGAAAAATGGTTCTTACACTTTTTTTTAAGGTTATTGGTAATATTTAAAATACTGTATCAGAGATCTAGTACATTATGAATTTTTTAAGAGTATTTTTACCAATTACAGGGACAAATCTTTGAATCTGAAATGTTATACTTGGAATTGGACAGATTTATTGTATAGCTGCAAAAAGGGCTGAGTGTCAGAGAATATTTAAATTATTTAAATTAAAATGTTGCTATTTTAGTATAGTATTTACATTTTGTGCATTTTGTCTAATCTGCACAATTTGGAGATGGTACTGCATAATCTTCCAACTCAGTACATTTTTGCCCAACATATTTACTTTCATAAGAAAAAGAATGAATTTAAGAAAACATTATCCTCTGCTATTGTATTTGCTCTTCCATCAATCTATCACGTTTCTTTTGATTCTTTAATTGTCATGATGTTGGAGATAAAGAAGTGATACCTACCATACTTACACATCATCACTAAAAAGTGTTTTGTATACCACATATGGGTCCTATTTTCAAGGTCAAAGTCACTGCTCAATATTGTATGCTTAACTTTCCTTCCAACTTTGGAGTCATTTGAGATTAAGGAATGAAACTTGGCTTACTTGTACATCATCACTAGGTGTGTGACGTAGCAGATTCAAGGTCAAAGTCACAGTTCACTATTTGATCTCATCTGCTCAACAACTTTAAAGCCGTTTGAGATTAAGAGAAAAAAAGATGTCATGTTCCACATTTAGGGTCCTATTGTCATGACTTATCATTGTACATATTCATCACGCCTATCTTTCCCTGTACAATTTTTAAGCCATTTCAGATAAAGGCATGAAACTCCAAATACTTGTTTATCATCACTAGAAAGTGTGTCATACATACTGTAGTGGGGGATGGGTGTTATCTTTTAAGGTCAAAGTTATGGTGCTGTATTATGTTTCCACCTTCCCTTCTGCTTTTGAATTTTAAAGCTGTTTGAAATAAAGAAATTAAAGTTGGAATATGTGTACATCATTACTACAAGGTATGTTGCATACCACATTGAGAGTCATATCATAATGGTCAACTCCATAACATTAGAATTGTTTGAGATTTGGTGATGTTACTTGTTTATTCATATATATCATCATTAGATGGTGTGTTCAGGGTCAGTGTCCTGGTGTTGTATGTTGAATTTTTACATTGCACTTTCATTCTCAATATATAATTTAATAGCAGGATGAAACTGAGTATAGCTATATTTCATAAATGGACTGCCACATATATCAGTGGGGGAGTCCTCACTGTCAATGTCATGCTCCGTTTGTTTAGGTTTCAGTTGCATTTTCCCATCTTCTGTCTAACTTTACAGTTGTTAATAGGTTTAGCATGGTATACTTACCTATAGCCACTATGTGTTGCATTGCACATTTGAGATCGTATCCTCAAGGTCAAGGTCACAGATCAATATTCTGTGGTTTACTTTTTTTTGATCTTGTTATCATTAAAGCTGTTTCAGGTAAGAAATAACCATGGTACACTTATGCTTCTTAGTTTGATGGTATTTCATTATCACTAAGTTATATTGTCAAGGTCACTGATTGTACTAATCTTTTCTGCATATTTACTTTAATCATCTTTAACACAAATCAAATACCTTTCACATCTGTCAGATAACTTTATAGTTTTCCCATAAGAGTAATGGTCATATTTCATAATCGTAAACATTAACGGTCTCACCAAGTTGGTGGAGTGCAAAAATTGACAGAATTTGTCTTTTCTACATGTAGCTTCAGTTTAAAATATTAGTAATTTTCATTTGCATGCAAAATTTGCCATCTATTACTGAATCTGACTGGAGCAATAAGCATAATACGCATTGCACTCTTCATTGATAAAAAGATGTATTCCTCTGAGCTTGGTGTATGAATCCCAGGGTAGAAGGCAGCAAATGCCTGATCTCTTTATCCTCTGCTGCCAGAGTTAACAGGAAAGGTGGTACTGTCTCAGCCTATTTTTCATAAACTCGTTTAAATCTGCTAAGACTGGTAGGTTTTCTTGACATGATGCCTCTTGGATGTAGGAGCATTGTCCCCAAACTGCTCACGAAGAGTGTAGGAACTGTCCCTAGTAGCCGACTCATCAGAAGGACAGGAACATTTCTTGACTCTCCTCAAGCATCTTGAGTAACTAGAGCAGCACCTCTCCTTCCTCTTTGACTCCACACAAGCTGATGATCAAGGCCATGACCTATAACATCAACACTGCAGAGAGATCATTGCCCAGGTGTTGATGTGTGGCTGCAAAGATGGGAAGGAAAATACACTTAACTGACATCTCTTAGAGATTAAAAGGGATTAGGGGATCTGATCTGATTCCCTTCCTTAATCTGGCACATGTACACCAACATTTAGTCCCCAAATGTCTTCGTAACTTGCCTTATAAGAAGGGGGGAGTCTCGACCAAATCCTTATTCTTGTAGCAGAGAGCGACAATGATCTGAAAGAAGAGTTCTTAGATATTGTAGCTCTAGACTGAAACTCTCCATGTCCAAGGAGACTCTGTCTGCCTTTTACCACTACTGGGTCACAGGATAAGAGAAGGTGCAACTCCATCACAAGAAGTCTGCCTCTATCGTCACTGTGCTGCAGACCTGGAGAGAGTTCTGATTCTCCCTCATGGGGAGGGCGGGGGGGCAAATTGCTGTCACCCTTAGTGTTTTCTCCCTTGGAGGTGACCCTGGGCCTAACTCTAACAGATATGAATTAAATAACATTAAACCCCACAAAACTGAAAGGATCCAGTATGTTTCTGAGATGAGGAGAAAGAAAACCATTTCTTATTCCCCTAATAAAGTTCATTTACTTTCCGACAACCATAACCAACAAAACAGGCACCTACCGGTCCATTAACAATCAGTACAAGCAAGGCAGATGGCATGTGGGTTCCATGGGACTTCATTTATGCCCTCACTGTGCAACATATTGCTGCAAAATGAAATTGTCTGAAAACATGAAACAAATATAAAAAGTGTTGTTACTAGTTATGTTAGAGCTTTAGTAAAATACAGCGAACACTGTATTTTGGAAATGAAAAAGAATGATTTGAGTGCGATTCCAACTTACTATAGTTGAACACAAATGGTGTGTGATACCTAATACACTATTTGAATGTAAAGCTTATGTGCAGCACCCTTAACTTGGTCTAAAATAAATATACAGCATTAGTCAAGGAATCATCAAATTAGATGTTTTCTAAAATATAAAATTCAACCGGTCACAAACAAGTCCAGAAATGAATGGAGAGACTATGCCTATATAGGAGTCGAGAAAAGCCAACTATAACTAACTTATGATAAAGTTAGAAACACTTAAAGGGGAAAGGCAATGTAAAAGACAAAACTGAACAACACATGCATGAAAACTCACAAGAGATCTATGACACAAAGTACTATGGACTGAGGGCGTGAAGGGCACAGCTGACAAAACTGACAAACAAATGCTTGAAAACTCACAAAAGATCTATGTCAAAAAATACTGTGGACATTTAAACTGACATAAGAAAAGGCAACATGTTCCATACAGCCTGATAAACTGAATTGATGTAATATGGCATCAATAAAACAGGAGACAGCTATTTTGTATGGGTCTATAATGTGAGGGACAGACAATGTGTTCTTTCTAGTTCTAAGCATTCTAGAACATGAGAGCGTATATGGAATCCCGCTTCTTCGTTTCTCTGGTAATATCGATTGCTAATATTTGTTGGAAGCCTAGATATGGCAACCTGTTCATTAAAACAAATTGGATTACGCAATTAAAGATCGCGCCCGCTTAATATTCAAGTGAGATCCCACTGAATGGAATATTTTCCTGTCATTGGTTAAAAGAAAATGACGTACTGTATTTATAACTTATTTTCAGTTGGCCAGTGAGAAGGTAGCATTCCATTCAGCGCGTTGTTCTTGCATATTAAGCGGACGCGATCAGGGCCATGTCGAGCAGTAGCGTGGGAAAATTGTTTGGCATTCCATAAAGGTTTGATATTATGTCAAACTTTGGATAGGAATACACAGTCGAATGCTATAGCTAAATATCGGTACCAAATTTATTAAGCTACGCAAAGCGTAGATTGAAATATCAGCGTTTATTCTTAAATAGGTCGCGCGAGCAAGGAGACAAGTGTCCTCCCTTGTAGTTATTAGACAGGTCAATTGTAAGTAACGATACTAGCCCCTGTGGCTCTAATCAGTCAGTAATTTGTACCGAATCAGCCTGGTCCCGAGTTTAAAAGTGTCCTCCCTTGTAGTTATTAGACAGGTCAATTGTAAGTAACGATACTAGCCCCTGTGGCTCTAATCAGTCAGTAATTTGTACCGAATCAGCCTGGTCCCGAGTTTAATCAAGAAAGTTAACAGTAACATTTGTTTAAAAACGGTCTCGTGGTGTTCCGGAATGTGTTAAAATCTAACGAGTTTATATGAACACGCAGACTTTCAATTATAAGTGATTTATTTTTCTATTATCGACATTACACAAACAAGATGAATGCAGGATGGGAAAGAAGGGTTTATTATACAACGAGTGGAAAACAGTCTTGAACATAAGTGTGGAATGAAAAATGCATATTCATCCGATGCAGTTACATACAAAATCAAATGTGCATAATAAATTGATGTTGTAAACATTGAATGACAAAGCGTAATCATTTATTTTATGTTATTTCATTTGGTAGATAATTTCTTACTTTTCAAAGATGGAGAAATAAAAAGAGTTTTAAAAAAAAGAGGATTATATATTAACATGGGTACTGGATACCCATGTTAATATAATTTTACAATATAAACATCAGAGTTCAACAACCTAAAGCAAGGATTTTAAAACGAATACTTTTTGCTACCAATATTGAAACATTTTTGCCGTATAACTGTCAGAAATGAGCACTGATGGAAAACAAGGGCAATATTTTCCATATTATTCAGAACTATGCGTACTATCGTCTAAGATAATGAAGAAAAAATGTATTCGGATACGCGCTGAACATGTTCAATCAAAGAAAAGGAATTTAACGATCTATTTGATAATCTGAACCATCTACTTACTCAAAAATGACCGTAACTACTTAATAGTACGTTTTACATTTATTTGAACAAAAATAAATTTAAATCAGTCTCGTGCTGGACTTGCATAGCTTTTGTCAAAATGGGTTAAGAACAAAAATGTTTATATCAGAGTTACAAACCATGACGACTCGTGCTTTTTGTATTCAATCGAATCACTTCTAAACACTTCCGTAAATAAACTTTGATACCAACAATAATAATTTTTAAACAAGTGTTCCTGTTGTTTTAGTAGATGTCCGATGAAAATAAAGATCTCAGCAAATTTGACAATGATTTTGAAAATCGCTGCATATATCTTTGAACTTACTGAAAGTTACCAAATGATCAAAAAGGAATATACACTTTGCTATAATGACATTTGCACCATTACATTGGAATGACAAACATAATAAAATATAATTAGGATACAGATGCAACATATAATCTAGAACAGACGGAGTGAAGCCATCAGATAACCAAGACGTATTTCAGTTATTCTAACCCAGATTTGTCAGTATTAAAAATGGTACTCGCTGATATAATTTAGATATTACTAAAATACGAGGCAAAGATTAAATTCCATTGAAAAAAATGACATTCTTTCAAAAAAAATAGTTAAATAAACATTTACAAGAACGGTCTGCTTTTGATGGATGGAGACAAAACTTGTGAGGGAAATTAGGAAACTGTAAAGTGATCTGTTATATGATGTAACAATCGGGGCTGCATGAATTTCGTACCATCTTAGACACCACACAGATAACTATATCATCTCGTGTTTGGTAACTTTCAGACAAACTAGTCTGCTATAATCCCTGACGATGGTGACAGCACTAAACATCATCAACAACAGCAAACAGCGAATCTGCAATGATCGGTAATAATAGTCAATACAGGGCTTAAGTAAACAATTTCAATGGAAAACGACGTGTGTTGGGTGGTATATTTGAATTTCGGTGCGAATGTTAATCACGATGAATTATAATGTCAGTTAGGTAACTGAACAATTCAAAATGCGATCAAATAATGCGGTAACCACCATGTTGTGACATCTTTTGTTGCTAACAGCATTGTTCTAAGGTACACATTTCTATCTTATAAATAACTTATTTCTATCTTATAAATAACTTATTTATTTCAAAGATTAATATTAAATAGGTTCTCTAGGTGACAAGTTTTGGGGTGTTTTCTCCAACCACTTTGGGCGACTTCTCCAACTACTCTGGGGCGACTTCTCCAGATACGTTGGGGCGAGTTCTTCCAGGGTGAGTTCTCCACGGGGCGAGTTCTCCATATACCCTTAAGTGGACAAAAACGTCACATGTTATTGGTTCACAAGACGGGATAATAATTGTTCACTTTAGCTGGATTTGTGGGCGACTGTAGTACAATGACAATATTGATAAATGGTCACCAGCTTATAGGCTATCAGTGACACGTACTAAAGACGATAAGGTTAAAAACCTTTCGCATGTTTCACATAACCAACATTGATATCGTTAGTCGCCGGTGATGCAATTAAGTTTCCAGGATTTAAATCCATCGGAACGGGAATCTAAACGTATTTAACGTCTTTTAAGTTTTATAATCACATATAAGTGACGAATCCTTAAAAGCCACGCGATGACGATCTTTAGGAATTTAACGGTGACCGTGGAAGATAAAACTATCACGGCGAAATTCGATGTGGTGCTAACCGAAATAGAAAACTTCAGGCGACTCCGTGCATAGATACGAAACTGATGCGATAGTATTTTTAGTAACAGACGCCTTCAGTAAGGGCGGCAGAACACACCAATGATTCCATTCAAATCTTTCTTTCCTTTTTAAACTATGAAATCATAGTGAGATGCCAGAACTCAAAGTCAGAATCGTTGACAGTTTGTGTAGGCAACATTGACGGCAGTGAAAATGATTACATTTTTACCCAAATAATAGTCATCTGCAAATACTTCACCATTTGCTATGGGTTTTTCTTTCTTTATGTAATCGTAGAAGTGAGATATTTGTGTGCATTTATTTAGCATATGAAACAAATTAAACGCATTAAGTTATTTCAGTAACATGCAGTTCAAACAACTTGAGTTCATTTAGCGAGAAAACAAAAAGAAAATTAAAACAGGATAGAAATAAACGTCACATGAATTATTTAATATAGTTGTACATTCCATTTTCCTCCTCCTTCCATTCTAGTCCTATTATTTTTAGAATCTGTTAACAGACAATAGAGTGTCAGAGCTTCTGTCCTTATTCAAACTAAGAAATGCTCGACCGAAAGTGATTTGTAAATCACCTTTATTTTGCAGGTGTTGGTTCCATTCCAGAATTTTCTCATTTCAGTAGAAATTATTTATTTACTTTTGGCATATAGTTCGTAAACAAGTTCGCATTCGAAGTTTTGGAGCCGACATTGTTTGATTATTTATTTTTTTCTTTTAATTTTGGGGGGAGGTGTTTACACATTGGCGAATGACTCTCATGCTTAAATGCCATAATAAAGAGCACGGTAATAATGTCTCGTCTTCACTTCTGTATAAACATAATGTCTTGATGCATTCCATAAAAAAAAAAAACGCTCATTTAATAAATGTATTTAAATAAAATTTTCTGTATTCCTTGCATGCACATAATCAAAATCGAATTCAACAACAGCATTCCTTTGCATAGTCAAGTTAGTCATACTTTAATTGACCGTCTCTCCAAGTCAGACATATCCACGCTCTTTTCGTTAGCATATCATATCAAAGTATTTTATGTTGACACATAACCAGCGTGTTCATTTTGTTTGTGCTAACTGTAAATTTCATGCAAAATGGTGGGAAAATGTTTAAGTTAAAAGGATTTGAATTTTTCATCGATATACAGTGGCAGTCGAAGAGGAGACGGGCTAAAACTCCGTCAAGCTGAATATGTACTTGTTAATCACGTGATGCTCAAACATTTGCCATTTGCTTTTGGTCATTGTTTGGGTTTGAGTGACATACAGCTTTGATGTCAATTACTTGGTTATTTCTTTGATTCTTGTTTTCTTTTGTTGGGAGTGGGGGCTTTATGACCGATGTGTATGTGTTGACTTCTTGTTTTCGATGCCTTTTTATGTACAGTATATAGGAGAGCATTGACATGAGGTCATATAAGCTATATGTGAAGAATTGTACGCACAAGGTCAAAGTTAATAATACGTGTTTCCAGCTGCACTCGTTTTTAAAATTAAGGTAGGCAGGTAGTTTTTTGTTTGTTTGTTTGTTTGTTTGTTTTGTTGGGAAGTTTTAAAAAAAAATATTATAAATTTTTAATGTGATTTTGAAAACAAACAAAAATTATTAACCATGGGGGAAAAGTGATAGTAAGAAAGTAAGAAACATGGCCGTTCTGCGGACCGGAAATGCATTTTTGTCTGGCCTTATCTGGATTTTTCTAATTGATGGAAGCAAAGCTACAGACATATCCAGAGTAACGACATTTCTAGCAGCTTATTGGATCAAGAAAATCCTCACCGATATTGGGACTTAGAGATTTTCTAACATTTGATGGTCTTTCGACCATTGAATACTTCTTTATACCCAAAAAAAAGTACATGATCGTGCAAGAATCTGTACTTAAATTGGATAATCTTGCAAAAACTTCAAGGAGATTTGGGAATTACAATAACAAACTGTCAGCATCTCAGATCACTATCATAATTAAATTCGTTCAAGCAACCAATTCCATAGTCTGGCTTATGTCTGTAAGTATAGTGAGGGTGAGCGATAATACGAATTGGAGTATAAGACGTAGCAAATGTAATATGTGCATAAGGTATTCATAACAGAAAGTAAAGCACTGCATGCAGCTGGTGCATTTAGGGCAACACTGTAACTAGTACATTTAGGGCAACACTGTAACTAGTACATTTAGGGCAACACTTTAACCAGTACAACTAGGGCAACACTTTAACCAGCACATTTAGGGCAGCACTTTAACTAGCACATTTAGGGCAACACTTTAACTAGCACATTTAGGGCAACACTTTAACTAGTACATTTAGGGCAACAATGTAACTAGTACATTTAGGGCAATACTTTAACTAGCACATTTAAGACAACACTTTAAATAACACAACTAGGGCAATACTTTAAATATGTGGCATTTCGAGGGGCAACGGCTAATGATTTTTTTTTTAATTCCAGTTGTTGTCTGTTGTTCACCATGCTTGCTACAATCATCTTTTTGGTTTTTATTTAAATTAAATGCACAATGAGTGTAATACAATTTAATGTCTCCAATAAGGATTCTAATCTAGGACCGCATAGATGCATATTCGATATCAAGGCCTTTAGTCTTGAAACTTCTTGAACCAAAAATTTAAATTCAGCCTGAAAATTTTAAAAGTTTGATTTTTTAAATAATAACTTAGTTATAAATAAGGTAGAACAACAGTCATTTTAGTAGTTGGGTAATATTGTTTTCTATAAATACTTGCTCATTTTCGCAAATATATTAAGACTGTATGTGTAGTTTCTTATTTTGTAGTTTAGAGTCTCCTTAGTCGCAAAACCACCGGAGCATAAACATGTAACTCGGGTAAAGCTTAGAGATTTTGGTGTTTCATAACTTCAGTCTCATCAATGCTAGAAATACGATCATAAAATTTTAATTGCTTCTGTTTCTACACATCTGCTAAATGTCGGATATATTGAAAACTCTACTGTATGAATATAAAGGTATGGGTTTCGAGTCTGAATTCAGTAAGTCTGCTAACACAGTTTCAAATAGGAATATAGTTCAGCCCTATACGTCAAGTCACTGGGTTTTGGTGATGTTTTTTTTTTTTTAAAAAATTATATATTATTTATTTTAGGGTTTTGTTTGGGGGGCGGGGGGGGGGCGGTCAGCGCAATTTTTCAGCACATGATAGGCAATAAATTGCAGCCAGTATATTTGATGGGGGAAGAATCTGGAAGAACGTCAGACTCATTGAAGCTACTGGCAAGCTTACTGGGGAACTCGGGTCGAGAAATAACTTCAGATGTAGTTGTAGGAACACACTTAATTTCGATGGGTTTGGTAACTCGCCTCCTGTGGAGTGCACCACGTATGTCGCAACAAGACAGACCGATGATGTTTTATGTGTGACCTTATGTCCTTTCGCCGCATATTGTTTCATCTAAGAAAATGTGCTTTTCTAATATAGTTCTCAACGGCAGCAAATTACATTCGACTTGACATAAATTATTCCGATCCAAACAGTTTCGTGTCTACAGGGACGGGTCTTCCTGTAGAAATTAAGTACCCTGCATTAAGTCAAACCTGCCTTAAATGTCACCTGCATTAAACACTAACCTGTCATAAACAACCCAGTTTTCAAGTCCCTTCATATATATCCTTAACTTAAAATCTACCTGTCTTCAGTGGTTACTTTTGACCGTCCCACGGGCGTCTGCTTGAAGACAGGTTTAACTACAACGGATATGAGACGAAAATGCTGCCTTAACAATCAAAAGGATACGGATAGAATATGTATTGAGGCTGCAAGTATAATTCGATTACAATGTAATTTGGAAAATATTCCCAACGGAAACTATAAACAACACACCTTGTCACCACTGTTCTAAATTAAAATTACGGCATTTAGTTCCGATCAACATTCACATTTATTTCTTTTGAAAGCTTTGGTTCCATTCCAAATTTTTCCACTGTAACAGACGTTATTTATTTCCATTTGGCTCCGATTGCGTAAATAAGTATTTCTTGATCGTATAGCATGCTCGGGCGAAGCGCGTATTTAGATGAACTACTTTCAAATTAAAATGTCAGAAATCAAGTTATTTGTCAACAGTGTCTGGCAATGTATTTATTTCTTACTGCGGAAATTAAATGTTTGAATCTACTCCATCTGGTCCTGTCCTGTAACAGCTGCTTGTCATACTTGCTGTTTTCTTATTAATGTTACTTCAGCACAGTAAACTAAGTAAAACTATAATTTTACATACATACATACATACATACATACATACATACACACACATGCGAACCTTTAATCATAAAATTGGCACGTTTACAATTCGAGATGACCATAGCCTCCATCCTCCGTACACACATACATACATACATACATGCATACATACATACATACATACATACATACAGTCGGATTAATTTGAAAACTGCACAGACCTAAATCTGGTGTCGCATTATGCGCCGGAAGAGCTGGGGCTAAGCAGTAATTTTTAGGATTAAACAGTGGAACACAACATATAGACCCGGATCAAATAGCACATTATGCGAAGGCAGATCAGGGTCTATGTTTCTGCAACTGGGTTATACCTATATGCGAATATATACAGTACATAGAAACGACATATGAATGTGCTTTTCAAATTGATGAAACAAAATTATGTTCAGTTCAATAACAAAAGAAGTTTTACCTATCAAGCATCTTTAAATATTCCAATCGTATTCTGAACTATGTATTTCCTCTCGTAGCGGTGCCATATATATAGTCCACTGGTCTAAGGCGCTCGGATTTACATATCAGTCACAAATCTCACCTCTGTCCGCAGAAGTTTAAGTCTCGGCTAGACCAGCGTGTGTACGTCAGACGTGTGTCAGTAGCTTCGAGTGGATGGATCATCGGTTCTTCCTGGGGTCGTCTCGGGTTCTTCATATACCAAATATACTGGCCCTCGGTCATGAGTCCAGAACACTAATCAATGAGCCACCGTTATTATGGAAGGGAAAAGTATTTTTGTTTTTTGTACTTTGTGTTCTTTTAAACTTAGCATATACATGAGCGCACTGAGCGAGATTATTCAGATGTTTCCACTTGCTTATTCCGGACTTAATCTAACAACTCACTAATCTTCATATTTTACTCAGCTCGAGACCGGAAGTCTGGTATATCCTTTGATTACCTACATAAACAAATGATACATGTATATACATTGATCTCTCTGTAACCAACAGAACTTAAAAATCCTAATTATAAAAAAACAATATAATCTCATTCTAAACATCATGACACAAAGGCTTCCTAGTGGTTATTTTAGAGTATGGAGAACCTTCCCCAACATATACAAAACATAAATAAATTTCTTTGTATGCTAATTACAGCACTATTCTATTAAACTGACATATACAGTTATCATGGAACTGCGCAGTAATTTCTTATTTCCGATAGAATGCCTATAATGTCGAGCATAAACGTCACCCTGTGTAAGGATGATTTATAATCCAGATATTTTCAGATTCCACAACAATGAAAAGTTATGTACATTTGTATTAAATGTTCTGACAAATTGATTTCCTAAATTATGGGACAAATAGTTAATATTAAACAACCCATCTCCCTTAACAGTGTTTGTACAATGATTTTTTTTATATACGAAAAACACAAATATGATCAATCTGATTAGGGAATTCTATTTCGATCCAAGCAGTAATGTTGCTCGCTTCATTTTTGGCTTCACCACTCATGTCCATACAACTTTTCTTACTTCACTCGTGGCTTCACCACTCATGTCAATACAATGTTTCTCAATTCACTCTTGGGTATACCACTCATGTCAATACAATGTTTCTCGCTTATCTGTGACTTCACCACCCATGCCAATACAATGTTTCTCACTTCACTCATGGTTTCAACATTGATGTCAATACAATTTTTCTCACTCATTTATATATACAAGAGAGGATAGTGCGTTTCTCTGGATCCCAAATTGTATGCATGGACACATGATTATTTTATTAAATAATTTTATGTGGAATGGCACAAATATAATCATGCAGGTACATATATTATTTATTCTAAGCAGGAATAAAACCTATGGTCCAGCTTTCCGTTTCACTAGGCCTTGCGCTTATCCCCCACCCCACCTCCACAATATAATGAAATAAGGTCGACGGATTGGACTCAAGGGGCAGGAGGGTTTCATCAAATATCAAATTCATTTATTTAATATTTTATACATTTAAAATATCGGTGGGGGTACTGTAGGGTTACACAGAGGATAGATAAGAAGTTAGCTCCTCTTTGATTTTTGTAATACCTCAGTACCGTTGTATTATAGAAAATGACACACAGATATCGTTATAACAAACAAAAGGAACCCGTAAGCATTGATTGTTTTAAAGATTTCGAGTTTTTTTTTATTAAAAATTTTTACTATTTACGCCTCTTAATTTTAATTCTTGGATTTTTCGCTGCTTATAAAAATGTTCTTTTAATTGTCTGCGTTAACTATCGCAGGCATACTCTTGTAAATCCTAGATCGTAGGCATACTCTTGTAAATTCTAGATCGTAGGCATACTCTTGTAAATTCTAGATCGTAGGCATACTCTTGTAAATTCTAGATCGTAGGCATAATCTTGTAAATTCTAGATCGTAGGCATACTCTTGTAAATTCTAGATCGTAGGCATACTCTTGTAAATTCTAGATCGTAGGCATACTCTTGTAAATTCTAAATCGTAGGCATAATCTTGTAAATTCTAGATCGTAGGCATACTCTTGTAAATTCTAGATCGTAGGCATACTCTTGTAAATTCTAGATCGTAGGCATAATCTTGTAAATTCTAGATCGTAGGCATACTCTTGTAAATTCTAGATCGTAGGCATACTCTTGTAAATTCTAGATCGTAGGCATACTCTTGAAAATTCTAGATCGTAGGCATACTCTTGTAAATTCTAGATCGTATGCATACTCTTGTAAATTCAAGATCGTAGGCATACTCTTATAAATTATTAAAGAAGTGTTGTATAACCAATTTTAAAAACTTTTAGAAAGCAATGCTTTTTAAGTTTCATATCACAGTCTCTTACCAGCCTAACTAATTCAATCATTATTTTAAGTTTTTTCATCAATAATTTACCGTCAATTATTGAGAGCTTCCCAAAATGACTGTATATTAGAGTGACATCATATTCTGAAACAGAAAATAAACGTTCAGGAAACATATTGCGCTATATCCTCTAACAAATTTATACAAGAGTATTATGAAATATCACGAATGGTCTCGTGACTGGTTAAATATGGCGTTTCTCTCAGCTAGTTAGCTGCATATGTATTATGCTTTCTTTTAATTTCGTTTGGTGATTTACAACAAAGCAGCACTTGAAGGACATGTAGTGATAAAACAAGTGCAGAGTTCAGTACCTTGCCAAAGGACACATCACGGTCAGTCTGGTCTGGTTCAATGGTAGGATTCGGCCCCATACCCTTCTAGTTATGTGTCCCTAACACCATTTATCCAATGGTAGGAATTGGCACCACACCCTTCTAGTCATGTGTCCTTAACACCATTGATCCAATGGTAGGAATTGGCCCCACACCCTTCTAGTCATGAGTCTCTAAGACCATTTATTCAATGGTAGGAATCGGCCCCACACCCCTCTAGTCATGAGTTCCTAACACCATTTATCCAATGGTAGGAATCGACCCCACACCCTTCTAGTCATAAGTCCCTAACACCATTGATCCAATGGTAGGAATCGGTCCCACACCCTTCTAGTCATGAGTCCCCAACACCATTGATCCAATGGTGGGAATCGACCCCATACCCTTCTAGTCATGAGTCCCTAACACCATTGATCCAATGGTAGGAATCGGCCCCACAGCCTTCTAGTCATGAGTTCTTGACACCATTACTACTATTATATGAAAATATAGGAGCAATAGCAGACGTAAAAAAAATAACCTATGAATCGTTGAATGTGATGGATTTTGAAGATCTTCAAATTTAGTGGAAATACGGTTAAACCGGTCTGTAGCATTACCGAACACTGGTATGTGATACAATCTAGTACTTTGGACACCTGCTAAACAAATCAGGTAATATTTATCTTTTAATTATTCCTTGAAAGCCTTCCAAGATCAAAGTTCTATCATCATTTTGTGGCTATAACAAGTTTTAGCACGATTAATATGATAAGATCTGAAGGAATTCAAGAGCAACAAACCTCATTTTCATAGGCAAAATTGTGTGAGGTCTTTTATACTTTATAAATATATATATATATATATATATATATATATATATATATATATATATATATATATATATATATATATATATATATATATATATATATATATATATATATATATATATATTAAGCAGTCAGTTGGCATAAAGATCAACTTGTTCTTTCCTGCATGTAAAAACTATTTCACATTTTTGTAATGTATAACAGTAACCTTAGATACACTGGAACCAGTTACATTCGTTTCCATGTGTTTCATCTTATCAATACGTCTTTCTTGAAAGTAATCATCCCTAGAAGAATAATAACAAAAATTACCTAGCAATAATACCAGTCACAGCTTATGTCTGCATTTTTAAGAACCCAAATGAGGTAGTTGTTCTCCATCTTGAGAGTCTGTTTACACAATGTTACCTCTACTTAAAGGAGCAATGGCATTGAACTACACATTTAAAAAAATCATCCCCAAAAGTTATTTCTAGCATATCAGGAGCTCATAACTTTTTTGCATCCTTCAGCGAACGAAAAGCTGATATCATCTTTTTGGAAAGATGCCAGTTTATGAAATGGCATTAAACACATAATGGACTATTAAAGGAATGAAACTGAAGCCATAGCGATGTCCGGGCATTTTCATTTGCATCTCAGCTGGAAATGCACAATAAACAAAGTCGTGAAAATTGTTAATTACAGTATTATATATTATGGTAATAAACTAGTCATTTTGAAAATTTGGAGCCAATTGAAGCGAGTCACGCCTTGAACTGACTATGAGCAAGGATGAGAGGGTGTTTTGCCAAATCCGTTTAAAACATATGCTGCTTTTATCTATTTTCACTTTTATCCATTTCAAGGCCCATGTGCTCAGAGGAGTAAGAAATGGAACAAGATTAATGACCGTTATATATTAAATCCAATTTTAACAAAATCGACGTACAGACGAACAACCAGTAAAACAGGAATGCCTCCCTTACATTGTTCGGGCGTGATTCTATTAATGCTTATAATTGCGACGATAACTATCACGGAGTTAAAGGTCGTTTTAAAGTGACTAGCTCTAACAGAGTCGCAATATTATAATGTTTATGCAATGCTGTCTGTAAGTAAAGGAGTAAAGTTATCACAAACTTTAGCAAGAAAATTATTATAAGGTTTATTTCTAGCTCTCACGGGAATTTACAATTTCTAACATCTTATCGTGATGAAGGCTAGTATTCACCGCGGGACAGCTGCCAGGTAACATATTGAATAGACTAAATATAGACACTGTATGGACTTCTGCCAGCAATAAAGAATTAGAGCGATTGCGATACCACTATATAGTACATCCCAAAACTTTTAAATGCCTTTCAGCTGGAGTAGGGCGAGGAGACAAAGTATGTAATGTCAATGACATCTCCATGAAAAACAATTCTGACATAAGTTTAGAGTAGTTCATTTAATATAATACTTTGTAGTCATCACATTCTGACGTTGCCGTGACAAAAATGTACCATACCCAACCCTTGTCACTAACTTCGTTCATTTTTTCTCTTTCTACATATTTAAGAAATTTATATTGGAAAATGATCACACATTTAAATTTGTTACTCTATTTCACTCCTTGCGTTATTTAAAGTCGGTGAAAAAATCAATCCATATGTTTTATTTTATTCACTATGCGGGAAATTATTTTCCCGTGTGTGTGTGTGTGTGTGTGTGTGTGTGAATGAGTGTGTCCGATAATATAAGACGATAAAGCACGAAGAACGGACGGACGAAAAGGCTGGTGGATATATCGTCAGACTCACAGAGACTATTACAGTAACCCCCAAACGTTTGCGTTTTGTTTTCTTTCTTTCAAATTTTCCTTGTTGTTAATGAATGTGTTATCCATAATTATATTGCAAAGGTAAAAGCAAAGGGAGATCAAAACTAACTTAAAGGTAAAACATGCATTTATAGCGAATACAAAAATTACATTATGGTATTTTCCCATTAATAAAATTGTAGGTAAGCTATTTTGAATTATATACATTGTATCATGTATAGTGAATGATAAACTAAATAGTGTTTTGTAGTCAAGATGATACAGTTACTATTCGTCAGCTTTCTCATTTCGCCTCCAGAAGGATTCAAGTCACAAAGTAGACATTTAGTTATTTATTTTATTATCACTCGCTATTCCCCTCGATTATTCTGCAAATGAATTCCACTTATATTCCTGGCGACCTTTCTTGTTATTTATATCAAACTATGACCTTGTAGAACTCCATTTTTCTTTGTTATTTAAAGTTCTCGTTCTTGAAGTTAAACAACACAAGTATTTAGAACTATAACCAAAATAAAGTGACACTACCAGAGATATGCTTTTCAGATATTTGAAGTGATGGCGACAGAAGAGACGTGGTACATAGTTAGCTGATGTTTTTGTTTGTTTCGTTGTTTGTTTGTTATTGTTAACTTTTTCTCAGTATCAGGTGTCTATTTACGTCACATGTACGAATAATGTCTTCACTTTTTACCTCAGTATCAAATTTCCGTTTAGTGCATGATGTTACTCTTAAGGTATACGTTAGCATGCTCCTAAAGAGCCTGTATACCTTAAGAGTAACATCATCACATTTTGTCTCAGTATCTGGTGCCTTTCTACATCACGAGAAGTAGAAACAAATTCAAGAAACGCGTAAAATACTTGATGGGCTCTTGATCGCAATTACGTATTGATTCATCTTAGAAATTGTTGAATTTATGATGGAGGATATACGGTGTTGAAGGCCATAATTGGCTAACAATAACATCATAGTTTAAAATCTTTGGGAAGCTTCATCCTATCTTAGAGTGAACTACTTTGAGTAGTCGTTGATTCCTTAGTTGTGGAGTTGGTAATACAATGTTCCAGTCAGATGTAGTTTTGAAAATACGCTGTTGATGGTTTTCTCCCAATTTAAAAGAAACACACCGCCCCCTCCCCCCCCACCCCCCCCCCAAAAAAAACAAACAAATACAAACAAAACAAAAAAGACAACATATAGTAAGGATTAATCAATACGGCGAGGCAAAGGACTGTTCATGAGCATTTAGAATTCAGAAGTTATTGACATCTTCGGTATGACTGTATTTCCATAGGTATCCTGTTGCGATCGAGGTTTGTTTAATCGTCATCGTAGAAACCTGCTGGCACAGTTACACAGCATTAAACGTAATATAGGCATAGACACAGACTGGAGTTTTTGTTTTATTACAGCTGGAGCAATTGCGGTACCACTTTGTCGCATATCCCAACAAATCTCACGTGGATTTGAGATGAAGGAGTAAAATCCATGTCAAAGCCATCATTAATATCAATATTTTATTTGGGTGAAACACGGGAGTATTTGAAAATCCCCCCCCCCCCAAAAATAATTAAAGAAAATGCAATTTGAGTGGAACCAAAGCCAGATCTCACTGTGAAAAATCCCTTAAGCAACACGTGTTTTCTATCAAAATTTCGACATAGCATTCGCCAGTCGTACCTAAGAGAAGTTGTAATCAAGACAAACCTCTCCGGGACGTGAATACCTGACGCGATTTTTTACTCTGACATGACTTATTGACCTATCCAACGAACTAGTACGACAGGGCGAACTATCTGTCCACCAACCTACCAATAAAACTATCTACCTACTTACCTATTTATCCGTCCTCCAAACAGTCAACCTACTTGTTTGCTTACTTACCTGACCGCCTATAATTCCACATTCGAACATTTTATGACGCGTTCATACAGAAACATGCACCAGTGGAGCTAAATCTCACTTAGATAACATCATTTGCTCCGATTAAATGTCTGAAATAGTATGCATCTGCTACTAGCGACACCTAACTTTCATAAATACATACAAAACAAGAACAACGCCAACAAAACCCCTAAATCAATAGTGTTGTTGTTGTTGTTGTAGGTTTTTTTTTCAGCACACGATAGGCTATACATGGCGGCCACTATTACTGGTGGAGGAAGAACCCGGGAAAACCCCGGAAAGAACCACCGACCCACGAGAAGCTACTGGCAAAATCAATAGTGTTATGTTGCACGAAGAGTCATATTACTTATATCGATCGAACGGATTGAGATCAATTTAAACCATAATGATATCGTTTAGAAAGAAGGGGATCACTTTCATTGCTTGAATCAGTAAATAAAGAAACAACCAATTCAGTCTAGTTTTTGTTGTTGTTGTTGGTGGTGGTGGTGATTTGGCTTAGTCGATCTGGATAAATCTTTGTACTGGAAGCTGCCAATCTTCTCATTATTTTACATGTAGGTACTGGGTAAGGAATGTTTCTAAGGGATAATCGAGCTTGTACAATTCCATGTACATATATCACTAACATTAACATGAAGCAGGATGAACTCAGTGTGCCTACCATTACGAGATGCATTTTATTACAGAAAAATTATATAGCTTTCCGATAAATTTCGATGAACACAAAACTACTGTTTAATTAAAGAAAAATTTGGGAAATTGTCTGACATTTGTGTAATTTTCCCTACTTACAATAATCTCTTTACGGTAAATAGATCACATACGTATAGGTGTAGTATTTTCAAGTGTTCTTGTCAAAAACGAGATAACCTTCACAGTTATCCTTGAGTAAAATAATTATAGAGCAACATACTAGAATGGAACAAAATATCAGAATTTGCTCTTATAATTAAATTTACATTATCCTGACCTATGCGTGCAAAGTTGTTAATATTTTATTTATAGATAATTAATTATTTTTCTCATTCAGTTTTTATACATTTCCTGTTTCTGTTTTGTGCCTGAGTAGCAATGGACCGAAAAGTTCAGAATCTATTATCGGCTGCATCTAAATTAAGCCTATTCGTTTTAAATCATTAAAAACACTCAAGAGGATATAGTCACAAACCGCTTTCTTCTTTTATAATACTTCATTTTTACATATTTCCCTTACTTTTATAAATTTATATTTTTTGTCATGTAAACTGAACAGTGACAAATGTGATTGGCAAAGTTAAAGCCATTTTACCGCCTCTCTGAAATACTAAATACCTTTTATTGAGAACGTATATAAAGTACAGATGCCGCCAGCGCGTATCGAACACGGATAGTCTGCCTCGCAGGGAAGTGCACATACAACTAGCCTTAAAGTCCCCCGACTAGCTAGGATGTTTCGGAAGCAGCATTATATGCCACAACTTCTACACTTCCTTATTTTGGACATTATTTGTCAAGTATCATCTTAATTCATATCTCAGAGGGGTCGGAAGGCATCCTCTACCGAGCTATCATTACCAAATATCAGCCAAACCCATAATACCAATGCAACGGAAACTGATACAATGTATAGAAACTGCTGTCGGGTATTGAATCTGGCTAGTTTATTTATTATTCTATAAGTACGAACATATCATTAGACAGAAATGTCTGGATCAGCCAGATTGGTTACTAAATTGTCTCGTCTGTCTTAGTGTCTACGTCTCTCTGCGTCCATTTCTTTTCGTATTTGCATTCAATATCGACTGAAAATTTGTAGATCTGAACATTTAGAGATGTAATCAATTTTACATATTACATTTCAGGGTATGCTAGTAAGTGCTATTTGTTTTTAACAAATACAGATTATTTTTTTTTAATCTTTGAAAATCTGATTGCAGAAGTTTTGGAAAATAAACTACCATTTTCTATACGTGAATTTAGCAAAATATGGAAAGAAACGTTATGTAATCCAACACCCAAGACCACTTGATCAGATAGTTTGGTTCCTACTGAGGCATTCTACTCTTAATCAAGCCGTTCTAAACAGACCACCTCTATCAGGCGGCCAGTTCGCGATCCCAACTGGTTAGAGAAGTATTTGCTAATACTATGCATGATCAGTTCTTGACAAATTTGTTTCGAGGAATCATCGCTAAGAAACCATATTATACGCTAAAAGGGTAAACTACATCGATGTCAAATAGTCGTATTTTTTGAAAAGGCTGTATCAATATTTGATACTTATTTAACAACTACAAGAAAAATCAGCATAAGAACAGCTACAATCTAATTATTACATACATGTATGTAAATTAACCGCACGTGCAATTAAACATGGCCATTGCTGCTCCCTCTATCACTGATGAAGTGCTTTTAAGGAACACCGCTCTTAAACGATGACCACTAGCATTATACAGTTATACTACTACTAATACTACTACTACTACTACTACGAGTACTACTACTATTACTAATAATAATAATAATAACCACAGTTGCCACAGCCACCACAAGCAACAACAACACGCTTATTGCTATTACAAATTCTACAACAATTAATACTGCTGCTGTAACTGCTACTAGTCCTAGAGCATGTTTCCGGTCTTGGAATTCGTCCTCTATTACTTGGCTGTTTCTAACAATTTCCAAAATAGAGCGTGATGCACATAATTCATGCGTCATTAATGACACATTTCCAGCGGTGTTTCATGGGGAGGCGGTCAAGGGTTTTACCTAAAGTTGGGAGGCAAAATAATAAATACTTGGTTAGCCTGAGCATCCATCGTGGGTTCTAGACAGCTATCGTTCCAATTCAGATTTATTTTTTTGCCAAATTCCTGTTATGGTCAGCTACCAAAGCCGTTTTAGTGTTTTCAGACATTATTAATTCTGAAGATGGCTTGGCTGACTGACTGAAAAAGTAATTTGGCGAAAAACTTACTCTGAATTGTAACGATCGTTGCCTGGAAGTGACGATGGATGATCCAACAAGCCAAGCATTTAATAGTTTGCTTATTAAACAGAGGAAAACCCTTGAATAAACCTTCTATAAAAAGCTGTCAATTTCTAACTTTTATTCCTCATACACCGTCTTGTCGTCCTTGGACAAATATAGCAATAGGGAAATTAAAAAAGAAGAACGGTTTCAGGGCAGATGAAACTCGGTCTTCGACTAGTTCCACTGCTTTCAAACTTCTAAAAATGATGGCGAGGTCAAAGGTTCCTAAGATGGGTCTACTGAATGTCTTGAGTTCCTTCGTGATAGGTTTACGCCAGAAATGCGTGATTACATTCCACGCTACTCGAATTGATATATTTATTTGCATCCATGATTGACCACTTCCTTATGATGTACCATTAACGATAGTTTGCCTATTAAGAGAAACATCTGTGGTCAAAGTTCAAAATAACTGCAAAGGCAGTTATTTCAAGCATTGTTGTGGCAAAATTTTAAGACAATTCAGTTGTTTATAAAGTTTAATAATGACCAAAAGGAATTAAATGGACATTTTATCGTTTTATTAGAGACCATTTAATGGCGCTTACTGACAGCAGCGAGTAGGCATGAAGCAATGTCTATGATCGAATACTGACAAATGTCTTGTGAAAAGCAGGCAATGTAAATGACAAAATACTGACAAATGTGAAAAGAAGGCAATGTCTATATAAAATGCTGAAAAAAATCATGTAAAAAAGACAATGTCTATGAAAAACACTGGAAAGCGTCTTGTGAAAAGACGGAAATGTCTATGATAAAATGATGATTAAAATCATTTGAAAAGAAGGCGATGTCCATGACAAAATACTGAAAAAATCATGTGAAATGAAGTCATTGTCTATGATAAAATACTGACAAAAATCATGTGGAAAGAAGGCAATGTCCATGATAAAATTCTGACAAAAGTCATTGAAAAGAAGGCTATGTCCATGATAAAATGTTGACAAAAGTCATTGAAAAGAAGGCAGTGTCTAGTATGAATCTGACCAAAATCATAGAAAACGACCAATTTGATGGATATGAATCTTAATGTTTATCCAGGTCGTAAAAATGCAATTCTCACTTTTTTATTTTAATTTCCAAACAGAATCGCATTTTATTTATTCTTGCTGTTAAGCTTAAAGATGACCGTTTATAAAAAGAAAATTAAAAATAAAAGAAATGAAAGAATGCTTATGAAGACATTTTATGCCACTGGCAGAATTAATTAGTCCTCATATACTTGCACAACTAATTGTTATATATCTCATCTTTGGTGAGACGACCTGTCGTTACATCCACAACAGGGTTTGAATATCTTTGGTGTGATAACTTATCGTTACATCCATAACAGGGTTGGAATATTTTTGGCGTGATGACCTGTCGTCACATTCATAACAGGGTTTGAATATCTTTGGCGTGATGACCTGTCCTTACATTCATAACAGGGTTTGAATATCTTTGGCGTGATGACCTGTCGTTACATTAATAACAGAGTTTGAGTATCTTTGGTATGATGACTTGTCCTTACATTCATAACATTGTTTGAATATCTTTCTTTCGCGTGATGACCTGTCGTTACATTCATAATAGGCTGGAATGGAGGAATTTATAATCTGTCGTTTTAATTCTTGATGTCTGAACAATATTTTAAAAAGTATTATTTTAAAGAAGCAACTGTTAAATTTTAGTTGATTGCTTTGATGTTACCCAAACAGAAACAAACCTCGGGTATGTGCTATTGGTCCTTACGTTTCTGCTTATAAATTTGTTAGAATTTGTGATTATTTGGGGAGTCAGTGTTGGGAAGATATTTTTAAGTAATTAGTCAGTTTCTATAAGCATTCTGCCTTGCATCCGCATACTATTTCTTCCAAAACATGTTTAGTTTGGCTTGGGTTGTGTCCAAACTACATCAAACGTAGTTTGTAGTCCGTCACCCTCCTCTCTCAACCCTAGTGTAGTAACCTTGTTTCTCCTCTGATGATCATATCACCTGTAAGTCAAGGTTAGTCTGTATCACATTATTTCTTCTTAAATCTGACTTTTAATTCATGGAACGTAAAATATTTTCGGTGTTTGGCACAAGTATACGGCTTTGTTGTAATTGTAATATAAATACACGGTCAGCGCCGTAGAGAGCAATCACAGGCCCTGGGGTGAGAAACATCCGGGCCTCTCCGAATTCTTGTTCAAACAAACATTTTCTTTTAGAAAATTAAGAAGTGTTGTTTGGATTTATCCTCTTTTGCCCCCCTCCACCCCCATTGTCGACCCTGCGTACGATACTGATTGATTTCTAACGACAGCTTTCTATGCAAACCCATTAGAAACTCAGTACAAGACTCGAGTAACTCACGAAATGTAGATCCGTTATTATTTTTACCTGAACAGAGACATGATTTTAAATAACATCATTATAAGACATAAAATCCCATTTATTTAATCATAGACGTTTGCAATTTCTTGATATTACAACGATAGGTTGTTTCTAGCAAAATATCAGAAGTCAGAGTGCAATCTGAATCCTGACAAACATGAAGAAAATACTGTCAACGTAATTATGTCGACCTGTTTGTTTTCAGCCATGTTACTGACATCCTGCCTCTCAAAAACACGTAAGAAGAAAGACCTCTAGAAAAACTAAACTAGTTACCAATTCATCTTCCTGTACTATTGTCCTTCTGAGATAAGCTTATTTTAAAATCCCCAGCTCCTATTTATCCTGTTATCGTCATATCATTAACTGGCTCCAGACTTGAGGTAAACTGATACTATTAGAAATTGTTACCGTAATCGTCGCCAACTGTAATTATTGCCAGTCAGTAATTGGCACCTGAAGTAATTAACGACCAATAGCATGAAAAGGCAAAATATTGGAAGTATATTGGCTCCCAAAATAGTTTCATTCTGATATTGCAAGATATAGATATGATACATTTGTACGAGTGTTGTTTGGGATTTCCGAAGAAGGTGTCACTGGAATTAATTGGGTATCCCTCTTTGCCGCCAATTAGTAATGCCCACATTTACTCCCTTTGACCAAACTTTTTATTGAATATCTTGTATTATAAATTACCTTGCAATAAACTGTATAGAGGTTAATGTTGGGACATTGTCCATGACCTCACCAAAGGAGCAAAAGGTTGGAAAGCTGATAATGCAGTTGTTTGATTTTGTGTTTTACTACAGCTCTGTGGTCCTAAACTAAGTAACAGAAAAGAAGAAAAAATAAAACGTTTTGTAAAACTTTACAAATAATTTCATTCTCTAAGTTATAAAATGAACATTTAAGAGGAACTTGCAGTATTACGAATTAAATCCAAAATAAACATAAAAAGTTCCATACAAGTCCAAAAGAATCCAGTGTTGTAAAATAATCCAGGTCTTATAATGTGATGATGTACCAACAGTTTTGATGTATCATAATGTCATTGTCCAGAACTCCTTTTTGAATACATTCATAATAGTCCCATAATTAATATTTTAGTCAAATAAATACCCCTCCTCCCCCAAAAATGTTTCCTCTCAGATTATATTTAAATACAGCATTGAAAATATGCAGACTGTGATTAGAACAACAATATAGGAAATAAACAATGAATTAATTGATCAACTTCATCTCCTTATATACACACACCATGGCTGTATTATGACTCTTAAATCGCAATACTTCCTACGTGACATTTGTCACATTAACCAACGTCTCAATAGAACCCACATGACCGAGCCAGCCAGTGGAAAATTACCCCAAACTTGTGAAGAGGTTCACTATTAAAATAACTTTGCCAACATCTTTTTATTGCTCATACGCACTCTACGGAGTACCAAAAGGGAAAACACAATATATGCATAACAGAATATGCTTGTAACTTAACTATCTCATCAAATTCTTGTTCTCTAACATAAGCTGACAGACACCAATAAAAGGGTCATATTATGTTGACCTTCTATTCGCCAGTCAAATTATAGCTTCATTTTGATAATGTGAAAGCGTCTTTTGGAATTCTAGTATATCGTTTGTAACTCTGCCTAAAATGACACGCAACGCTTATCTGTTAGATTACTCAAAAATATATTGACAATGAATTCCAAACGTCAACAGAACATAAATGTCTATCGGCGCGTGTCAGATGATATCATTATTATATGTTATCATTATTAAAAGTAGATATTGATTTTTATCAGATTAGTATAACTTAATACTTTTGAATAATATAAACAATACATGAATGACCAGGGCACATTGTACGTTATATACGTTTCTATCCAGTGTTATTATATGAGGATTTGTTAATATGCTTCGTGAACACGCTAATTGTCTAGTTTTGAATAATAGCCTATTTAGCACTCAACAGTTCAGTATGTCTAGTCCTAAGGGAAGTATTGGATTGTAGAAACATTTATCACCACGTATCTTCCTAGCAGCTTGCAGACTTGTAAAAAGTACATGATTCGTATTTGATGCAGAAGGAAGTGAACAATGTGTGTCATACGAATTCGAGATCCATTTTTCGACTTCGCGATTAGCGGCTGTTCGATTTCTCTTATGTATCTTATCTCTCGCGCTTGTATATACCGCGTTGCCATAGTGACAAAACAAAATGTTTACCTCACGAGTGAATTATTTCGGTGTTCAGGGGCGCGGACATGATTTGTCGGCCCTAGGAACAATTCTGCAGTAGGCTGCTGTGAATTATGAATTGTGACGGGGGGTAGGCCCTCAGAATTTTTGTCCTAGATGTTTTACAATATCAGTGGTCCTGCCATATAAACAAAACATTCAACACTCGTGACAATATAATGTTTCAGCTTGTGAAATATTTTCGTATGTATGCTAAATAAAACTTAGGTTTCTTCTTTCAAGAATATTTTTAAAGGCAAAAGCAAGTAAATTGCAAATTATTACCACCCTCATTACCACATCGATAAAATGATGTTCCTAAAGTTTACTTTAAGCTTTGGACAGCGACATTTTACAAACTTACATTGTACATATCAAGCTTCAAATTGTGTTTTTTGTCAAACCAATGGCTCTATTCATATGAAAATGAAGACATCTGCTTTTGTGTTAACACATTTGAACGCGGATTGATACTACTGGAGCGGATGAACTAGAAGCATAACAAAGCGGTTTTATCTGACAGACATAAGATCGCAACATCTTTAAAGAAATGTAATGATTGTGAGATTACTTCAATGAATTTTCGTTTTTTTTTATAGTTGTTTTAATCATTTAAATGTACATTTTTGTCTGATCTTTGCAAGCTTGCAGTCTAGCTAGGTAGCTATTTTCCATATCCAAGTTTCAATTGTGACTTAATTTCGTTTTGCAATGAACGCCTGATTTATCCAAGATCATCAAATGAATAAATTTGTTTCATAAAGTTCCAAGGCTGAGATGTACTACAGTTCAGATAAACATCACGTGATTCAACAAGGCGAACATAGGTCCTAATTAGATAGTGTAAATCAGCTGATTTGTTTACAGATAAAGTATTTCGAAATACCAAGAATAATTCATTCAAAGTATTGTATGTAATTTTCTTATTTGCATATTATCTTTCTATATAAGTGAATTTTTAAGCGAAATTAGACATTCTTAATAGTATTGTTAGTGTTTTGGAAGATTTACATTGAAAGTATTGATTAACTTATTTCAATATAATCGTTCGTTGGAATTGTAGTGCTTAAGCACTCATTTATAGACTATTTGGATAAATACTAGCTATATTGGAATCACCGTGAATTCATTAAAAGACATTTAGGAATTATATCAGTGGTTTTCTTCTCTACTGTTGACACTTATCGGATTTCTCATAACTATTGGAATCGATAGATCTTTCGGAATTTTAAGAATTCATTCACCACACTCTAAGTTGTTCTTAATTCTTTCACTTTCTATTTTAGAAAAATAAATTCACATTTTTCAATTATACAAAACGTATTACTTTTGTTCTTTCTTGCAACGCACTTTAATACCATAGAGTCGAAACAGTCCTGATTTGGAGCGCGCGCGCGCGCGCAAGCGCACGAGAGAGAGAGAGAGAGAGAGAGAGAGAGAGAGAGAGAGAGAGGTCAGACTGGTTCTGCATGACTAGGGTAGATTTACTTCCTAAATGGAAAAGGAAAGTAGTTCCACTGACATATTTCAATACGAGATACGTAGCAAACATCAGTTTTTTCATCATAATAAATGTTATCAACACCTGAACAACACATTTTTTAAAGTGAATCAATTTTCTGACACAGAGCGAACACACACCACCTGATACTTCAAGGAACCAAACGGGTATACGCTACTGTTATAAAGTTTGTAACTCTTGCTAGGCTAATTATTATCTGGTTATGTTTATAGGAAATAAAATATTAACTCAGTTGGGAAACCTTGTACAATATATTATAATATAAACCTTTAAATAGACTAATTCAAATAACCATTTGAATTGACATCGTTCCGGGGACGACTAGATCAGCTACTACTAATACTGTCGCTACGAATATTGCTATTCTTGCTATTACTGACTGCTACGATTGCTGCTGCTACTATTACTGCTGTTGCTACAAATGCTTCTGCTACTACTATTATGCTACTATTACTATTGTTACCGCTACCACTACTGCTATTAATACAGATGCTAATATCAAACTTATCATCACTCCTGCACGGTGCTTGTTTCTTCTTTTATTAAATCTATGTTTTACAAGTAAAAGAATTACTCATGTCAAACTATACACTAATTATTTTATAGTACTGATGACATTCATTAATTTTCAGTATTGAATCTTCGCCAATTTTCAATTCAATTAACATTCTTTGCATGGCATAAATCTCACCTTATATCTATTTTAATATCACATAGGGAAATTCAATTATCACTAGAACTAAATGCGTATATTATTTCTGGCGTATGAGATATTATTTTTTCTGGCGATGGGCATCCATCGATTTGCCAATTTTGCATCGCTGCTGGCTAATGGACCGTGTGCCAAACTCAGCAGCCGCAGGGGTTTATGGTTACAGGATAGACCAAACACAGCTGTTTCTCCCCAAGGCAAACCACACCGAAAATGCGTACACATACCACTGTACTTAACATTCCTTCTTTGACCATAGTTTGGTGAATTAGTATTTGTATACTGTAAATGTCATTATACATATTCAGGATATTCCCTGAAGAAAGAGAAGCTATACATTGCACAACAAAAAGGAGATTCGTTTAACTATGTATTTAAACGAATTACGACAATTTCTTCCTTCTAAAGACCTCAGATACATCCAAGTATTCCCTTTTCTCCGCGTAAGCTTGAAAGTTTTCTTAATGGCTTTATATATTTTTCTGAAATATTGGAAATGATTTTCTTTATAAAATGAATTTTTTTTCCCCAAGTTGGATTCTCTTTGTTTTGCATCATTCTATATAATTTACTGTTTATTGTTTATTGGTGTGGTCCCTCTCAGACTTGCATCACAGAAGGGATCCGCTAGTGCCGAAAGTTAAAATATTTTGTGTTTTTGTTTTCCCCCATCGTGTAAGTGTTATTTGTATTACGTCTATTAGAATTTCGATTTAATTAAATTTGATCTAGGGTTTATACACCGCGCTGCTCTAGTGTTTAGAATCTCCTTGGCTCTGGCTGGTCTTGGAGTTTTGTTACAAAGAGTGATCCTTGCCAGAGGTCAGTGTTGTCCGGTGTTTGCTATATGTGTGTGCTATTTGTTTTGTAAATGATCCTTTTTTCTTGTTTTTTTTGTATGGAATGGCTCTTAGAGATCAAATTCTTTAAATTGTTATTTAATTAATGGTTCTGTTATGGCTTCGGTAGTTCATTATAATTTACTGATTTATTTGTTGGCTTATGGTCTGCAGTGGTTCCAGAGTTTAATTAGGCGTTGGTTCTTATAGTTTATATATTGTTGTTTTTATTATTATTTTATTATTACTATTATTATTATTATTATTATTATTATTACTATTATTATTATTATTAATTAATTAATTAATTAATTAATTAAAACCCGTTTGTTATATCCGCATAAGATCCATATTATGTAAGAAAATTAATAGTAATATTAAAGTTCACGAATAGTGTGAAAAGGGAAATGACTCGTTGTTTGTTCATATATCTCTAACAAATTTAATATTTTCCATATATGTTTTGCTAAATAGTATTATTCTTGTTTGCACATTATGTGAAATTTTACAGGGAGAATATATCTGTTTCATTGCCAGTATATTTACACGATGTTTTCTGTGTGGTGAGGGTGGGTTTGACGTGGCGACAAAAACAAACATCGTGCAAGGTTTATACTATCTGAAGTCACTGTTTAATTGATGTAATGATACGTTTTCAACTTGAAGCAGATTTTAGATTTATGGTTATAATTGAAGTATCAAAGCAATCTTTAGATATTTGGTTTTAACAGAATTATTGAAGCAATCTTGAGATTTATGGCTACATCTGCAGAATCAATTTAAGTTATAAAATAGTAAATGTGTCTTATATTTTTTTTTATATAGAAAATATGCATCTTGTTTAATCCTGGAGCGTAATGTCTATGAAAAGTAGACAGTATGCCTATCTGGGCTGTGTTTGGTATCCCTGTCACCTGACACCCAAAGAGGCTGCTGTGTTGGACTCCCTGTCAACTGATACTACAAGTCGCTGCTGTGTTTGGTCTTCCCTATCTCCTTACACAAAATGTTTCCCTGTCACCTGAAACCAAATATATGATGATGTCTGGTCTCCCTTGTGACATGTCACACAAATGTCTGCGGAGTCTTAAGTTGGTCTTTTTGGTCTCCACGTGAGCTTCGTTCGATATCCTGGCACTACAAGAGTTTCTGGCATTACAGAAGCGCTTCCTATTCACGTCGGTAATAGAACAGCTGTGAAGGTTGTTCATTAGGAAATATATTTGACTTGTCTTTCAAAAGCATGTGTTGTAAGGTACAACTGCAAAAGCTGCACGCATCTTCTAATTAGGTTTACAATGGTATCATTTAAATGCCACACGCTAAGTCTATTCCCACTAATGAGGCATCACTTAAATAAATGACTATAATTATGTTTTCCTAATTAAGTAATGCAACAAATTCCATTAATCAATGTGCTCATGTCGACAATATTGTAGAGACCAAGGCTACTTAACCTAAGTAGGCTTCTATCTCTTATCTGTGCAACCAGCATATCACCAGCAAGAAAGACGATGCCTTTACCAAAACATAAAATAAAAAAATAATGCAAGTAGAACACAAGCTATTGAGTTGATATGTTGCATATGAGTTTAATTTTAATTTTTTTTTATACAACATTATTTCGATTTCGTGACCACTGTGTATGGAAAAATAACACGGTATCATCAAATCAGGATAAACAACCGTGGCAATATATTAATGATTGCGATGACATACCGTAAACCCCACACGCACAAACTGGGAGAAGACACAATGCAGCAAATGTGAGTAGTTCTCCACTGTACTGTTAAATGGGTGAAATTCACCAGATTTATTTTTAGCGTACAAGAACTATGGCTAAGTTTAGAGTTCATGTCAAGGCCTTTTCGAATGTCAAGGCCGTTTCGACCGACATTTGGAAGTCAGGCTTGATGAGTGTCTAGGCGTTAAGCTGATGTGGTTGTGTTATTGTTGCTGTTTTTATGCGAACTCGGTATATCACATCTAAGGATATAACAAACTGACGCGTTCAACAATATATATAACAACATGAAATCGTTCCTGCATGGAACAGATTAAAGCATTTTTTATTTTAGAAAATAACATAAAAGATCACGCATATAACTGATCTGATCAAAGTATGGAACTATGCCCAAATATGATTAATAGATGGAATTATAAATAAGTATGGTTGGCATTTGTATCAATGATATAATCAAAATATGAAATTTATAAACAGGTGTGATAGATAAATGGTTCATCAAGAAGTATGTTGGCTTATAAATGGTTTTCGATTGAATAGTGAGATTGAATTTGACTTACACATCTATAGGGAATTCAATTCAAATGTTTTGAAAATGGAACGTATGATGTTTATCCCGTCCACGAAGTGGCATGATTCCGAATCCACGCCTGCCGTCCAGTGGCGAAGGAACAGAATCGCATGGTCCGTTTCTTTCAGCCTGTCAAAGGATCCCTCGAGAGCCTGCTTGTCTCTTGGACCCTCTGGTACACAACCTTTGTCCCCTCAAACTGAATAAACTAATCCGGCCTTGAAACAAATATCACCATTTGCCTTAGCTACGATGTCGTAGCCTCAACTTGATTTGTTGTGGTTGAGGCTACGAACTGATCCCATATAATATAACGGAGCAAATAAAATCATCACTAAAGTCAGAAAAACAAACAGTGTAGAAATCTACTACATAAGAATAATCATATTGTGAAAGAAGAATGGCTTATTTTGAATTTATTAAGCCCGTACACGATAAAATAAATTGGCACGGTTACACTAACCTCACTGTGTTCGAAATGACAGATAACGCGAAAGTCTCGCCGTGACCCCTTTTCTACGTAAGGCTTGCCAGACCATATTTGGATATTCTACGCAATGTTATTATCAATGAAGTGGCGAATAATTTCTTTTTGGTGAAGAAATTTGAAAGTCGCCGATAAACCGTATTTACTTTTAATGCGCAGAATTTCTGACTCACACCGCACCAAATATTTACTACTATTTGTTTACGTTTCCAAATAAGGCCTCAATGTCCTTATATGGCACACAAACAAACGAGGCTGAGAACGGAAGTACTCATTATTTGAACTAATATGGCGGACGATTTAAACGAAAATATCGGATAAAAAGGTAAACGAGATTTTGCAACTATTTCTACAATGATTTTCCACATTTCCGGTATTAAATAAGAGGACTACTCAATTTATTGGATTATATTCAAGGAATATGTTCAGATTGTTATTATAGGGCTAAAAGAGCGCCGGGTGTGATTCACACCCGGCTTGCTCCATTGACACGTATTAGCTCATGTTAGTACCCTGTCCACGAGGTAGGAGTAAGGGTACTAATATTAGTACTACATTTGCCTTAGCACCCGGGTCGCACAAAACCCATGAGCTCGACAACAGCTGAAAATGCAATGGCTGATAGGTGTAATACGTTTGATAAGGTTAAGTGCGAATCCAGTGATAAACATTATGTATGCACAAACAAGAATCGACTTTGTTACACATTATATTCTTTGATAAGAACAGCTGGACGAGCTTGTTATTATTATAACCACGTTCGTACGGGAATCTGTCTCCGGCTAGAATAATCGCAATCTCTTATATAATGAAGATGGTAGTTTTAAATTACCCCACTTTGTATCGTTATCTAATTTTCCATTTTTATAGGATTCTAAAGTATTTGAACTCATACATAACTTTCGCAGAATGCCTGTAACAAACGTTTGTCACGTTGGGTAAATAGATGGAGGAATATCATTAAGATGTCCTATTGAAATAGGAGTTAAATTAATTGCAAAATCATGTTTGAAAATAATGATATGTTGTTGTTGCTATTGTTTTTGTAGGGTTTAGCGCCATTTTCAGCACAAAAAGGACTATACATGGCGGCCAGTAACAATGGTGGAGGACCAACCAGGAGAAACCTGGGGAAAAATCACCGACCCACGAGAAGCTACTGGCATGCTTTCTCACGTACGGAGCCAAAAATTCACCAAACACGATAAACTAACGTTGTAACATCCATTTGTTAGAAGACAGACAGACCCAACATGCATTATGTTACAAACAGAAAGACTCATCTGTAAAAAACTGTGAACCAATTTTGAAACAGTACATTTTTCCATGCATTTCAAAATGGCGCCACAATGCTAAATGCTTAACCCTGTTTAACATAGGACATCCAACCATTTATCCTCAAAGTGGCACACCAAACTACTGAGAAGGTATATACAATAATGATTTTACTTACTAGCGAGGACAAAAATCATCATATTTTGAACGCAAGTCTCAAATTATTTGCATGTTTATACAGAGAAAACGCATTCTTTAAATCACAAAACGCTTTTAGCATTGGAAAATATAATTTGCAAGTCAAAACAAATGAAAAGTTGACCTATATACAAAGTGTGGAATGCTTTCGTTTTCATTTTTAAATAGCATGTTCGTCTTTTCCCTTTACTTCAGTATCTAAGCTGTGTCTTATTCATATAGGCTGTGCATAAGATACTACTTGCATTAACTTATCTACTGTCTTTAACGTTCTCCTATATTTATTCTAGTTAATGTAAATTACTTGGCTCTGTGCCATAAAAAAGCAGACGGAATTTCATCTTCGTCAGTTTTCTTTCCTGTCATTGTTTGGAGAAGAACGTCATACGCATATTCTCCATTCAGTTTAATTGTTGTCATTAATTTCTTCAAGTCCTTTTCAATGCGTTTCGCCTGTCATCGGACTAAATGTTAAAAGGTATTGTGAATTACACCTGTGGATCTTCAGAAAGCTTTGTATTTTCCCACAGCCTCTTCTAAAATAATGTTCACCTGTAAAAAAAAATGTTTCAACATTGAAAACACGAATTTCTGTAGATAAGACATAGATAGATTGTAGCATTTTGCAGATAAAACCAGTCTAAATTTCACTTTTTGTGTATGCAGAAACCAGCTTTGCAACGGTATGTCGACACCACGGTAAATGAATTTGGCATGTACCCTTGGGGCACACTCCTGTATAAATCTCTCTCACAGAAAAACCATAAATAAGCAAAAACATATCTACATATGTCAAGGAGAGAAGACAATTATTTGACTAGTACAGACGCTTGTTACATAATAATGGTGTAGATTTTTAGCGTGTTTTAAAGATTGATAAAAGCATCTTGAATACGTTTGTGGATTTGCAGTAAGCCAATTTAGGGGTTGCTTGTATATTCATTGCATCAGAGATGGATATCCATGTAATGATCTGCGTAGTAACAAGAGAAAAATCAAAAATTAAAATCCAAAGTGTGAATAAGATATTCTAAGTTAATCAAAGACACATCACGGAAATATGACACACCAGATTACTGTTGCAAAGACACATCGCGAAAATATAAAATAACCGGTTACTGTTGCAAAGACAGATCGCGAAAATATGACACACCACATTAATGTTGCAAAGATACATCGCGAAAATATGACACACCATGTTACTGTTGCAAAGACACGTCGCGCAAATATGACACAACAAGCGGCTTAAACCAATCACTTTCGGAATTGACAACCACACTGCAATACACGATCTGTTACAGACATACCTTTTAAAATTAAATAATTCTTACCATTATTTACGCATTCACTCACGTAAATTACTAGTGTCTTTTGTAGTTCGTCATGGTGTTAAGAGTGTTATGCTTATTACTCGCATTACAAGAGCAATGAAATATACAGGATATAATTTAATGTTATACCACTTCCATATTACCAAAACATATGGTGCTATAACATCTCCTTTTGTAGGTCAATACCAGCTCGTTTACCACATCATCAGTCGAGTTGAAGCCAACTAGAGAAGCATCGAACACTTTCAGTCTCAAATTCTATTAGAAATAGTCATGTCAGCTTGCATAATTCCAACCCTTTAGGTGTTAATTGCTTGTCTTGTCTGTTTTCGGTTTTCCTCTGACAAAGACTTAGAGAGGTGTAGTAGTGTACTCACGCAACTTTCATTTATATGATAAATTTAATCTTCTAGATGTGATTTTTTAAAGGTATTATGTCAAATACATCGTCAATAATGAAAATAATGACCACAAAACATCGATTTTTTTATCGCACAAGGAAAAACGCTCCTTGCTGACTACGCGTTTGGCGATTTCCGTAAGACAAAGGAAAAAATGATGTGCTGTAGGGAACTGTGCATTTCTATTTTTTGTTGCTAGTTGCATTTAGTAGATGTTACAGTGCGTCATCTGACCAGTGACAGGCGAGATAGTCTGCAGTGACCATTTGAGAATAATCAGCAAATTTGTAAACTTGAAGAAAGTTATTTTATTTCATGTATCCTGGTTTTCTTTTTCTGTTACTTATTTCATGTTTTCAGAGTCAATGCCTTTGGCATTAAAATTTGATTTTATTACAACCAGTGCTAGGAAGCTAAATGAATCAAATGCGAACATGAACAGACAGCAATGTGTTTTTAATGTCATAGTATATAATCTGTTCAAGAAATGAAATTACAGAGGATTAAAGAGTTTTTCATGAGAATTTCCAAGATAATGAACGAATTGTTTTTAGCAGGATCTGTTATTAAAATGAAAGGTTTAGGTAAAAATTCCACACTCAAGTAATGTGATAGTACTGATACGTTTTGTTAATAAAGGAAGGATTTTATGACATGGAATTTTAGGCATGATTTGTACATGCATATAAAGCAATCACTTGTCCCAAAGTTGACCCTGATAGTGGCACCATAACTACTGTAAGAATATTTTGCCTACAAGTGTTCATGTACTCTGACAGGATTTCTTTTCAATTTCCATTATGTGTTACATATATCTGATTTAATTCATATTTATTTTAATTTAATTGTTTGTCAGTTTTAAATATTTTATTCTATTATCTGCTATTATAATGTAAATTTATTCACTGGAGATGACATTTTTCCAGAAAATTGATTGACCTGAATCATTCTTTTTTTAAACACCAGGTGTTGATTTAAATCCTGACCTTGTTTCAGAATTTGTAGCAACCTTCGTAAACAGGTTCTATTTTATTTTAAAATGATTGGTTTTCGTCAGGGTCATTTTTGGTGTACGTGACATAAACATGCCCCCCCCCCCTTTCGATTTCGCAATTCTGGTTTTTCCATTACTGCAAATTTTTAGTTTTAATAGAGATGCGTAGAGAGAGATTTCTCAGTTCTGGGCTTGTCACACTGATGTCAAGTTATTTTGTTATAGCTAGATTTTGAGTTACAATTTTCTTCAGATCCGTTGGATTTCAAAAGGATTAATTCTTTTTTCTCTGTAAATATTTTGAGGAGTGCTCACACAGAAATTTTGGAAAGACGTTGCTTACAAATTTAATTTGGATTTCCAACACCGGAGTGTCATTATTTGTTTTTCTATAAGGAACTGTAAAAGACAACACAGTACAGACTACAGCATACGCAATCATCATCCATCTTGAATTTTCCATCAGGATTCGAACTTGAAATTATTAGAACATTTATTGCTAGGACTTTTGCAATTTAATTCGTGGAATATTCTTGGATTATTTTGGATTTGATTCTTGAAACCGTAAGTTCTTCTCTTTTCGTTCATTTTTTCAGACTTTTTCCAGGGAAATAAATTATTTGTTAAACTTTAAAAAGCTTGTTTTCACTCTTTCTGTGTTACTGTTTATTCGAGCCTAAACAGGTAACATATAAATTGGGCGCTCATCATAAGGATAATTTTTAATTTTAGATTGAATATTTCAGAGAACATTGTTTTTTAAATCTGAATTCCCCATGTTTTTGAAATTTTTAGTGAAATCGGGAAGCTTTTTTTAACATATCATCAAAAGCAGAGAACTTTTGTTTTGAATTTTACTCAGGAGTGGTTGGAAATTTTGAAAATGGAGGTACAGCTAGAAAAGTTGGAATTAGAGATAAGACAGGTTCAGTTTTAGATATAAAGGATAGAAATGGAAAGAGAGATGAAAGCAAGACGAATGCAGTTTCAGAAAGAGAGAGATCAAAGACAAATTCAGTTTCAGAAAGAGACAGAAGTAAGATGCATGGAGTTGCAAAAAGAGAGTGAGGAGAGAGAAAAACAAATGCAAATGCAATTGCAATTGGAAAAAGAAAAAGAACAAATGAAATTGAAGAAAGAAAAAGAACAGATGTTATTAGAAAAAGAACAAGAAAAGTTACAATTTGAGAAAGAGGAGAGAGACAGACAGATGCAAAGAGAGACGAATGAAAGGGAATTTCAAATTCGGTTACAAAAATTAGAGGTAGCAAAGGAAAAACACTCCCTTACTTTTGATATTTTAAGAAATATCAAGTTAGTACCTCCTTTTCTGGAAGATGACCTAGACATATATTTTTTTTTTTAGTTTTGAAAGAATTGCTGAACGTTTTAAGTGGCCATGTTAAACATGCAGTTAATTTAGTTGTACCTGTCCCAGTCATTGAAGATTCAAGTGAAGGAATATCATCAGAGTCTACTGACACTGGAGTGACAAATCTTCGGAATTCAGAAATTATGAAAGATCTGGACCAGAAACTTTCATATTTGCAAGTGCAATAAAAAAAATGAACTTAAATTATTTGAATGTGAGCACTTATTTCCAGATGTTCCTACAAGGACAAACAAAATTTTCCATGACGTTGTAATTGTAAATTCTAAACTTGTCAAACAACACCCGTACAGGATGATCCCTCTCAAACAGGAATACTTGGAAAAGGAAATTCAGTATTTGCTGGAGAATGATTTTGTAGAACCCAGTGAAAGTGACTGGAGTTCACCATGCATACTTATTCCTAAACCAGATAAAACTTTCTGTATGTGCACTGATTATAGGAAGGTGAATAATGTGACAAAAACAGATTCATTCCTATCACCAAGAATTGATGACTGTATTGATGATATCAGGAATGCCAAGCATGTCACCAAATTTGACCTTCTTGTAAAGATTTTGGCAGATTCCACTAACGGAAAGAGCAAAGAAAATTTCAGCATTCGTGATTCCAGATGGACTTTATCAATATAAAGTAATGCCTTTTGGGATGAAAGGGTCGCCAAGTACATTTCAACGCCTCATGAATATGATTACATCTGGTCTAGACAATTGTGAGTCATCGATGATGTCATCATCTACAACGACACCTGCAAAGAAAGTTGAGCAACAGTTCGGAAATTCTTTGATAGACTCACAGATTCATGTTTGACAATTCATTTATCTAAACTTGAGTTCTGCCGTGCAAGTGTTAAATTTCTGGGATACATCGTGGGACATTGACAAGTTAAACCTATAGATGCTAAGGTCAAGGCTATCTCTGAATTTCCCGTGCCTGTAAATAAAAAGCAACTGATGCGATTTTTGGGTATGGCCGGATACTATCTAAATTGTGTTCCAATTTTTCTATAATTGCTGAACCCATAACAAATTTACTGAGTAAGAAAAACAAGTTCCTTTGGACTGAAAAATGTAAGGAGGCTTTTGACAAGTTGAAAGCCATTCTTAAAAGTGCGCCGATTCTTACAGCTTCAAATTTCATCCAATCTTTTATATTGTCTGTTGATGCAAGTGATGTTGGGGTTGGAGCAGTTTTGATTGAAGAAGATGAAAGTGGTATTGATCATCCAGTGTGCTATTTTTCCAAGAAATTAAATAAGCACCAAAGGAATTATTCAACAATCGAGAAGGAACGTTTGGCTTGATATTGTCATTACAACATTTTGAAGTTTACTTTGGTTCGGCTCCTTCCTCGATTGTTGTATTTAGTGACCACAACCCTCTTACTTTCATCGGCAACATGAAAAATAAAAATCAAAGACTTCACAAGTGGAGTTTGTTATTGCAAGAATATAATCTTGACAGCATGCACATCAAGGGAAAAGATAATTTAATAGCAGATGCACTTTCCCGTGTATAGAAATGTATTATTTCATGTACAGTCTTTGTAATTCATAAGAGTACTTCTTATGTTTTTCTTAGAACTCAGGTATAATTAACCTATGGTAAAAAGAAAGCTTTATGATATAAATCTTTTTTTTATGGGGGAAGCTGTTACATATATCTGATGTTATTCATATTTATTTTAATTTAATTCTTTTTCAGTTTTAAATTGTTTATTCTATTATATGCTATTACAATGTAAATTTATTCACTGGAGATGATATTTTTCTAGAAAATCGATTGACCTGAATCATTCTTTTTGTAAACACCGGCTGTTGATCTAAATCCTGACCCTGTTTCAGAATTTGTAGCAACCTTCGTAAACAAGTTCTATTTTATTTTAAAATGACTGGTTTTCGTCAGGGTCATTTTTGATGTACGTGACATAAACACGATCACGTTACCCCCCTCGATTTCGCAATTCCGGTTTTTTCATTACTGCGCATTTGTTAGTTTTAATAGAGATGTGTTGAGAAAGATGTCTCAGTTTTGGGCTTTTTACACTGACGTCAAGTTATTTTGTTCTAGCCAGTCTTTGAGTTATAATTTTCTTTGGCTGGCGTTATCTAGAGAATGGCCTCCCTCGATATTATAGCCCGGCGGGAGTGAAAAAAGAATGGAATTTCAACAGAGAACTGAGCAAGAATACTGGGGTGAAACAAAGCCATACGAGACTCCTTTGACAAAAAAATAACAAACTTAATTAGAACAAATTAATAACGGCAATTCCAATTCAAGTTAGATTATGTCAATATCATTTAACAGGTGTGTCTAATTTGGATTTATTTCATTATCAAACTGAGAGGTGAAAAAAGCGCATTGTCCACGATTGATTGCATCACCTTCCTTCCCTTTGACCGTACATCAACGTATCCTAGTTGATCCTTCCTAAACTCTATGCTTTGCCCCTTCGTGAACTTCCTTGTCCCTTTATTCTGACTTCGTCCTTCTTTCTTTCCCCGGACTTCTGTCTTCAGACTGTCTCGTCTTTCTTTTAGAAAGCCTATTGCTGTTCTCTTTCAGAACTTGTGCGTCCTAGCACTAAACCCGTCTTTCTTTTTACAAGACGACCACCTGGTCCCTTTCTTGTTTTACGAGGAAATCACTAATCTCTTTCTGCTTTCCACGGAGTCGACTACGTTTCCTCTTCTATGCAATTTTCCTCAGGTTTAGAAAGATCGGAATCTGTGAACGACAGTGCGTGACAAATTCTCTTTGAAAAAATGATAATTGGACATAGGTTCCTACCAAGCGGTTAGGGTTGGTAGCTCAAATGTTTACTATCTAAGGACCGTGTTAAGATACCCCGGTCAATTTCACTGAGTTGGAATTCTGTCCCTTTGAAGTTTACTCTGACATGGGGGGGGGGGGGTGGATGAACGAAGAAAGTTGGAAGTGACCCTTCACAAAGACTTTTCTGGCTTAAATGCAATTATATTTTAATGCTCAATGCATCCAACTTTAACGTTCGCTGCAATTCAAAATTCGACACTTCACGCTTTTGTACCACACTAACATAACAATCAGCAATGTAATATAATGTATTATTATTATCATTCTCGAGATTTGTTTCCCCATAAATGTGTATACTTACTTTGTCACTAGTATTATACACCTAGAGCCAGAGAGAAAATATATGCTTGCTGAACATCTGGATACACCAGGTCTATGATTACTTTTTCTTTTAAATAAAATTCTTTAATTTTACAATCTGTGGAGGGTAGTAAAGAATCACACCCAAAGTACATTCGGGGTCTGCATTTCATTTTAAAAGAACAGTCTTGTCATAAAGTTAATAAAGTATTTATTTCTACACCTCTCACAGTCTGATTCTTAAATGTTTAACTTTTAACACCTCTTGTTAATGATGAATCATGCCCATATGACAATCTGTTCTGAAGACATCCAACGTTCGCCCAATTAGTGCCGTTCTCTTTTCATTATGAAATTGAAATATAGTTAACGAAATAATGATAATAATTGCCATAATGATAATAGTAATTACCTGAATGAATAGCCCAGTCACTACTCAGCCTCATTATGCCCTGTATCCTCCTTGGGGTCCTTGTCCACATTAGAGTCTCGTTCGGGGTTAAATTGCTAGTGTCTAACTTCAGCGAGCAGAATTTTCTTGAGATTTATTATGTTCTAGGAGTTGACCTTCTTCACACGACTAATTTGAGCATGAGAATCATCACTGAATTCAGCCATCACCACATAACTAAACGTGAGGGACTTCCCGACATTAAGTCACTTCTGGAAATTCTATTATCACCGGAAGTATACAAATATTTCCGGAGTGTTTTCCGTAAAACATTGATAAACGCATACATTATCTTCATTTTCTTCTCTCTGTGATAAAATATTCATTTTTAATACACATTCCTGAGTTATGTAGCGAAAAATGAACATTCTGATATATACTGTGTATTACACTCTAGTAGACTTTTAATATTATTGCAATTTATTGATTTAAGAAAGAATTACAGATTAGTGTTAATTTATTGAAATAAAATGAATGCAAACTGCAAAAAATTACTTAAAATTATTTAATTACATAATTGGAATAAAGTAAAGAAAATGAATAAAATGACGTACAGTAGTTGCAATCTAACACAGAACTGAAGAGTTACAATTTAATTCTTTTGTCTGAACAGTTCACAGTTTGTGGTTTACTTTTTGATAAACATAAAATGCATACAATTGCAGATTGGTATTTTCATTGTCACTTTACCCTGTGTCGTTCGAAATGAACTGCCTTGAAAATCACATGACGGAACTTACTTCATAGTTTTTTTTTAAAGAAGATAAAATCATCAACATAGTTTGGTTTCAGGGCTGAACGCTGTGCATTTATTACAGATCAAGCAGTGGAGAAAACCCTCTCAGAAAGGGCACATATTTAAAATAAGGATTTAGCAAGCTTAGCTAATCTAAGAAATCTCCGCTCGTGATTTTCCACCAATGATGAGGATTGAAATTAAAGAGAATCGAAGGAAACACTATATAGTTCTTAAGCTCTTCTTCTAGTTCTTCCATTTGTGTTTTTGAAGTCTCAACACCAGTTATGTAGACATCACCAAGAAATTCTTGCATGCTAGAACAACAGGTACCTTTATATATCATATAACTCTGACCAATGTCTGACTTGAGCTTCTTGCAAACTGGTTGAGCATCTCTAGCAGCAGAAGTGACGGACACACATAACGGCTCGGTTAGCTGTGGTAAATGTGGCAGTTCTGACTGCCCACTAAAACCCACAGGTGAGTGATCTCTTCACGTTCAGCCTTCACTCTAACAATGGTTTCTGATGAATTCTGCAAAATGTTGGTGAAGGTTTCATTCATTCGGGCATCGTTGAGGAAAGGTAAGGCTTTAAAGCGTGGATCCAAGGCAGCAGCAATAGTGAGAGTTTCTTCTTGATTGGTTTATCTATCCTGAAGATCATCAACCACAACCCTTTTCATCTTCGCTATGTTGGAAAATGCTGTCAATCAGTTTCCGATGAAGAAGGATTGTAACAGAAATGGTTGGAATTTATTCAGCACAAGGAGTGGTTGTTACCACTTTAAGAGGTTTTATACAAAACATTACCTCATCTGCCAGGCAAATGCCATCATCTGACAAAGTGTTCAGATCTTTCGCTTTTATTTTAGTAAGATCTTTGGATCTCAACACGGCAATTACCGCACATTGCATTTCAAGAAACCTTGAACTCATGTCATAGGTACTGTTCCTTCTAGTGGGCACATCAGCTATAAGCTTATGATCCGGTAGACCCAGAAATTCAGCCTGCCTTCTCAGTTTTAGCTGCTGCAGTTGTACTTTAGTGTAAGAACCTAACTATTTGAAGAATCCTGCTGAGGAGAATTTCAATGCGTTTGATCTTGAGACACGTTTGTGCAGCCACATTTATTGCATGTGCACAACACTTGATGTGAAAGGTGCATCCTATAAAAGTCCCTGCCTTGTCCAAGTTAGATGCATTATCTGATACAATAGGTGGTATGGCGTTAGACTGTATTTCCCATTGTTTGAGGGCCTCATAAAACACAGCAGCTATATTCTCACCTGTGCGCCTTTCATACATGGGCCGAATTTGAGGAACATAGTCCATCAGCTCCCAATGTTTATTAATGTCAGTTGACGAGATTGTCAGATATGATTCAGTTGACCTCATGTCCAACTATCTGTTGTCAATGCAACCTTCTCAGCATTTCGTTGGTCTTGTTATCATGGCCTTGATCTGAGCATATTTTTAAGGAATGATGACCTCTGCAAACTTGCTTTCTACCTGGAACATTATTTTGAGGGTCGGGTCAAATGTATGTAAAGGTCTCTAAACTCTGGCGAATCCACTATTCGGTATGGATGCATGTCCTTTATTACAAATCTGCACTTCTTGTCAGTTATATTTAAAGCATGAGAAGAATGCGAAGGGTATTTCCCACCAATGAGCCCGTGGTAAGGTTCTCTGGATTAGCTGCGACTTTTTCGCTTTAAAAAGATTGGGAGTATCTTCACATGATGAACTCGCATTAGCAGGGATCAGTGATATACTGTCCATCATCATGTAATTACCACATTTCCTGGGATGGTGCTTGTTCCTTTAGGCTTTGGTACGCTAGATTAGTGGTTCCACTAGAAAACTTAACATGAGCGTCACATAGTCGGCAAACAGCAATTGCCTCAATAATTTTCCCATCTCTTTTACTTTTTCTTAATACAAGATAAGTCCATATGTCAGACCTTGCTTTTGAATTTTGTACCATGCTTGAAATACTTGTAGCGCAAGGTACATTTTCGTTAGTCATCAATGTCAGCAAGGTGCTTATTTGTTGATGAAGAGAAATTAAAGCTTCATAAGGATGAAGATTAACGTACATTAACATACATGTAACTTTGGATTACCCATGCTGCAATTGCCCAGTAAACGAAATAGAAATATTACTGAAGCTGATAACCGCAGGTAAAGGTATGGAATTCAGTAGGTCATTGCCAATCAGAAACATTAATTAGTAGTGAAATATGGGTAATATTAATTTATAGTAATAATAAAGTTCGTTTGATACTTCTCATCAAAATTAACGTCAATATCTCACTGTATCGATATAAGAAAGTTATATCGCGATTATTGTATCGTCGGTTGTGGCACATGTACAATTGTGCGCACGCGACTATAATTAAACTCAACAGCAACGTATCGTCGGTTTAATACCACAATTTACCGCTATTTGATATTATCGCGCACCCCTAATATATATATATATATATATATATATATATATATATATATATATATATATATATATATATATATATATATATATATATATAACATAAATTGTAAGTGACATTTTTTATATAAAGAAATATTTTAGATTAAAAAGGATATTGATCTACATGTGATAAATATAAATCCTCCTTTTTAAAGAAAGTCTCAGTTTGCTGCGACCTTTACTGATTTGTAAAACGTATAATTTTTTACAAATAATAAAGTTTGATTTATTGCTAGACTAGGTTTCTGTTATTCTTTTGTTAAAAAGTTTAGTTCCTTCTTATTTATATATCATCGGAAATGTATTACACTCACAAACGTCAATAACTTCAATCCAAAAGCTTTCATTCAAGTACATCTGAAAAGTAATATATGTCTTTCTGCTTTAATCATATGATGAAGATTACATAAGTCTTTTGTTTACAATTTAAATCTCTTATGTATCTGTCATTCGCTTTCAGCAAGCAAATGCTATGTAATTATCATTTTATTGTTGCAATCAATATTCATCTGCTAGCGATCGAATTTTGTGAACGTAACTGCGCAATTTTCATTTATGTATAAAAAAATCACTGAATTTGGTTCACTATCATCCTAAAAACTTTCGTAAAACTCAGTGACTTGGTTCACTTCGTATCTCACCAACGGTCTCTAGGTTGCTTGTACGGATAGAGACACTTCCGATTCAAGTCAAATTTTAAGTGGTGTTCTTCAAGGTTCTATATAAAGGCATCGTCTTTCAGCAAAGCAGACTACATTTTTATTCATCGAAAACCAAGTGTATGTCAGTTAGAACTCGTCCATTTATATCTGTGTAGAATTGACAAACTCCAGTAAAGGCCCGTGCGAATAATTCTGAAGCTTCCTGTTACGACTCACTAGAATGTTTTGTTTGTACTTCTACAATATCTACTTTTGCAAAAGCATTCTTTATTTAAAAGGAATCATGATACGTAAGTCTCCAAACCATCGTTCTCCAGATCATATCTCTAACCTAACTGTAGTAAGCTCATCAAATACTAAGCGTAATCTCCGCTCAGAAACTAAAAAACTATCTCAGATTCTGCAGTGGAAAACCAACCATTTCAGACGCTTTTTTTGAACTTTATCATCAAATACCTTTTGGAATTCCTTACCTCTGTGGTTACGTAATTCAGCTGGAATGCACTATTAAAACCAACAAATACAGAATTTTGTTATTGTGTCTAGAAATAATATGTGCATGTTTTATTATATGTATGTATTTACGACTTCTGACATGCTGAAATGTGTATATACCTGTATAATTTATTGTTCATATATGTACCTGGCGACCACTATATTTACAAATATTAATTAATTTTGAATCTGTGTGAGTATGTTTGCGAACATACCTGAGTGTGTATAAGTGGCTTTTTAATAATATAACCTGCTATAAAAACTTAGGACCACGTGACAAATACGTCTTTGACGACCAAATGCATTACCCTTGTTAACTTATTATTATTATTATTATTATTATTATTAATAATAATAATAATAATAATAATAATTATTATTTATTATTATTATTATTATTATTATTATTATTATTATTATTATTATTATTATTATTATTATTATTAAATAAAGACGAAATGCATTAATAAGACAAAACTGCAGATTCACTGACCGGGTCAAGACATTAAAGATAACTGCTTTTCAAGAAGTAACAATTATCCTAGATATGGGTATACTTTGATTGACAAACAAGTAAAAAAAAAGGGAATAGCATATTTAAACACATTATTCTAATAAATTTGAGAGTATCAGGTGGCTATTATGCACAGGTAAAACCATGAATCCTGTATTCATAACACAAGTGTAGGTTTCTTTTCTCCTATATTATCGACATCAATAGATATTAAAAAAGACAACTCCAGTAACCGTAAAGAGTTGCAGTATATGAAGTCTTCCAGTTAAAGTTTATTAATGATTAGAGGTATTGAACAGAAGTTTTTTTTTAAAGGTAGTCATTTCCACCCAGACGTCGAGAGAAAAAATGTCCCCAGTTAAATGCTAATAAAGTATTGTATACAAAAGATCTTTCCGCATAAAACATTTTTTGATTTTCTGTTTTTACCGTTGCGATTTTTATACCCATTAAAAAGCATTTCTCCTGTGCAAAGTCTTCTGTGTTGCCTTTTTCTGTTTGAGTCTTTTCCAATAATGTCCAGTTTATAATGTGTAAAATTTACTCAACCTTGAAATTATATTATTCGATGTATTTATAATTAGAGAAACATGCCTGCATATGATCTTGCACTGCATATCAGACGTTTTCAGCATAAGTTGACCATAGAACAATCTCCCACAATCCATTAGTTTTTTCTTCACAGCAGAGATGAATGAAGGGTGTGTCGCAAACAAAGAAGAAATTCTTTCTAGATTTTGCTCTCAAAGAATAATGAGTAGTAACTAACAGTGATATATTGTTTTCTCATGCAGCTTCATCCACTGCTGATGCTGCTGCTACTGCTACTACTACTACTACAAGTTAACACGTGTACTATTCTTTAACTCTCAATTGTATAATTTCATGCAATGTTTCTAAGGTTTTGTCTTAATCGCGTTGCTGCTACTTCTAAGTAGTTAAAAGGATGATATCGACTCTAAACAACGGGTTAATTCGCACAATATGTTGTCCAATAGAGGTGAATCAAAATTTAGATGTACCTTAATGGCCATGTACCATCCGTGTTATTAAAAAGTGAATATGAACAATGGCAACATCAGTTTAAATCTTTGTCTCTGGTATACAAAGTATGTAAAAACTGGACAAGCCAGAATGATAAATGGTTTGTGAATTGATAAGCAAACAACAATTGTTTTTTGCAAAACTCTCTGATTGCAGTCCAACTTAACGAACCAATATATCCCTCTGTGTTCTTTTTTACATTTACAACACTGACTATATGTGATGTTTTTAAAAAGACGAATCTAAATTCGACAACATTGACTTGTCTTAGCGTAGAAAGTATTCCATTCTGAATCAGACTCAATCAAAGGCTTCGTTTTTCTTTCTTCGTGAAGCTTTTTTTTATAATAAATATAATGTTACCTTTATACTGTGTTAAAAGTCTTCCTCCGACTTTGTCACCGGGAAGGACGTTTTATAATTCCTTAGAAATCCGGAAGGTGTTAAAAGGATCAATGTACGTTCTCTGTATATAGTTATATCCACGATTCACGAGAACGATTGCCCAGTTCTTCCTTTTGAAAAGAGTTTTCAAAATGAATATGTTTTGGATGTGTCTTTAACAACTGTAATGTTTTGTCAATTTTTCGTTAAATGGAATCACAACAGCCTGAAAATAAAAACAACGGAATACTTCAAGGATCGTTTTAAAGATTTTTAAAAATTGTTATGGTGTAGTTCAAGTGAAAATTCTCTTGCCGAATAATACGCAACACCTTGTAAGTTCTCGTCATCAGACTCCCTTGGTTGTTCTTTAAAATTAGCAATATTCAGCCATCACTCATATTGTTTCTTGTATTGAAAATGTGTACATAGAAACATGAAATGAATATTTTTAACTTATTTTATGCCGTTGTCAACAAATTATTTCTCTTCCAACTAACTTACAGCACGAAACAGTGGTTTCATGTGATGTAATATTTGTGAATACTATTTAACACTATTATCTTCTGTTATTATCCGTTCGATTAACATTCATAACAACACGATTTATTTCCGGCGTATTTTAAAGTATTATTCCATTAATTATATGTTTTATATCAGTCATGGTTTAAAAATGGTCAGCAAGCCATTTGGTCACAAAGCTAGCTGGGGCCCCGAGTGGCCGAGTGGTCTAAAGCGCTCTCCGTTACGGATTACTGCCATCTCACCTGTCTGCGTGGATTCGGCCAATGTGGGTATGTGAGAAAGCTTGCCAGTAGCTTATCGTGGGTCGGTGGTTCTTTCAGGGGTTTTCCCAGGTTCTTTCTCCACCATTAATACTGGCTGCCATGTATAGCCTATCGTGTGCTGAAAAATGGCGTTAAACCCTACAACAACAACAACAACAACGACAACTAAGCTAACCTTTTACATCGTGAGACTTCATAACGTTGTTCGAATCTAATACTCTGACATCTGAAAAGTATTACATATTACGGTTACATTCATCAACAGGAAGGCCCAGGATGCTCCTGCACTGAAAGCGTTTCCAGGGCATATTATGGACTGTATGTAAGGTAAACGTACTCTAGGAAACACTATGGTCGTTTTGTAACTTGGACGGGAGGAGGGGCAACAGCTCAAGACCCACTCCCAATCTCGATTCGGCTCAGTGTCAGAAGGTCAAGATGCAGAGCATCTCGTACATGTACCATCACCAATATGAGAGTTATGTCCCTTATACCAAAGTACTGTATTTGCCATAATATGCTTAACCTTCAGAAACAATGACTAATTTCATCGCACTTGTTTTAAATTCATTGAAAGGTGGGTTTCAATTAGTAATGACGGCAAATTATGAAAAGATGAGACACAAAATTGCCACTCCGCAGTGTTTAATAGAAAAATACATTCTCCTCAGACCAAAGGGATGCAATTTCAAATCTACAACCGTTCCTTCCAGTTACAGGGGAATGACATTCTTGTTGTATCGGTAAAGTTACACGTGCATCAACTAGTAACATTTATGATGAGAGAGTAACAGTCAATATGTGTAGGATATAGATAACTACGATAATGTGTTGTTGTGTTTATATGAAGCGGTATCGTTTGGCACCATTATCAACTGTGATAGCAATCTTCAAATTTTTGTAATGTTTTCTTACTATCATGGTAAATAATAAATCCAATTATTAGCTAAAAACTGAACCGCTGCAGCATCCAATAATTTTGTTGTTGTACATTAACATATCTGTTTGCCTTCATATATGCATATCCATCTATCGTTCGTATCTATCTATTACCATACTATTTATCTGCATTGTACTATATAGTAGCTGGAATATCTACATTGTACAATAGTAGTTTTAATACTACATTGTACAATGGTAGTTTAATCTACATTGTGCTATGCTAGTTTACATATAGACATTGTACTATGGTAGTTTAAATATAGATATTGTACTATGGTAGTCTAAATATAGACGTTGTACTATGATAGTTTTAATATCTACACTGTACTATCGTAGTTTGGTCATCTACATTATTCAATGGTAGTTTGAATATGTACACTGTTCAATGGTAATTTGAAAATATGCATATTACTATACAAGTTTCATCATCTTCAGTGCACAATGTTAGTTTGACCATCTAGAGTTCTAGACTGTACTATTGTTGCTTGTCCATCTAGACTGTACTATTGTTGCTTGTCCATCTAGACTGTACTATGGTAGCTTGTCCATCTAGACTGTACTATTGTTGCTTGTCCATCTAGAATGTACTATTGTTGCTTGTCCATCTAGACTGTACTAAGATAGCTTGTCCATCTAGACTGTACTATGGTAGCTTGTGTATCTAGACTGTACTATGATAGCTTGTCCATCTAGACTGTACTATGGTAGCTTGTCCATCTAGATTGTACTATGATAGCTCGTCCATCTAGAATGTACTATGGTAGCTTGTCCATCTAGAATGTACTATTGTTGCTTGTCCATCTAGACTGTACTATGGTAGCTTGTCCATCTAGATTGTACTATGATAGATTGTCCATCTAGACTGTACTATTGTTGCTTGTCCATCTAGATTGTAATATGGTAGCTTGTCCATCTAGACTGTACTATTGTTGCTTGTCCATCTAGATGGTAATATGGTAGCTTGTCCATCTAGACTGTGCTATTGTTGCTTGTCCATCTAGAATGTACTATTGTTGCTTGTCCATCTAGATTGTACTATGGTAGCTTGTCCATCTAGATTGTACTATGATAGCTTGTCCATCTAGACTGTACTATGGTAGCTTGTCCATTTAGACTGTATTATGGTAGTTTGTCTAACTAGACTGTATTTTGGTAGCCTGTCTATCTAAACTGTACTATGATAGCTTGTCCATGTAGACTATACTAAGGTAGCTTGAATATCTGACGATTTTATTATTCACTTTCATTACAAATACCTGTAACATACATTATTTATTGTATTTTCATATTATTAGTTTTTTGCTTTTAGGCTGTACAGTCATTCTTCATACTAACCATGTTTACGTACGTATGTACCTACGCACACACACACGCACGCACGCTCGCACGCACGCACGCACGCACACACACACACACACACACGCACGCATACATACATACATACATACATACATACATATCGGTTGTTGTTTTTTCATGCTTTTTGCAGAATAATGAATCAAAGAGTAAAGAATCAAGAACTTCTGCCCATCCCAGTCCGCCAAACTTAATTACGGGACCCACTAACAATACAAAAAAAAAGTTTTGTAACGAGATCTTGCTGGGTCGGTTGCTACGCGATTGGAATCAGATAATTAGCTCACACTATTCAGTGTTGTTATCTTGTATATTTTAGTCACTCTGTAAATTTTATGTTATCTGATAACGCTAACATTAAGAAGGACTTACTGTAGTAAATCTCTAATAATCTTCGTTTTATGCCCAAGCCGCTGAGTAGGAATTGGCTAATTTAATAGCTAGGTTATAAACCTCACCTTAAACCATGCTAACCTGCAACAACAAAATAAACCAACCCAAGCAAATAAAACTGAAAACGAGAATTCAAAGACATTTGACAGAGAAAAATTGCACTATTTACTGTGAAACCGAAATTTACATCTTACTGTACATGCAGAAACCAACTTTGCACAAATAGACCCACGCAACTTAAAGTGGATTTCTGTATGATCCCTAAGGTCACTCCTATGCATTTATCACTCACACGAAGCCAATAAATGAACAAAAACCGGTGTAAATGGTTTACAAAGCAGAAAGTTATTGTTGCATAATGCCTGACATGTGCTGAATATTACTAAATGACTGTAGCTTGATGCCTGTAAAATATGTACTTGAAACATTACAGACATAGTGGCAAATGTCTGTAACTTTTTACTTCTGTTCTGAATGAAAATAAAAAAATATGGTTGATAGATTTATTTATTAGACAAGTTTGGTCATATTTAAGAGATGTCATATAAATGAATATCTTATTATAAGGTTAACTTATTATGAACAGGGCAAAAATTCATAACTTAAGGGGTTATATGATTAGGAACAGGGCAAAAATTCATAACTTATGGGGTTATATGATTAGGAACAGGGCAAAAATTAATAACTTAAGGGGTTATATGATTAGGAATCCGGCAAAAAATGCATAACGAATTGTGTTTAACTTATCTGATTAGGAACATGGCAAAAATGCATAACTTGTGGGGTTATCTTATTAGAAACAGGGCGAAAATACATAACTTGTGGAGCTATCTTATTAGGAACAAGGCAATACAATATGTAAAGCGCTTTCATTTAAAAACTTGCCCTGGTTCCATCGACCACGTTTAACAAAGCACAAAACAGAACATTTGATCTGTATATTTCCATATTTGGTTTATCGCAAAAAAGTTTTGAAAGTTATTTTTAGCCTCCACGAATTCTACAAAATGGAAGAGTATTCCTGAAATGGAGGGAAACAAAGCAATCTCGGAAACATTAATGACAAAGAACTGGTGATCTCCCCTGTCTTGCATGTTGAGGAGTTTAGAAGCCCGCGATACGTGTCACGGGATACGCGGTAATAAATAAAACATTAACGCTATATTTGCTCCCTCTTCCTGGGGGCTTTGTACTTGAATACAAATCATGTAGCGTTGGCAATTCGAAACATGATAGGTGCATTTTTGTACGGTCTCTTGACAGTATCCAAGACAATTCGGATATGCATTTATAAACTGCGATCGTTTTCAATATTCAGTTAACAAGAATCATGTTAAAGAGGAAAAGTTTGTTATGTATATATTTAATTTATAATCTGTGTCTGACCTATGTCCGTAATGGAAGGTATGTTTTTGGCCTACCTGACAATTGTCTTAGCTGAGGCTTGTGTCTACCTGTCTTTAGTCGTTTAAAAAACAATATTTACTTCGATTTGAGTTTAAGGCATAACTTTAGTTACAAACTTGACTGTTCTGGAAACTAACTTGGGACCACATCCTGTGTCTTAGGTCAGTTTAAATTATTATATACAGGATTAGGTAAATATAATTATTCTTTGCTTTTATATAATAACAGTCTTTGGGAATTGATGAACAGAGATTTTACATCAGTTCGGATATAATTTAAGAAAAGTCATTGATTTAAATTATTAATTGGAATTACAAAGTACACTTTGATATTTTGGAATTAAACACTAATTTAGAATTATTGTTAATCCATTCAAAGACAATCTGGATTATATCATCGTGATACATACAAGATATTGGTACATCAGCACATTAAAATCTACTGGTACATCAACACGTTCATTACTGGAATTTGTTAGGAACCTTCTTATCTTCTGGACTTGTGATAGAACATTTAGGATTATTTAGGACTGAATTGACAATGCTGCAAGTTCCTCTTAAATTTTCACTTTGTAACTAAGAGAAATAAATTATTTGAAAGTATTTGTTAATTTTATTAAACTTGTTGATTTCGCCTTTATTTGTGTCTTATTTTGAGACCATATTGTAGTAACAATATCATCAGAGAAAAGTTGAAAGAATTTCACTCCTTTAATCATGACGATCCAATGCAAACCAGCACTGTGCATGAGAATTTCCACCATCCTCTACGATTTCGCGATATTCAGTTCTCTTTATCAGTAATCTTTTAATGGATATTTTGCACTTGGAAGGATTGTACATTGAAGTAGGTTTATAAAATACATTTGAATAGTTCATAAGAATGAACAAGTATATTAGGAAGAAAGGAACAGTAAGTTAAAGATAGTGATTCATCTTGTTCACTTTTCTGAACACTATGATGGTTCGTATTCAACACAGCTTTATGTTCTATTATTTTTTATTAAATGGAATGTCTATTTCGACACAGCGTGCAAGATAATTAAGGAATATATTGAATAATTCATGCTTTTGAAACAAATTTTTGTCTTGTTTGGTTGTCGGCCCAGGTATGCAACTTAAGTATTACACGTGCATCGTTTGAGTTCAACCCATCTCGAAATGTCTGCACATTGGGAAAGTATTAAATTCGTATGTGTCAGAAAGATGCGATGTAGATCATTCAGTTTCTTTGTTTTATCTCCGTTTTAATGACTCTGTGTAATTATCATGATTTGTGACATGAATTATTACCAGTTTATAATTATCATGGCATGTGACATGAGTTATTACCAGTCGTGATTTCAGTATTATTCGGCAGGAAATAAAGGCTAGAGCGATTAATGTGAAGAACTACAGAGTCACTTATTAGGATCATAAATTGAAAATATTTGCTTCAAACAAGGCAGAAAAATTATTTACATTGGCTTGCTTTGATTCAGGATAATGCCATGGAAATTAAAGATGAACCAAAGGTTGAATTTCCTTGTGCTAAATAACATAAAAATATCGATTTTCTTCAACATCTAAGATCTGACAGCTGTTTATTTTGTTAAAATGTTGTTTTATGATAACTGATGTGAGGAAGCATGTAAGAATGGCGGTCAAATATTCATTTTCAGTGAAAAGTCAAAATTATTTTGGCGGTAAATTTTAAACGCTATTTAATTGTGGTTCGTGCCACAAGTAATTAAAATGCTATGCAACTTTGACAATCTGGCTCCAAAGGTATTACCATGCTAATAAAAGGTATTACCGTCCTAATAAAATATATTATCATGCTAATTAAAAATATTACCATGCTAATTAAGTTTGTTATACGTTCAGATACTCAAGGTTATGTTTGTTTATGTTGGAAATATTTGCATCTGATTGAAATGATTGATTTGTAGTGCGAGTGACCATTCAAGAACTGGCTGAATCATATATATTTGCTTCATGGGATTCCGCATTTGACACAACCCCGATTTCACCAATAAACATATTTTAGCCTACATCAGTAAACCTTCAAAGCTGACCACAGTATGTTTGATCACACTCCACCCCCGAAAATAATTCTACGGGCGCGCTTGATTTGCTTTGTCGTCCTACTCGAATGTCAGCAGGCAGAATTCAATCAACAATGTAATTCATTTTAGGGTTTATGTTGAATGCAAATAACATTCTTCACAGGCTAGCAAATCTTCATGGAAAATCTAAATATAATAATTATTTTCTGAGGGACTACAGTAGGATGCAATAACATATCATTAGTTACATGAGTGTTAGTGATGACAAAACATGTGGCTAGTATGCATATACGCACACACGCACATACGTTTTTTACGATTGTTGGTATCATGAAAAGATCAGAGCAGACTTTTCCATGAGACGGAAGTCAGCAGTGATATTTTTGTACATCAAATCTTTGCAACAAGTAAGAGAGTAATACTTCCGAAGTGCGTGTTAATATAAACGTGTATATTTCATTATTTGCAATAAGAAGTTGCATATTGAACAAATAATGTATTTACATCTAATTCATACTCTCCAATGTGAGGCCAGGTACGTCACTAACCCAAACGTAATCTCCTGTTTGAGGCCAGGCACATCACTAACCCAATGATACTCTCCCATTTGAGGCCAGGCGCATCACTAGCTCAGTGGTACGTTCCGATTTGATGACAGGCACATCACTAACCCAATGATACTCTCCCATCACTAATCCAATGGTACGCTCCGATTCGATGACAGACATGTCACTAACCCAATGATACTCTCCCATCTGAGGCCGGGCACATCACTAACCCAATGGTACACTCCGATTTGATGACAGGTATATCACTAACCCAATGATACTCCACCATCTGAGGCCGGGAACATCAGTAACCCAATGGTACACTCCGATTTGGTGACAGGCACATCACTAACCTAATGATACTCTCCCATCTGAGGCCAGGCACATCACTAACCCAATGGTACACTCCGATTTGATGACAGGCACATTCACTAACCCAATGATACTCTCCCATCTGAGGCCAGGCACATCACTAACCCAACGGTACACTCCGATTTGATGACAGGCACATCACTAACCCAATGATACTCTCCCATCTGAGGCCAGGCACATCACTAACCCAATGGTACACTCCGATTTGATGACGGGCACATCACTAACCAAATGATACTCTCCCATTTGAGGCCAGGCACATCACTAGCTCAGTGGTAACGCTCCGATTTGATGACAGGCACATTACTAACCCAATGATACTCTCCCATCACTAATCCAATGGTACGCTCCGATTTGATGACAGACACGTCACTAACCTAATGATACTCTCCCATCTGAGGCCAGGCACATCAATAACCCAATGGTACACTCCGATTTGATGACAGGCACATCACTAACCCAATGATACTCTCCCATCTGAGGCCAGGCACATCACTAACCCAACGGTACACTCCATTTAGATGACAGGCACATCACTAACCCAATGATACTCTCCCATCTGAGGCCAGGCACATCACTAACCCAATGGTACACTCCTATTTGATGACAGGCATATCACTAATCCAATGATACTCTCCCATCTGAGGCCAGGCGCATCACTAACCCAAGGGTACACTCCAATTAGATGACAGGCACATCACTAACCCAATGATACTCTCCCATCTGAGGCCAGGCACATCACTAACCCAACGGTACACTACAATTAGATGACAGGCACATCACTAACCCAATGATACTCTCCCATCTGAGGCCAGGCACATCACTAACCCAACGGTACACTCCGATTAGATGACAGGCACATTCACTAACCCATTGATACTCTCCCATCTGAGGCCAGGCACATCACTAACCCAATGGTACACTCCGATTTGATGACAGGCACATCACTAACCCAATGATACTCTCCCATCTGAGGCCAGGCACATCACTAACCCAACGGTACACTCCGATTAGATGACAGGCACATTCACTAACCCAATGATACTCTCCCATCTGAGGCCAGGCACATCACTAACCCAATGGTACACTCCGATTTGATGACAGGCACATCACTAACCCAATGATACTCTCCCATCTGAGGCCAGGCACATCACTAACCCAACGGTACACTCCGATTTGATGACAGGCACATCACTAACCCAACGATACTCTCCCATCTGAGGCCAGGCACATCACTAACCCAATGGTACACTCCGATTTGATGACGGGCACATCACTAACCAAATGATACTCTCCCATTTGAGGCCAGGCACATCACTAGCTCAGTGGTAACGCTCCGATTTGATGACAGGCACATTACTAACTCAATGATACTCTCCCATCACTAATCCAATGGTACGCTCCGATTTGATGACAGACACGTCACTAACCTAATGATACTCTCCCATCTGAGGCCAGGCACATCAATAACCCAATGGTACACTCCGATTAGATGACAGGCACATCACTAACCCAATGATACTCTCCCATCTGAGGCCAGGCACATCACTAACCCAACGGTACACTCCATTTAGATGACAGGCACATCACTAACCCAATGATACTCTCCCATCTGAGGCCAGGCACATCACTAACCCAACGGTACACTCCGATTTGATGACGGGCACATCACTAATCCAATGATACTCTCCCATCTGAGGCCAGGCGCATCACTAACCCAATGGTACACTCCGATTTGATGACAGGCACATCACTAACCCAATGATACTCTCCCATCTGAGGCCAGGCACATCACTAACCCAACGGTACACTCCGATTTGATGACAGGCACATCACTAACCCAATGATACTCTCCCATCTGAGGCCAGGCACATCACTAACCCAATGGTACACTCCGATTTGATGACGGGCACATCACTAACCAAATGATACTCTCCCATTTGAGGCCAGGCACATCACTAGCTCAGTGGTAACGCTCCGATTTGATGACAGGCACATTACTAACCCAATGATACTCTCCCATCACTAATCCAATGGTACGCTCCGATTTGATGACAGACACGTCACTAACCTAATGATACTCTCCCATCTGAGGCCAGGCACATCACTAACCCAATGGTACACTCCGATTTGATGACAGGCACATCACTAACCCAATGATACTCTCCCATCTGAGGCCAGGCACATCACTAACCCAACGGTACACTCCATTTAGATGACAGGCACATCACTAACCCAATGATACTCTCCCATCTGAGGCCAGGCACATCACTAACCCAATGGTACACTCCTATTTGATGACAGGCATATCACTAATCCAATGATACTCTCCCATCTGAGGCCAGGCGCATCACTAACCCAAGGGTACACTCCAATTAGATGACAGGCACATCACTAACCCAAGGGTACACTCCAATTAGATGACAGGCACATCACTAACCCAAGGGTACACTCCATTTAGATGACAGGCACATCACTAACCCAATGATACTCTCCCATCTGAGGCCAGGCACATCACTAACCCAACGGTACACTCCATTTAGATGACAGGCACATCACTAACCCAATGATACTCTCCCATCTGAGGCCAGGCACATCACTAACCCAATGGTACACTCCGATTTGATGACAGGCATATCACTAATCCAATGATACTCTCCCATCTGAGGCCAGGCGCATCACTAACCCAAGGGTACACTCCAATTAGATGACAGGCACATCACTAACCCAAGGGTACACTCCATTTAGATGACAGGCACATCACTAACCCAATGATACTCTCCCATCTGAGGCCAGGCACATCACTAACCCAACGGTACACTCCGATTTGATGACAGGCACATCACTAATCCAATGATACTCTCCCATCTGAGGCCAGGCACATCACTAACCCAACGGTACACTCCAATTAGATGACAGGCACATCACTAACCCAATGATACTCTCCCATCTGAGGCCAGGCACATCACTAACCCAACGGTACACTCCGATTAGATGACAGGCACATTCACTAACCCAATGATACTCTCCCATCTGAGGCCAGGCACATCACTAACCCAATGGTACACTCCGATTTGATGACAGGCACATCACTAACCCAATGATACTCTCTCATCTGAGGCCAGGCACATCACTAACCCAATGGTACACTTCGATTTGATGACGGGCACATCACTAACCAAATGATACTCTCCCATTTGAGGCCAGGCACATCACTAGCTCAGTGGTAACGCTCCGATTTGATGACAGGCACATTACTAACCCAATGATACTCTCCCATCACTAATCCAATGGTACGCTCCGATTTGATGACAGACACGTCACTAACCTAATGATTCTCTCCCATCTGAGGCCAGGCACATCACTAACCCAATGGTACACTCCTATTTGATGACGGGCACATCACTAACCCAATAATACTCTCCCATCACGAATCCAATGGTACGCTCCGATTTGATGACAGGCACATCACTTACCCAATGATACTCTCCCATCAGAGGCCAGGTAATTTGATGTCAGACACATCAATACAGTGGTTTCATATAACTTTCGTTGAACAGAAATAGGAATTACCTCGTCTTGAGTGAACTCTACATAATAAAATCATAATTGTAGACGTAGTAGACATCACTACTTAATGAATGAGTACCGTTTGAAGTCAATTCTCACGCCAAGTTGCAATTTCTGGCCAAAAAATAGCAACCATTTACGCTCTATGAGGAATGAATCCGAATTTAACACTAAAATGGCAGTGTTTGTGTGTACATGCGGGCAATATCTCATTATATTTGGACTTTGCACCTCCAAAGTTACTTTTTTAATCGAGCGAAGGAGTCAAATCAATGCAGCCACTACATAAGTTAAAGATAATGAATTTGTCATTGAAATTCAGCATTTTAAATAAGAATATATTTAAATATGTATATATTAAATTCTATCTTTGATTTAAGTATTATATTGTATCGAGAAATTGTAACGAATCCTGCTCTGTGATGTTAGTTAATTGGGTATAAATCTTACATATACAAGACTATTCTTTTCCATTCGAGAATAGTATAGTATACATAGGTCGATGAATTGTTATGTAGTGCAGTATACTTACGTCGATGAATTGCTATAAAGCTTTCAACTTGCAGATGAATAACAAAAATGGCAAAATCAGGCAGTGATCTAGTGTTATTCAGTATTGGATCTAGTGTTATTCAATATTGGATCTAGTGTTATTCAGTATTGGATCTAGTGTTATTCAATATTGGATCTAGTGTTATTCAGTATTGGATCTAGTGTTATTCAGTATTGGATCTAGTGTTATTCAGTACTGGATCTAGTGTTATTCAGTATTGGATCTAGTGTTATTCAGTATTGGATCTAGTGCTATTCAAAACTGGATCTAGTGTTATTCAATATTGGATCTAGTGCTATTCAAAACTGGATCTAGAGCTATTCAGCATTGGATCTAGTGCTATTCAAACGGTCAGTTTTGTGTAAATGGAGTCCTGGTAATATACCGGATTTTCCAGCATTTGTGTGGAATCTACTGGTGTTCAAAAAGTCCAACATGATAACAAGAATAATTGAAACGGACGTTTAAAGATTCTCTCTTTGATTTTAAGTTATATTTAAGACACATCTTGGGTCAAATTTATGCTTTCACAATAATTTTATTTATTTTTCCATCCAGTTCGAAATAAAAACAAAACCCCTCACTCACACCCAAAGTAAAACAAACATAAACGTGACTGCCATGTTTCAACATGTTTGTTCAACCTTTACTACCTTTTCTTGCTTGAAAATGTCAGAATAGCTAAATATACTTCTATGTATATACAGCGGCTTTAGTGCTCCAGTAGATTCATCTGCCAGACACTTAGATAATGGAAGCCATGCTTTTGAATCGGACAATTCAAACAGCGCAATTGAAAGAAGATAGCTTTCAAACGTAAACATTAGCAAAAACGCTCTTACTTGACACGTGTAGATGAATAAAGTATACCCTAAAATACAAGAGCAGCAAAAGTATGTCAATTTCTTTATAGTGTGATTTCCTCGGGGTCGACCAACATGAGTATACGAGAAAGCTTTCCGGTAGCTTTATGTGGGTCGGTGGTCCTTCCCGAAGTTTTCCGGGGTTCTTCCTCCATTATATTTAAAAGCCGCCATGTCAACAATAACTTTCCAATAATTATTTCTCATGTAACAGTCAAAATTTATTAAATCAGTACCCGTAAAATCTTTTTTGGGTGATGTGACCAGACAAAATTGCAATCCAAAAGATTCTTAACGACACAATGAAATGGTAACTTTTGCACCACGATATAACTTGGATTTAAAATGAACGGACGTATATGAGTGGAAAATGAACATGTAGCACTTAAACCGGCTTGAAATAAATTAAGCAGACTTGAAACAGCGTGCCAGGAAATACACTTCTCGCTTCTCTTTTAGACAATGCCACGCGTTTTCATGACAACCTGAGAGGGCTTAGCTTTGGCCGATTGTTAAATATGGGTCTTGACGTGACTGAGGATGAATACTTCAAGCGTGTAGCATTTGTCATCTGCACATGATAGGTGAAAACGAGCAACTGAATCTGCTGTATGCAGCTTGACACGAGTATTTCTTTAACACTAATTTACTTGCTAAGCTATACATTTTTTCAACATGTGTAATTTTAATTGAATTATTATTTACTCTGCCTTTTTAACGAAGATGTGTAAATTCTGGGTACGCTATAATTTCAGTGAAGAATTCTTATGCATCAAATCTCTGAGGATATCTTTGGATTGTACGACTACCAGCCCATCAAGATGAAACAGAAAGAAAAAAATATTTTACACACACGATTGCTTTTGCCAAATATATATCACCAAATTTAAATTTGTCGAGAATCACGTCTACTCTTTCTGCACCATCGTGGCAAGAGCGATTTTAGAAGCTCAAATGTTCGAGCAAAATAGCTGTCTCGGGGTTCCTAATAGATAGTGTTGACAAATAATTCGACTGAATGATAACAGGAATGCGTTGGAATGTATCTCGGCCATGTCCGTATCATGGTACATGAAACAAGGCAGACTTTTTGTAAGTGATTGGGACAGGCGATGTTCTTTATTCCTCAATGTAATTCACCGAGGGAAGGTTTTCCAAAATGTTTTGTGTAGCCCCGCAAGTCAAACGTTCTCGGGAATAGTGGTTTTCTGTTTTTCGTTCAGGTAACTGCGGTTGCCAGCGAGCGGGAGTCCATGCATCCATTCGAACTAGTTTTGCACTGAAACTTACGTTGGGTTTAGGGTTTTCAAGCAAAACTTTAATAATGTCCTCTTCTTGGACAGAGAAATCAAGAAAATGAGGTCATCGTCACTATCTATTGATATTACATCTGAATGTCATTTTTCTGATAGCAGTTCAGGTTCTAGTAGTCAAAATGGAAAACATGTTAATAAGCGTGTTTCTTTTCCCCCAAGAAACCTTATCGATTAGTGGGTCAGAAGCTGCAGGTCAATATCACTCTTACGGAATATAGATTTTGCCCTGACATTTTCCGCACAATCACCTAAGTTCCAGTCGAAGGATTTCAATAATAAAAAAAAAAAACTGTACAGGCGTATTTCTTAATGTCAGACAAAAGCATATTGATCCAAGTGAGTATACGAATATCATGGCTTCAGTAACTTTGTTTCCTTTCCACAAGAAAACGTTTTGTTCCTGTAGGCGGATTGCAGCAAAACAAAACGTTGCATAACTGTTTCATATTAGCCGAGGAAGAAGCTTGCTGAATTATTTTTTTAAACAATTTTTATTCATTTTATTTTCTTATTTGAAAAACAAAACTTGTTTTGGGAGGGAGGTTACGATATGTTTACTAAACTAGATTAGAGCGTCCGCCTTGGATGCGGGAGGTCGCGGGTTCGAACCCCGGCCAAGTCATACCAAAGACTTTTAAAAATGGTACTAACAGCTGCCTCGCTTGGGGCTCAGCATTAAGAGGTTAGTGTTAGGACTGGTCGGCCTGGTGTCAGGATAATGTGACTGGGTGGGACATCATGCTACATGTCTGCATCATGATGCCCCAGTGCTAAACATCACTATAAACTGTCACACTGCAGACATCGTAGTGATATGACTGAAAAATTGTTAAAGCTACGTTAAAAATCTAAATCACACACACACACACACACACAACTAGATTTTGCCTCTGAAGTTAACTTCTGTACAATAATATAAGTTAGATTTGGCATAGGCATGCAACAACAGCTTGATGGGTGGGTTCCTTTTAGTCGAAGAAGCTTGCTAATAAACGAACATGATCAAATTTTAAATGAATCGTCTCTTCCAAATGTAGAAACCATTTTATGTAGATACCATTTCTTAGAGTTTGAAGATCAAGTTTACTATTATTAAAAATAGATTTTAAATTTGCATCTCATTTCTGCATAATAAGAGAGGTTCCAGTAAACGGATTTTAAACAGCGTGGTGTATGCTTTCCTGTCAGTCAAAGACAGTTAGAGTAAAATACAATGCCACCTTGATTACAAATAGTAATTTTGGAATTATGTTGCATTGTCAAGAAAAGAATTAAGGAACGATCTTTATTCATGCAAACTCAAAGCATACAGAAAATAAATTAAACATCAAGTTTTAATTTGGAAAGGTTTCGTGTCCTGTACTTGATATAGCTGTTTCTTTCTTGCTGGAATTTTTCAGTTGATATTTTTGGGATTGGGATTAAATTAAAAATGTCATGCTTTTTTAAATATTTAAAATCTATATGTTTGCAAGATGGTAAAATATCGTGTGATGTGATGTACATCGAAAATATTTCTTTCTTGAGTTTTCTCTTGATTTCCATAACTATTTTGACTCCGCGATGTACGCCATGATATATCAACGATAATAGTACTTAAAAACTATCAGTATTGGAGATTAGCCGGGCTGAAATAATTTGTTTGGAAAATAGTTAAGGTAGATCATAAAACCCCAGGCTAAGAGCGAATGAAAAGGGCTGAAAGAATACAACTGACTGAGTCAATTAAGATTTCATGTAAATTCAAGGATCTTCAACTTTTTCCAAAGCATGCGTTAATTTAGACATCAGATGATACATTAAAAAAAAATATTACTATTACACTCAAGAGATTTCTCTACCAAGCAAATCAAACACCTTCTGAGTGTGGCTTGGAGTGTATTATTTACCCCTATTTCAGAGGGCCTTAAGACAACAGTCGTTATCTAGTAAAATGTATTTAAATGCGCTAATACTTCAGATAGTTTTACTCTAATCCCTTAATGACCACATATTTGTTCTCACCTTTGTATGATTAACCAGTAAGACTTTCCAGGCTAAATGTTATTGCTTCACCCCATAAATTATAAAACGCGACCCACTATTCCTATCTCTTATTACTAGACATGCATAATTAAAATATCTAGATTATTGCCTATGTCAAGACTTTAGGTAGGGTCCATTTTGCGAAAACAATAATAAAAGATATTCGACTTGAACTAGTTACACTACATTAGTTTCCAGATAATAATTACGAGAAAGTGCTGCCTGAATGTAAAAGAATGTCAAATAATTATTGAAACCCTCTTGTAAATAACCCCAAAACATCTGAAAACAACCATTCATTATGTACTTACATGCCACTAAAGATTAAAAACGGAAATGCAATCTATTTTGGTACTCATTTCGCAATTAGTGTGAGCAATCAAATATTTTATGTAATCAGCAGTACTTTCAAACGGATATTAAAAGACATATAAAAATACAGAAAGGAAGCATGCGTTTATTAACATTTGATATAACCTGTGGATAAGTAGCTTTTCTGTGTGATTTTATCTCGTAGTTTGCTCAGTACAGGTTTATTTTGCTCATTTTCATATAGAATGGTGTATTCTTTGGGACAGTATGAACAATGAACAAGAATTGTACAAATTACAGGATGCATTCTTTCAGACAAGTGTAAACGAAGAACAATAATCGTGCAAGTTAAATGACGTATTCTTTTGGGCTAGTGAAAAAGATGAGCAGGAATTGTGCGGGTTAGATGATGTATTATTTCAAGCTTGTGTAAGCCAAGAACAGGAGCTGTACAAGTCAAATGATATATTATTTCAGGCTAGTGTAAGCGACGAACAGGATTTGTACAAGTCAAATGATGTGAAGAAATTTTGACAGTAACGCAGTTATTTGGGGTTTAAGTACTTAGAAGGAACAATAAATATGGGGCATTGCAGCTATAGCTGTTTTATACAAACTAATCGATTTTAAATTAAAATATGCTCAAAATACAAGAACAACAAAAAGACAAACTACTCGTGT